>CM051458.1:41189620-41410989 GCA_028274465.1 Plantago ovata
CAGAATGGCTCGCAATATAAGCAACCATCTCAGCAACAAAGGTTTCCCAACTCAAAGGGATTTGCTAACCAGGTTATGGTGACCACAGCTCAGTTTCCTAATTCCAAGGGTTTCAACAATCAGGTTATGATGGATTTTCCTGGTCAGTACAACCAGATGAAGGCACACATGGCTCAGATGCAGCAGTTTTATGAACATGGTTGACAAGTCTATGGTTCAGCGCTTAACAAGGCAATAGCTCTCCGGTCCAGTGGCGCCAGAGATGCAGGGGAATTCGCTTATGGTTAGTGGATAACCCTTCTCAGGAGAAGTTTGCAGGTATGAAATACATTTTACTACTACTGTCATACATGCTCATAATATCATTTCTGGTCTTAGGAATCATTTTGTTATAGAATACAGGAGCCACAACCATGTCATATATGATGAAAGATTGTTTACGTCACATGTTACACTGAAACTGATGCTTGTGTGCAACTGCCTGATAGAACTGTTATAACCTGTTACTAAAGTAGGTCATGTGAAATAAGTGATCATTTTACTTTGGGAAAATGTTATGTTTGTGCCTGAATTTCAAGTTAATCTCAATGTCTGTCAGTAAGATCACAGATGCTGCTGGTGTTTTTCATGGTTTTATGTACTCATGAGCATTGCTATCTCCAGGACATTTCTTCAGGGACAATGACTGGGCTAGGTAGAAGATACAAGTCTTTATTTGTCATGAAAGTTCCAGATAGAGTTCCTGCTACTGTGTCTACTTATACTTCTGCACATAGTGCTATTTTTACATGTAATCTGATGACAGTTTACTTTACTTTGGCACAATAGGGTTGGGTCACCCTTCTTTTGATAGAATAAAGCTCATAGATTCTTCTGTAGTTAAGTGTTCAGAACACAAAGATTGTACTGTTTGTTTGGAAGCTAGATGAGAAAACTTGTTTTTCCTATTGGAACTCATATATCTGAAAATGTTTTTGACTTGGTTCACTTTGATGTTTGGGGACCATATGCTAAACCTAGTTTGAATGGGCATCATTACTTTCTCACTATTGTGGATGATCACAGTAGATTCACTTGGATTCATTTGTTCAAACAAAGCATGAAGTTAAACATATTATCAAGCATTTCTTGCTATGGTTCTTACTGTGCATGGTAGGCAAAGTTAAGATGATCAGAACTGATAATGGTACAGAATTCAATGTGCATGATATTCTGTCTCCCTTGGGCATTATTCATCAACGCAGTTGTGCTTACACTCCACAACAAATATGTGTTGTGGAAAGAAAGCATCAACATCTGCTGAATGTAGCTAGAGCTTATGTTTCAATCTTCTTTAGATTTGAAATTTTGGGGTGATGCAGTTCTTACTGCAGCTCATCTTATCAATAGAATGCCTGCTCTAATTCTTGATAAGAAATCTCCTTATTTGCTCTTATATGGAGAAGAACCTGATTATGCACATTTGCGCACTTTTGGGATGTTTATGTTATGTTCTTACTCCTGCAGTTCATAGGAACAAGTTTTCTCCTAGAAGTGAACCTTGTGTGTTTTATTGGTTATCCACCTCATATCAAAGGATATAAGGTCTATAATCTTAAAACACACAAAGTTTCTATTTCTAGAGATGTAAAATTTTGGAGTTTCATTTTCCCTTACAAAGACACTCATGTGTTACCTGGTTCTGGAGATTTTCATCTCAGTACTCAGGATATGATTTTCTTTTTCCTCCTGTGTACAGATGATATGACTGCTAAAGCATCATCACCTGAAGTTTTTTCTTCTTTACCTGATGCTAGTACACAGGATATTACTTTCACTCCTTCTCCTGACTCTTCTTTATCTATGCCTTTGCAGTCTTCATCTTCTACTCTACTCTCTCTATCTTCTCATTCTTCATCTTCTTCTCCTATCTTCTTCTCCTCTATTCCCATTCCTATGGTTTCTTTTGTCACCTTCACCTGTCTCTATTCTTCTCCCCTCCTCTGAGGAAGTCTGTTAGAGAGAGACAGCCTATGTTAGGATGAAGGACTATTATTGTAAACTTTATCATAATCAGGTTATATCTACTCCTCATAGTAGGTATCCTCTTTGTAATTTCATTGCTTATTCTCATGTTCCTCTTGCTCAGAAGTCTTATGCTCTGAATCTCATGATTCACTCAGAGCCTAAGTCTTATAAAGAGGCTGTTCTTTCACCTCATTGGCAGGAAGCTATGAATGCTGAATTGTCAGCTCTTCAGAACAATCATACTTGGACTGAAGTTTTACTTCCTTCTGGTCACACTCCTATAGGTTGTAAATATGTCTATAAGACCAAGCTTAAATCAGATGGGTCTTTAGATAAATATAAAGTCCGTTTGGTTGCTAAAGGTTATTCTCAACAGTTTGGTCATGATTATAATGAAACATTTAGTCCTGTGGCTAAATTGACTACTGTGAGAACTTTTCTAGCTTTAGTTGCTTCTTACAATTGGCCTTGTGAGCAGATGGATGTTGCTAATGCATTCCTTAATGGTGACTTGGATGAAGAAATTTACATGGAAGCTCCACCTGGCTACTTGTTTCAGGGGGAGTTAGCCAGTAAAGCTTCTTCTAAGCCTGTACTTAAGTTACAGAAGTCTCTTTATGGGTTGAAACAAGCATCCAGGCAATGGAATTTGAAATTTACTGAGATTTTGGTTTCTTTAGGTTTTGTGCAGTCTATTGCAGATTACTCTATGTTCACAAAGCATCATGGAAATCATTTTGTTGCATTACTTGTGTATGTAGATGACATAATTTTGACTGGTACTTCTATGGATGAAATTTCTGCTGTCAAATCATCTTTACATTCACAGTTTAAGATTAGAGATCTTGGAGAGGTTAAATACTTTCTTGGTTTAGAGATTTCAAGAACTTCTAAAGGTCTTCATCTCTGTCAAAGAAAGTATACCTTAGAGATCTTAAGTGAAACAGGTCTTACAGATTGTAAGCCTGTGGTTACCCCTATGGAGTTGAATCTCAAGCTATGGCTTGAAGAAGAATCAACTGGGGAGTTACTTCTTGACTCTACAACCTATAGAAAGCTTGTGGGCAAGTTGATATATTTAAACATTACAAGGCCAGACATATCTTTTACAGTTGGAGTTTTAAGCCAGTTTATGGATAAACCCACTAGAACACACATGACTGCAGCCTTAAGAGTTGTTAAGTACCTGAAGAATTCACCTGGTCAAGGTTTACTGTTCTCTTCAGGTAGTGTTCTGAATCTTGTGGCCTTTTGTGACTCTGATTGGGCTTCTTGTCCATTTACTAGGAGATCAACTACAGGTTACTGTATCTTCTTAGGAAATTCTCTCATTAGTTGGAAAAGTAAGAAGCAAGCTACTGTTAGCAAGTCTTCTTCTGAAGCTGAATATAGAGCGCTTTCTTACACAACTAGTGAGATAGTTTGGCTTATATCTTTGTTGAAGGATTTGAATATTGTTCAAAAGCATCCGGTTACCTTACATTGTGACAACCAGTCTGCTATATACCTCACGAAAAATCCAGTTTTCCATGAGAGGACAAAGCATTTGGAAATTGATTGTCATTATGTAAGGGAAAAGGTGCTAGCTAAAGTTGTAAATGTTGTATATATACCAGGCAAGCAGCAGCTTGCAGATTTGTTTACAAAAGCGCTTCCAAGTGATCAAATGCATTATCTTCTCTCCAAGATGTGCATAATTGACATATATGCACCTCTTGAGGGGGAGTATCAGAAAGAGAAGCAGAAGAACATCACAGCTTATCTGGAGATAATAAGGGAACAAGACAGATTTGATGATGGTGAACCCAGTTCGTCCAAATCCGCTGCGTTATCTGTCTCTAGTTCGCGAGTTATCAACAGAGCTTTAGTAAATAGGCAGTATTATGTAGAAAGCGTGCTTTCCATATTGCACGACTTTTGTATATAGTTTTTTTTTACTTCTTCAGTTTAATTATTGTTCTTCCCTTTTTATATAAATATCTAGCTAGCACTTGAAACCTCTCTGTACAGAAAACTTGTTGGTAAATCAATACAACTAGCACATTATTTACTCTCTCTTGCAAATATGCTTTCGTTCCAATCTCGTCGATCCACTCCTGCTACCATTTCTGAAAAAACATGATACGCAGATTTGTATTATGTGATTGTTTTTAATAATTGTTTTGCTATGCGTTTGGTCCAGTTGTTTGAAATGCACTCGTTTCTACATAACAATACGTTTTGAGTAAATTATAGTGTCATCTGGAATTAGCTGTTGTAGCTGGTTAGCAATCAAACATGATACGCAGATTCGTATTATGTGATTGTTTTTAGCAATTGTTTTGCTATGCGTTTGGTCCAGTTGTTTGAAATGCACTCGTTTCTACATACAATACGTTTTGAGTAAATTATAGTGTCATCTGGAATTAGCTGTTGTAGCTGGTTATGCAATCAAACATGATACGCAGATTCGTATTATGTAATGTTTTATTCTTCGAGTGGTTAGATACTGCAGTATATGTGTAATGGTGATCATGTTGGTGTGTTGGTTTTGCAGTGACTACTTGTTCAAGCTGCTTCTCATTGGCGATTCAGGTGTCGGCAAGTCATGCCTTCTCTTGAGATTTGCTGTAAGTCTCACTGGGATCGTATAACATGCATGTTTGTGGTGATTAATTATCGTTCGCAATTGGTTAAGCTCACCAAAAGTGTAAAGGCACATGTGTACCAAATTGTATTTGGAAAGAGCCTTTTCGTTGTGCCCCTATGTATGCGTAGGTTTGATTTCAAATGCAGCCACTTTTTTTTCCATTCTCGGGAATAAAGAAAGAAGAGCACATGAGTGAATCACACATTAATTTGTATACATAAAGTGATGTCAGATATAGATGCTTCTATTGTTAAAGTTAAAAGTCATCTCGAGATTGGGTTTTATGGAGTATTATTATCTGCACACAGTGGTAACTTTTAGCTTAACTTCATGTTTTTGTGGCTCTGATGTTGAAGTTGAATTTGTTGGAGGTAGCTAGCGTATTTTGCTGAACTCTTGACTTGACGTTTATTTACTGAAAAAACAGTCGGATACTCAGAGAGGTTGCTTTTCCTATTTCCAATGCACAATGCTGTTAATAAGGGATTTCATAGTTACTACTTCCTCCATCCCGAGCCATGCTTCCTATTTGTTTTGTTTACTTTTTTTAGTCTCTGTTTTGACCTCGAATCCTCAATCATACCGAGATAAGTAATTTGGGTTTATATTTTTATGAAAATATAATCTTTCTATTTTCATAGTATAAGTTCAAAGAATATTTTTTCTGTACGATGTATGATTAATTTGAGGTCAAACAGAGGCTCGAAGAAGTCAACAAATTAAATGTGAAGCTTGACCTGGGACGGAGGAAGTAATAGAAAACCTGACATGGTCAGTTTGTATACCTTTACATAAACTTGAAGTAGCACCTACGGAGATGCCTCCTTGGTTTTGGTTCTCATGATTTATTTAAGCCAAGGCCAAGAATGCAAAAACATCAAACTTGCTTTTCATCCAGCAAATTCCACTCTGTTTGGGCCACTCCTATAACTTTGTTTGGTTTTCTCCCTTTTGCGAATCAACAAGAAGAACATTTTCAAGTTGTTTCCTATTGGCACTTCTTTTTTTATTCTCTGAGAATATCTGTCTAAATCCTTGTATGCCTCCAAATTCATAATGCTATTGTTTCTTCAGTTTTTCTCCAATTGACAACGTAGCTAGCTCTGACACTTTCAAATATGTTAGCATTTGAGTGGCATGGAATCCCAAACATGCTACTGTCATCCTATTACTATGTGCCTAGGATGCCCTGAATTTATCGATCTGTATGAATTCAATTATTTACAAAAATGCTATGATCTCATATCATACTTCTTAGATGTGGGTACTTTCTTATCTTTGTTTTATTTTAATTACAGGATGATTCATACTTGGACAGTTACATTAGCACAATTGGTGTTGACTTTGTAAGGCTTTGTTTGCCCTTTTTCTTTTAGCTTTCTGGCGGTGATTTTTCCATGTAAAATGAGGTTCCTAACCTTATCTATATTTTACAGAAAATTCGCACAGTGGAGCAAGATGGCAAGACTATTAAGCTTCAGATTGTAAGCTTCAGCCTCTTACTTTACATTTATCTTACTTCAAGATTGCGAGTTTGTTGAGTCCCCTTTAAATAATCTTCAAAGGTTTTTGTTCCTTAAGATTGGTTTCTGTTGAATTCAGTTTTATATTGTTAATTAGCAGTTTATGCGCTGAATTTTAAATGTGAGCCTATTTCTTTTTTGGCACTAGATGTTCCAGAAAAATTTGTTCCTCTTGATTCTTCCTAAGCAATTAAATTTCATTTGATACCCTTGATAAATCACCTAATTAGTTCTGGGTCTCTACAGTTTGAACAATTAAATCCATGTCCGACACAAATGGTAAAAATGTATTTTTCTACACTTCTTGTTGGACTTGGATGTAATTGTTAAATCTACAGGGACCCATTTCAGAAGTGGGTGTAATTTCATTCATTTATTTTCTGTCTACGTTTAACTGGTGTATAGCTAAACATGTGCATGTAAACTGGTTATCTGTAACATCTAACATTGACTACAATCTATATATATTTTGATATTGACTTTTTTTCTTTGGTTCTTTCTTATTAAACGTGAGTGGTTAAGGTCATGTGTGAATCTTCAGGCGAACCTGCATTGAGTTAATATGTATATGTTTTTTTGTAGTGGGATACTGCTGGACAAGAACGATTTAGAACCATAACAAGCAGCTACTATCGTGGGGCTCATGGCATCATAGTGAGTTTCCTTTTTTCTTACCCCCATTGAGCTCTTTTCTGTAAGCCAGGCATACTGTATATTTGAACTTTGTTGTGGAACTTTTGCAGATAGTGTACGATGTAACTGACCTAGAGAGCTTCAACAATGTGAAGCAATGGTTGAATGAAATTGATCGATATGCTAGTGAAAGCGTTAACAAGCTTCTGGTAGGAAACAAGTGTGATCTGGCTGATAACAGAGCTGTACCATATGAAACCGCTAAGGTAGAAATCCCTGTATTTATCACGCTCACATCTTTAGAGGCTGACCAATTTTAGCTGATTATCTGAATTGTTATTTTGAAAAGGCCTTTGCGGATGAGATCGGAATTCCTTTCATGGAGACAAGTGCAAAGAATGCAACTAATGTGGAACAGGCTTTTATGGCTATGGCTGCTGACATCAAGAACAGGTCTGTTATTTTTCTATCATGGCTGCTGCTGAGGAATGTTTAACATTCTTTATGCAAAACTAGAAGTTATAAGCTACAGAAAGAAGTTTGAAGTAATAGAGGAACAAACAATTAGATGTTACAGTTTTAGTGTTATTCAAACCATGTTCTGAAATGTTGTTATAGGCTAGGTGGACGCTAAATTAATGAACATAGTTAAAGTAAGATAATAATTATGGTAAGAACCAAGGAAAGCCCAACTGAATTCGAATTCTTCATTTTCCATTTCTCTACATACAAATAACTGACAAAAACCTAGCTAATATGGATGAAATTCCACAATATTCTGAGAGGGATTTGCTTACCTGTAACAAATCGAAGATGACAGAGAAATCTGTCAAGTCCAGGTCCCTCACCTTTCTTTGTGGTTTCACCAGACTTCCTTGACAGTAATTTCCTTGTCATTTTTTATTGTCACAGTTGGACAAATTAGCTAGGGGTTTTTAGTTTTTGGGATAGAGGAAGAAGTATAAATTGATTTCTGTGAGGGTTTTCCTTGATTATTTCTTCAGCGGTTTCAGATGTATTTTGACCGAAAATAAGTTCTATTAGTTTTATAGCATTTGGCAGACTTTCCTTGCCCCCATCTTATGTTGCATGTGCTGTTTAATTAAATTCATAAAATATTTAGACTTCACTAGAAGATTTATTTTACACACCTGTATTCCTGATAACTGCAGGATGGCAAGTCAACCTGCTTCGAACAATGCAAGGCCACCTACTGTTCAGATTCGTGGTCAACCAGTTGCCCAGAAAAGTGGATGCTGTTCTTAGTGTCGTTGCATAAAACCCATGAAAAGTGAATCTCAGACTGAATTGGGTAGAGCCCAATTGCCCCCGCCAGTTAAAAGTGTTTTGTTCTGCATCCTTATATTAGTAATCATTCTTTCTAATATATCTATCTGATTTCTAAGTGGTATGTACAAATTAAGGACTAGTGGCCGTGTAGTAATTGTTTGATATTTGGCTTTTATGTCTAGTTCTGTCCACAAAGCAGCAAAACCGTAGTGTTTGCTAAACCAGTGGTGAACAATATGTGGTCTATTTGGAAAAGATCATGTTATTTGGTGAACAATATCCTAGAACTTTTTCATGTTTTTTCTGAACTTCATATTCTCGTCTACTTTATTTAATGGTTTTCTTTTATCATGCATTTTTTTGCTGGAGAGGAGATTTTGATAGGTTTTACCTTTCACGTTAAACTAAAATCTGACGTATCTCTAATTATTTAGGTTTTGAACTAGTTTTATTCAGTAATTTGACTGGGTAGGGACTAGGGAAGCTTATCTACTCCGGAGGAGCTCTTCTGTAGCTCTTATTACTCTTATTACGGCAAATAAACATAGATTTGAGAAACCAATCTCGTCTAATCTTTTATTCCGTACAACCTTTTTTATTCAGGGTTGTCAATATTTAATTTATGTGACCCGGTAAAATTTACCTAATATAATCCTCCACTTAAGTGGAAGATTAGATTACCTCATCTAATCTTTGGTTAGAAACTTTTGACTACTTGTTTCCATGGGAGTCAAGAATCCAGATTTCCAACAATTCTTCACACAAAATGGTGATGTTATGGTTTGAAAGGATTTGGAAGAATGGAACGGGAAATTGGGAATGCAGATGAGGCAGTAGTGGCCGGACTCTGAGGTTGTGGTGGATGCGGTTGAAGGCGGGGCGCCAGTCGATGCCGAGGATCTGGGAGTTATCATGGGTGGAGTCGTGGAGATCACATCGTGGAACAACGGGATTACGGCTGTGGAATCGTATATGACGATAGTGTGGGTTGCGCCGATGTCATTGGTGAAAACGATGAGATATTTACTTGCTTGGGAGAATGATTCACATCTTTGATCAGATGCTGTGGATGTTGACCATGGGGTTGCCGAACCCCTGATTGGTACGGACTAACACCGGTGTTATCTCAATTCTAACAAGCTCTCAGGCATTCTAGCAGTTGGAACACGTTCCTGGAAGCTTCTAGATGGGTCAGCTATAAAGATAAGGTCCAACTAATGGGTTTGATATGCATGCACCTAATTTCTATTGGTTGTGTGTGAACACATGGGGCTGTCATTTTTTTCAGAGAGAGATAGTTGGTGCCTTGTGAGTGGTTGTTAGGGAATATTGAGGTACATGGCATCATAAATACTCCTTGTTAGCTTGTGATAATTCTTAGATCAGATCAAGACCACAAAGATGTAGATAGGATCAATTCTTAGAGAAAAAAAGCTTACTAAGCTTTTGCTTGGAGAGTAAGCTAGAGATAGATGAGAGAAAATCAGTGAGATTGCAGGGAAGAACTCTTCCAGATCTGTTGTTCTTGTAAACTGAGGGTTTCTTGTATTCATCTTATCTTGATAGTGGATTGAGATCTACAGATCTCCGTGGATGTAGATTTATTCAAAACCGAACCATGTTAAAATGTCTCTTGTTCTTTACTTTCAGTTCTTATCTTGTTTCCATTGAGTCCTAGTTATTAGTCTGTCATATTTCTCATTTACTTCTGTATTGTTCTGGGGGTTGAGCTTGGGGTTCGGATGAATCCTGTTCTTGTTGGAACCCAACAGATGCAATACGTTTGTTAATATGAGAATGAATTAAATAAAGCATAATCGCATAACTCGTACTGTCGTACAGAAGGGCTCCTCCGTGTATTAATTAATCATTATAAATCTCAGTTTCTCCGAGTCGGTCCTAGTTTTTAAAACCATAGTAGTGGCATCAGGCATGTATAGTGTGCACATTGGATTGGATCCAATCCTATTTTTTTGGATTTCTTCAAATTCAAAGTTACTAAATCCATAATCCAATCTGAAGCTCTCAGATTGAATTTCAATTAATCCGGCATTAAATTGGTTAAATTCGTGAATAGGGAAGCTTATCTACTCTGTGTATTAATTAATCTTTATAAATTTTAGTTTTTCTGAGCCGGCCATAGTTTTTAAAACCATAGTAGTGGCATGTATGCACATATAGCCATATAGGTTTGCATATTGGATTGGATCATATTAAATCCAATCCTATTTTTTGATTTCATCTAATTTAAATAGCGAGTTACTAAATTCGTAATCCAATCTGAAGCCCTCAGATCAGATTCAAATTATCCGGCATTAAACTGGTTAAATCCGTGAATATTCGATAATTTGAAAATAAATATTAACATAATTTATACTTTTTAAACTTTTTACTTATTATAATGATATTGAAAAGTTTTTACATAAAAATTTGAATAATAAAATTGATATCACATGATAGATTCCAACAATCACAAAGCACTGTCGCTTAGGTTTTCCATGATTTATGTTTGCCTACTTAAGTCTTAACACCTGAGGATAATGAAATTCTCATAAGAAACATAGAAGATGAAGAAATTTGGCAGGCTATCAAGTCCATTGACACTGATAAGGTACCAAAATCGGATGGTTTTAATAGTCAATTTTTCCTAAAACACTGGGACATTCTTAAGGAACAAGTCATCCAGCTTGTTCGAAATTTCTTCCACAATGGTTACTTGGACCCTGAGTTAAATGGAACCATCATTACACTTATACCAAAAAAGTCAAACCCCGAAACACCTGCAGACTTCATACCAATAAGTCTTTGTAATGTTCTTTATAAGATCCTTACAAAGATCATTGTTAATAGATTAAGACCCTTTTTGAACAAATTTGTGTCACCTTATCAAAATGTTTTTGTTCCTAGTAGACTTATCAGTGATAATGTGGTGATAGCACATGAGTTGATACACACTATGAACAAAAGAGAAAAAACTTGAAACAAAACTATCTGGCTCTGAAACTTAATATTCAAAAGGCTTATGATTGATTAGAATGAAATTTTATCTTCTTGAGAAAGTTTAATTTAAATTTCCATCATGCTCTTATCAATGGATTATGGTTTGTATTAAATCATGCTCCTTCCAAGTAAAGGTGAATCGTTTAACATCAAATACGTAACATCAAATACGTGGATCCCTACAAGAGGTATAAGGCAGGGGGACCCCATGTCTCTTTATATTTCTATTATGTATCAAGAATTGTTCGTTCTCCAAAAGAATTTACAAGAAAATTTGGATTCTTTAAAAGCTTCAAAAAAATTTCCTACTATTCCCATTTTGTGTTTTGCAGATGATTGTCTTATTTTTGCAAAGCAAACTCAAAATATGTTAATACAATTTCTGAAGTGCTTGAAGAATATGTCTTGGCCTCATGCCAAAATGTTTGTTGGCATAAGAGTAGGATATTTTTATCTTCAAATACTCTCAATCACATTAAACAGAAATATCAGAAATTGGGAATCATCCCAAATAAAAGAATGGACAAATATTATGATTACCTTTCCTGCTAGGAAGGGATCTTTTTGATCAAATTGTTAATAGAGTGATGACCAAAGTGAATTGCTGGTAACTTTTTATCCTATGCAGGAAAGGTAACCTTAATAAAATCTGTAACTGCTGTTGTTTCTTCATGTTGTATGTCCATTGCAAATTTTCCTATTACTTGTATTGCAAAAGTACACCAAATAAATAGGAACTTTCTATGAAATAACAAAAAGGAAGGAAAACCTAGAGGAAAAATAAATTGGAGAACGGTTTGCAAACCAAAAGATATAGTTGGTCTTGGAATAAGAAATTTATATGTTCTTAATAAAGCTTACTCTCTTAAATACTCCTGGAGACTTTTTAACCAACAATCTTCTGTTTGGAGTGAGGTTTATAAGAACAAATACTTTCCTAATTCTAATATCATGGAAGCCTTACATAAACCACACCATAGTTGGTTTTGCAAAAACATTATAAAGTTTAAAGGACAATTTAAACATGCCCTTACTACTTAGACTAGAAATGGAAAATCTACACTTTTTCTGGTCTGATAGGTGGTTGCCAAGTAAAAGACTCAAGGATTATGTTGATCATGTGGAGGATCCTGATTGCAGGGTAATAAACATGATTATAAATAATACTTGGAATCTAAATAGCTTGGAACAATTGGTGCCTCAAGAGCTGTGCAATGAGATTCTGGGAATACAAATCTCCTCAAATGACATGGAGGATCAACAAAAATGGGGAGCAAATACAAATGGAAATTTCTCAGTTAAATCAGCCTATAACTATCTCATGTTCAAAGAAGAACCTATGATGGTGCATTAGCCTTGGAATAAAATATGGAAACTAAAATGCCAACAAAAATTCAAGTTCTTTGCTTGGATTTGTTTGCATGACAGGCTTCCAACTGCGCACCAGTTATACAGAAAGCACATCATAAATTCTCCTATCCGTGGTTTGTGCAAACAAGAAGAGGAAACTATGACTCATCTTTATTTCCATTGCTCAGCTCTGGAAAGACTGAGAGTTTCATTCCTTTTCCCCTTAGAAGACTACTCCTTCCCTTTTATTCTTTGCCAGCTTCCTTTTAAATTCTAAAAATCAACTGCATGCTTTACTTTTTTGCTGGATGGTTTGGAAGGTTAGGAATGAGTTTATATTTAGAAATTGAAAAATAAAACGAGTATGAATTCAGAATCAGGTATGTAAACTTGATGAAAGATAATTTACTTATACACTCTCAGGCTGAGGTCTCAAATATGCCCAAGGGACCTCAGAACATTTCTTGGTGCCCTGCTCCTGTTAATTTTGTTACATTAAATATTGATGGATCTTATTTGAAGGAAAGGAATTTAACAGGTGCAGGATGTATACTTAGAGACTATAGAGGAAAATTTATGAGAACAAGTGCAACCTTCTTAGGCAATGTGGATCATAACCTAGCTGAAGTCTATGCATTAAAACTAGGACTACAACTTTGCATTCCTCTTAAACATATCTAGAATACAAATCCAGACTGACTCAAAGGCAGCTGTTCAGCAAGAGATCGACAAGCTTGGGACACATTTTGAAGAATTACAGATGGGTTTTGTGTATAGGGAAGCGAATGAAGTTGCGGATACCATGGCTAAGGAAGCAAGCTCACGGAAGTTTGGAAGAATACATATTAGCAACAATTTACATTTTGTTTGGGATGTTTGCCCTATGTGGCTTAAACTTTTAATTTTGTCGGATTATGTTGGTTTGTAATTTACTAAGACCTTTCATACGCTTTTATTAATCTAATTCCAAGTTTCTCGAAGGAGAAGTGATGGCGAGAGCTTCGCGTCCATTGGAGATAGTGCACACAGAGATGTTTGTGGTCCACTTATGCCTGTCTAACTTGGAACTCCTTTATGGAACCAGAGCAAAGTCTGCTTCCCCTCTTGGTATTGAATGTAATAGAAACTGTCTGATGTCTATGAATAATGTTGGATTTTAGGCATCACTGTTTTAGCAAACTTTAAAGCCTCCTCCAACAAAGACAGTTATAATCCGGTTTTCTTGCCTTGTGCAGGCAGGTTTGCTCACCTGGGCTCTTAACATTGTAACTGCTAATGACATACTCTAAGACTAGTCTGCTTTGTGAACAGATTAATATCTTATGGGTACTAGAAAGATTTGTTTTCTTATGGTGTGCTGTATCTGTCTGAACATGTTAATAAAAGCAGGTAACATTGACTTTCAAGTTTCATAACATAACATACAAACTTCCAAAAACCTACACAACATTTCATTGCTGATAGAAAACCATCTGTCATAACGAAAAACATCATACGCTCTACTACACTGTAAGGTAATAAACGGATACATAAGAATAGGCTTAGAGTAAGCAATCTGTAACACAATCACAGAGATCCAGAGAAAGACTTGTCACTTAAACAACAAATGCCAATTTTCTGAAGGTGATTTTCATTTCATCATATGTGTGTTCCTTGGGTACATCCCTGCAGTAAAGGAACCAATTGGCTGCTGACTTGCATGAATGAAGTTGGGGTGAACTGGAGTCGTTACAAAGCATCGAAAGTCTGGGTAGTCGTAAACCTTAACATGAGCCAATGTTGGGAATGGTCCTTGTGATGGAACTGAGGCAAACATGGGAGGAGCTCTCTGCTGCTGCACATAGGTTTGAGAACCAAATTAGTATAACCAAGTGCAACGTATTACAGGCAGATTAAACGAACGGTTCATGGATTTAGGAGAATACAGTACAGTTTTATGATTTAGCTAATGATCATTAGGAATGTATGATGCTGTGGATTCTATACAAAGAAACAATGTATAGTAATGTTGGCAAATAGTCACCAAAAACTCGACGTACATAACAAGGGAAATGACATTATAAGATTCAAGCATCGAGTTCCAATGATAAATGCCAGAGTTAGAAAAAGATACTATATGTTGAACATCGGTTTTGTTGAAATACGTGAAGCATTGATCGGACAATGGGAAAATAGCAAATTTGTATTGTAGACTATAAAAGCTTAAAGGAACTAAGTTGAATTGATTGAGTTATGAGTTAACTTACCATGAGTGCCATGTTATTATAGTATTCTGGAACAACTGGCCTAGTGAACGGAATTGGATAACGGGGAGGCTTTGGTACAAAAGCAACAGCGGAGCGATTTGGTGCAGCAGCAACAGCAGCACTATTTGGTGCAGAAGCAGGAGCAGCATCATTTGGTGCAGAAGCAGCAGCAACAGCACTAGGAAGAAAATGGGCCTGTAAAATTTGAAATCGACAAAGAGGTTTCAATAAATCAGTATCTCCTCAAACAAAATCGAAGCTTGATTGCTAGCCTATGACTATATGACAGTACTAATTAAGAAACACACCGGTGGTGTGACCTGAGCAGTGCTCTTCACAGGAGCATCCACTTTACTCTTCTCAGGAAGAACCAAGTTCCTCTTCACTGGAGCAACCGAGTCAGTACTACTAGCCCTCTTCCTTTTCTTTGGAATTTCCGCAGGTTTCACCTTTGTACTTGAGCCTGCTTCAGCTTTAGCTGCAGCCTCAGCTTCAAACAGCTCTTCCTGTCATTATTAAAGCAAAAGAATATTATCTCCAAAATCCTGACAACATTCATATGTAAACAGGAGTTGTGATTACTTACTTCTTCTGGGAGAGGTTGGACATCAAAGATACTCGCACGACGATTTTTCTTCTTCTCAGCAGCCAACCTATAGAAGTGCTTCTGCGCGTGGCTAGCAACCTGTGAAGACGTTCTTGTTAACACATAACGTTCAGCAATTGCTTTCCACTCGCCCTTGCCGCAGATCCTCAAGCCCCTCAAGAACAGCCTGTGCTCCTTATCCGTCCATGGTATCCCTACAGAAAATCAAAATCCAACTAAATTCAGCAAATAAACTTATAAATGAAATTAATACACCATTAAAAATCGAGATTCGAGAGACAAGAATACAATAAAAAAATGAAAAACCTAACCAGTCTTGCGCTTGGTGGCACACTTATAGATCATGTCATCCGACAAATAACACGGTTGGTCTGCGCTAGAACCAACAGCAAGATTGCCGAGGCTCTTACTCTTCCTAAGCCTGTCATCACCATCATCAGAAACTACTGGAGCAGGAGGGCTAATCTCAACACCAAAGAGCTTAGTTACACCCTGTTTCGACATTGCAGAGATTTTGTCAAGAAATTATCGGATGTTTTGGGTTGTGGATTAAGAGTTATGGCTATGTATGTGAACGAGACAGACCCATATTTATATTGGTGTCTTTGTGCTGCAGCAAAAGGAAAAACAGCGTTTTTGAGTATTTACCATATATTCACTTGATTTTAAGATTTTTGTATTTTTGGGATATTACTTTATCCGTGCTCCTATTTTATGGATAAATCTTATTTTTATTTGGTCAAACTCCTCTAACCTCATCCCCAAGATTCTCACTGCCCTGTTTTGCTAGTATTTTGTTTTGTAATTTATAGTAATTTTTATATAATACAACATATTTCCCTATTTTTTATGAATTTATAGATTTAATGTTAGTTTTACATTAGATAATTGCAGTTATATATTTTTAATAATTACCGTAGTTTTTATTTTTCGGGATTCGACTAGATTTGAACGGATGGAACCATTTTTGAAATTAGGAGAATACGACGCTCTTCAAAATCGATAAAATTGCTCAAAGTAGGTGGAAAAATCCAAAATCTTGAAAAGCATGATGAAAAAGATAGTTTTGTGGTTTAAAAGCCAGCTGGGTTCTGGCGATACAAATCAGGACGTCGTAAATTAAGCAAGCCGGGTTAAAATGTAGATTGTATTAGAAGTAATGTCGATAAGTTTGTGGGTATGTCAGGATTTAAAACTTTTTTATTCTCCTTTAGTTTTCACTATTCAATTGCTTTTATATTCATGTATCTTTGTTTTTATTTTTCTGGATTGGACTAGATTTGAACGTAGGGCATCATTTATGAAGTTAGGCGAATACGACACTCCCCAAAATCGATAAAACTACTCATAGTAGGTGGAAAAATACAAAATTTTGAAAAGCATGGGGAAAAAGCTAGTTTTGTGGTTTAAAAGCAAGCGAGATTTTGGCAATACAGATCGGGACGTTGTAGTTTCCGTCGTTCAATTGCTTTTACATATATTAAGTCTCTTTGTTTTTATTTTCCGGGATTGGACTAGATATGAACATAAGGCACTATTTATGAAGTTAGGCGGGAGTTATAGTGGCCGAGTGGTTAAGGTGCTGGAGTAGCAAACAGAGGTCGAGGGTTCAAACCTCACTGGAGGCATAAGGTGGTTTAAGATTATTTGGAATTATAAGGTGATTAAGGGGTAGTGTATAAGTAGGAGTAGGGTAGTTAGACTTAACCATTTCAAAAATACATTATGAAGTTAGGCCAATATGACTTACCTCAAAATCGATAAAACTACTCATAGAAGGTAGAAATATATAAAATCTTGCAAAGCTTGACATAAAAGCTAGTTTTGGGGTTTAAAACCCAGCGAAATTATATATGGCGATACAAACCGATACGTCTTAATTAAAGCATGCCGGATTAAAATGTAAATTGGATTAGAAACAATTATAATAAATTTGTGGATATGTCAAGATTCATACTTTGGTTCTCCTTTTAGTTTACTTTACATTATTCCATTACTTTTATATATTATATATGTATTTTTAATTTTATTTTTCTAGGTTGAACTAGATTTGAACGTAAGGCACCATTTATGAAGTTAGGTGAATACGACGCTCGTAGATGAAAAAAATACAAAATCTTGAAAAGAATGACGAAAAAGCTAGTTTTGTGGTTTACAAGACAGCGAGATTAATATTCTAGCAGTACAGAAATTGCATTGTAGATAAAGCATGCCGGATTAAAATGTAGACTAGTAAATAACCCGTCGAGTTTCGACGGAAAATAATAATTCTCAAATGATAATATCTAAACATCACATTATATTGGAAATAAACCAAAATTTATAATCATGACAAAGCTACATGTCGAACACATATATTACCATCATAATCATGTACTTAGCCTACTAAGTGCATAGTTGAACACCATACTATCTAAGTAAATAGCTCGTTGAAATTCTACGGTTAATAGTGTATTCACAAATGATTAAATAAAAATCAATTAAAACTGAAAATTAGCAACATTTACTTTCATTCTTATTGATTGTTGAACTAAATTAGTACATAATAGACCTGTTGAACATGGTTACTGTTTTAAATTATTGCATAACAGAACTATCGAACGCAGTTAGTATTTTGAATTATTACGAAATACACATGTTCAACAAAGTTATATTTTACATTACTGCAGAATAAACCCGTTTAACATGGTTATTGTTTTAAATTATTGCATAATAGAACTATCGAACACAGTTAATCTTTTGAATTATTACGAAATACACATGTTCAACAAAATTAGTATTTGATATTACTCCGGAATAGACCCATCGAATACAATCGGTGTTTTAAATTAGTACATAATAGACATGTCAAACGAAATAAGTGCCTAAATTATTGTGAAATACACCCTTCGAACAAAGGTTAGTATTCTAAATTATTGTGAAATATACCCGATGAACAAAATTAGTGTTCTAACTTATTGCATATCGAATAGATCTGTTGAACACAGTTATTATCCTAAACTATTGTAGAATAGACCCGTCAAATGCAATTCGTGTTCAAAATTATCGTAGAATAGACCCGCCGAATGTAGATAGTCTTATAAATTATAGCGGGGTATACCCGTCGAATAAAGTTAGTATTGTATTCTAAATTAATGTGGAATAGACCCGCCGAACACATTTATATTAGGTTTTTTAATATTGTGGAATAAAACCATCAAACACAGCTAGTATTGTAAATTAGCGTGAAATTGACCCTCGAACACAATAGGTTTCCGAATTATTCAAATTATACTCAACCATATGAATAGCAACGAAACACCCTTAAACTGAAACTAAAATATTCTCGAATGTTACCCATCTTCTTCCTTATTTTCTCCGGCATCTGAATAGTCAAAACTAAATGGGGAATAGACCCGCCGAATACAATTTGTACTCTAAAGTATTGTGAAATTGACTTATCAAACACATTTAGTGTTGAGTGCATAAATACGATTAATGAGAAGATACAATATTTTTGTGAGCATAGTTGAATGTGAGCTGAGTAAATATCAACAATCCATAACACGTGTATATATATAGAATAATGACCAATAAAAATAGAATGCATGGCGGAAGGAGAAGATTAGCATATGCTCTAAAGCCTAAACAATTGCGGAATAGAACTGTTGATCAACACAATTAGTATTTTAAATTACTGTAGAATAGACCTGTTGAATACAGTTAGTGTCCTAATTAAACTATAATTGTAAATTACTTTAGAATAGACCTGTTGGATACAGTTAGTGTCCTAATTAAACTATTATTGAATTACCCGTCCAACATTGTTAATCTTCTAAAAGTATTGTGGAATAAACCCGTCAAACACAAGCAATGCAAAATTATTGCGGAATCCACCCATTGAATACATTATGTACACTGAAGTATTGTGGAATAGACCCGTCGAACACAATTAGTGCCAAGTGTATAGATACGGTGTATGTGAAGATAAAATATTTTTGTGAAGATAACTGAATTAATGTTTGTACACTGAAGTATTGTGGAATAGACTCGCCGAACACAATTAGTGCCGAGTGCATAGATACGGTGTGTGTGATGATAAAATTTTTTTTTGAAGATAGTTGAATGTGAGCTGAGTAAGTACCAATATTCATAAATTTCTGATTCGTGTGAATAGATAGAAAATGGACCGATAAAATTAGAATACATGTCGGAAATAAAAGTTTCAAAATAAATATATACAAAATAATAGACTTTAAATTGTTTTCCTACAATTCATGTGACCTTAATTTCTTTTTTAATAGAAAAATTATTTTCTTCTATTTTCCTTTGATTCAATCATTATACATCTTTGTATTAATTAAGTGTTTTTACAAATAGCAAAACTAATTAAATTACTTATCATATGTGTTAAATAATGTTGAATAATTTTAATTAATATTTTATTTGTTAATTTTTTTAATATAATATATTCCTTTTTTTTCTAAACTAATTATATGTTCTTAATTGAGAATGAATGCAAGTATAAAAAAAAAGGAAGAATAACAAATAGACATGTAGAATGTAAAATAGTAAATTGGAATGCATAAAATTGAGACATGTGGCAAGAGTTGAGTTTTGAACCAATGAAAATAAATGAATTTGCCAAGTGGCAAGAATTATAACATGAATTAAGGAGAAGAAGGCATGAAATGTTTATTCTTTATAGTATATATAGATAGATTGGATTAGAATCAATTACCATACATTTGTGGATATGAAGATTCATACTCTTTATTCTCCTTTGGTCTGAGTTTACATTATTCAATTGCTTTTATACTTAATTTCTCTTTGTTTTTTTATATTTTCGGATTCGACTAGATTTGAACGTAGTGCACCATTTATGAAGTAAGTTAGGCGAATACAACTATCCTCAAAATCGATAAAACTACTCATAGCAGGTGGAAAAATACATAAGCTTGAAAAGCTAGACGAAAAAGCTAGTTTTGTATTTTAAAAGCCATCGAGATTCTGGCAATACAGATCGGGACGTTGTAAATTAAAGCATGCCATATTAAAATTAAGATTGGATTAGAAACAATTATGATAAATTTTTGGATATGTCAAGATTCATACTTCTGAGTTTCCTTTCATTTTAGTTTACATTATTCGATTGCTTTTATGTTTATATTTCAGGAATGGGATAGATTTGAACGTAGGGCACCATTTATGAAGTTAGGCGAATATGACACTCCTCGGAATGGATAAAACTACTCATACTATGTGAAATAAAATACAAAAGTTTGAAAAGAATGACGAAAAAGCTAGTTTTGTGGTTTAAAAGCCATCGAGATTCTGGCGATACAGATTGGGAAGTTCTGAATTAAAGCATGCTGGATTAAAATGTCGATTGGATTAGAAGCAATTACGAAAATTTTGTGGATATGTCAAGATTTATACTTTTGATTCTCATTTTATTTTAGTTGACATTATTCCATTGCGTTAATATTTCATGTCTCTTTGTGTTTATTTTTCCGGATTGAACTAGGTTTGAATGTAGGGCACCATTTATGAAGTTAGGCGAACACGACGGAACATCGATAAAACTACTCATAGTAGGTGGAAAAATGCAAAAATCTTTAAAATCATGACGAAAGCTAATTTTCAATTTTAAAAGCCATCGAGATTCTGGCAATACAGATCGGGATGTTGTAAATTAAAGCATGTCGGATAAAAATGTAGATTTGATTAGCAATTACGATAAATTTGTAGATATGTCAAGATCTGTACTTTCTATTCTCTTTTGAATTATTGTTTTTATTTTTCCGGATTGGACCAGATTTGAACGTAGGCACCATTTATGAAGTTAGGCGAATACGACGCTCCTCAAAATCGAAAAGATTGTTCGTAGTAGCTAGAAATTAAACATATAAAATCTTAAAAAGAATGACATAAAAGCTAGTTTTTTGGTTTAAAACCCAACGAGATTGTTGGTCCCTTTAAACAACAAGAAAAGAATAGCGGGAGGGGGGGGGGGTGAATAGTCTTTTTAAACTTTTTGTCGTTTAAAACTTTCTCAGCAAGTACTTATTACTTTTCAGTAATGAGTTTGCTGGTACTTAACTTTCTTAGCAAGTACTTATTACTTTTCAGTAATGAGTATGCTAATACTTAAGAACAGAGTGCGAAAGTCTTTTACAATAAGTGCTTTTGTCAGAAAAATTAGTTTCAGCAAGTAAACAGAATGACAGTGTAAAACAATGTAGCTTGCTGAAAAATAACTGCAGGAATGTAAATCACACAAACACTTTTATAGTGGTATCTGAGAGTGGCGTAAACTAATCCACTATGTCCTTTCTAGGACTGAATCCACTATGATAAGATATGAGGTTCCTTACAAATTCTATCACTAATGATTCTCAGAAACCAAAGCACACTTGCCTTGTTTCCAACCTGAACTAGAGAACTAAACCTTGTTCTCCACCAAACTTGGGACACTTAATCAGCAAACCTATGCTTGATTAATTCCCCCTGAATTTCACGCCTGAATTAGGGTGTTTTATCAGTTATAGAGGTTTGGGATGAGATGACTTGATTATAACTTTGCAGCTATAACAAGTAATCTAAAGAAACACAACTTGTAATACTTTGCAGTAAGCAAGTTTGTTGTTTCTGGTGTCAAGACTTGTTCTTGTTTAAAAGAAAGAACACTTAACTAGTTTCTTAGCTTTCAATGTTCTACTTCTTCACTTGTATCTTTTGTTTCAAGCTTAAGTCTTGGAACAGATCAATAGGCAGTAAAGAGTAGAGAAAGATTTGAGTGTTTAAAGCACAAGTGAGAGTTTGATCACGTTGTTGACACACCCTTCTACTCATCCTAAGATCTTCTATTTATAGTGTCTCAAGAGAGCCGTTTGAATTTCAAATTCTAAGGCTTGTACCTTAAGATGTCACTATCTTGCTTTTGTACTTTCAGCAACGCTCTTCACTTGTCTTCTTGTCTTCATGTTCTTCGCGTGCTAACTTTGCATTTAATGTTCTTTTGATCAAATTCAAATATGAACGTTGGAGCCAAAATGCAAGTACTCTTCAGCAAGGAGGTCAGATATGTTGTCAGCAAGTGATCAGTCTCAGTTTCAACAAGCACAATCTACTCTGTCATATAGATTTTCACTTATGCAAGCTTTTGCTAAAATTCTCATTTTCTGAAGTAACATGTGCCTTTGTAGATACCTTACTCAGAATTCTTCTAAGTCTCCAGTCTTCGAATTTTTCAATTTCTGAGCGGTTCTAGGTCTTCAATAGTTTGTTTGTAAAAACAAAGTACATCATCAGCAAGCTTAAGAACCTAACTAGTACCTACACTAAGTCTATTAGCAAAGGTTCCTCTTTTACAATGTCCTTAAAATTCTAAATTCCTATGGACCTTAAGAGTACTAGTTGTTGGACTTTACTTAATTTAGCATGGTTAATTGCTCATCAAAATTACAAGTTTCCTAACAAATTTCCCCCTTTTTTATGTTAGAAATCCATGGCTAACTTAATTACAACTTATTATAAGTTTCTGAAGTTGAATAAATCAGTTGAGTAATGCAAATTATACTTGAAGTAATCAAACAGTAAGCATATATAACTTGCATAATCAGAAAAACGAATAAAGTTGACCAAAAGTAATTGATTGCTGAAAGTTATCTCTCAAAGTAGATTTACATGAAAGCATAAGATAACTTAGCAAACAACAATCAAAAGTAAAGACTAGACTATCTGAGAAAAATCTAGAAGCAATCTTGGTAAACATCCTTTAAGCTTTCATCACCAATCTTAGGGAATTCTTCACAGTCAGCTTCACAATCTTTAAGAAGCTTTCTGACTTGAAGTTGCATATCCCTTGCAAGTCTGCAAATTAGCTTGTGGTCTGCTGAGGGATCTTCTCTTTTCAAAACTTCAGTCCAAATGTGAAGTCCCTAGGAGAACGCATGTCGGATTTGAAGATCACTTAGATTGTACTTCTTATAGATTTTCTCCAGATATCTAACGTCTTCATTAGCATCTTCTTTTGTCAGATAAAAGAGCCCATATGGAGTCACCATCATCTTTGGTTTTGCCTTTTTAAGAAAATCATCATAGTAATGAGTGACATCTATTGGCTTGAAATAAGGTGGCGTATCTCTCATGTCTTTTGACAAAGCCATCCTTCTGGTTTTAACCTCAACATCAAGCCAAAGTTTTCTGTCAACAAAGGTATCCAGTGGACAAGGATCTCTTTCTTTAATTGCAACCTTAATCACATTCCATTTATCCATTTGTTCAAGGACTGTTCTTGGGAAGTGATCATTTGCAAGGAGATCTTCAAGCTTTAGAATGACAAAAAGCCTTGTCTTTTTCTGATTACACTTTGAGTAGTGTCTTTGTTGCTTGTTTTGGTGTATTGTACACCCAAGACAACAACTTCTCGAGATTTTCTTCTGTTTGTCTCTTGTTCAGTGGCCCTTCTTGTAAGAAAATACGGTCAGAGTTACCCCTAGGGTACGCAGCGGAATTTCAAAAATTTTCTTAACATGCAGGTTAATTGATTATGTATATGTCGTATATATTTAAACACGTCAATTAGAAGACTAACCTTACTTCCAAAGCAAGCACAACTTCCAATTCTTCGTAATAATCCGGTGTATCTTCTCCTTCGTCGAAGTCGAAGATATCTGCAATACTTTGATTATCTGCAAGACAATAAAAGTTAGTTTCCAGCTCCTAGAACCTCAACCTTGGTATCCACGGATGAACAGCCTATCGGAAAGAATGCTAGGATATTCTTTGTGTGACCAAGAAGATGGGGCGGCAATTCCTCCGGTAGGTGGCGCGCGCGTGTGGCTTATAGAGGAGGGGAGAGCTTTTTATTTTCTCTAAGAAAACTGGGTAGAATAATTCTCTAAGATTTGATTGTTCAGAATCCTGAAAAAGCTCTCTAATAGTCTACTATATATAGTAGTCAATAGAAGCCTAAAGCATAAGCAATTAGACTTCGTAAAGGAATAAGAATCTAATCTTATCGCACTAGCAAACCAATATCAAGTCTAGATTCATTCCCAATCAAATTAAAACTCAATCAGGAAAATCTAACTTATCCCTTAGACTTCTAATAGAGGAAGGAGTCGAACTCCTTCCCCTACTCCGACTTGTGCGCGCGCGCATCCTAAGGGTGATAGGTGGGTCCCGATTTTGGGACCCACTTATAGTTCTAAGGCAATTCAAACTCCAAGTAGATTTTGCTCATGTGAATATGTTAATTCTAAATTAACATATCCTTTCAAATCAAACCTCTATTATATATCTAAAATATAATCTTTAATTGTATTTACATAAAATACAATTAATCAACCAATTCAATTAATAATTCCAAATCATTAATTGAGCCACTAAATATTATAATTAATTCCAAATCAATTATAATCCATCAGTCACAATTAATTCCAAATTAATTGTGATTCCATCTTCAAGGATATTCGGATAAGCTGAATCACCACATAGTGTGACCCATAGGGCCTCATTGTATTAAGCAAGTCCTAGACTAGGCAAAATGGAACTCCTAGACGGTTCCATTTGCAATATTAATACATGAGGACGTTTGAGAGGTTTCTCAAAGCAAACCCTTTCGTTGCGAAGTCTGTTGCGCTCAACGCGGCGATGGTAACGTCCCTTCATCTGACTTGCTCGAATGTATCTAGGATCGATGAAGTGTCTATCCCAATAATACATCCAAGGGCGTCTTCAGTGAGTTGCATGGTGAATCCAATATCTATTATGACCATCATAATAATATTGATACGCTGGCCAGCGGTTTTACCAATCACAACTATGAACGACTATGAGCAGTGCTCTCCTGTGCTACACGTGAGAGATGAATCCTTCACAGGAACACTTATCATCCCCATTTGTATGTAGCCATAATCCTGGATCGTGTCTTAGGTCAACTTCTTATTCAGAGCTGACATCGACGGGTCCACCAAGGATATGGGGCAACAAATGTGATGATAAAGTCCTGTAAGTCCAAAGGACGACTGACATCAGTTCGACAACTTACCGATTCCCATAGATACTTCGGTGTAGAGTATACATCGATGGAAGTGTCCGGTGGGTACTTCCGTTGTTTGATAATCATTCTTCGAACAACTATGCGCAGTTATGGGAACGTTTCTCGATTGTCCAACAATTCGTTCCGTGGCCGTGGGATCGGCTCACACTTGCTCCAACAAGTATAACCTCCACGCATACTAGTCTCATCTGGTTCATTCAGACCCCTACATCCGAGATGAACCTCGACTAGGGAGAGTTTGGGATAGATGATAACTCACATAGCTCCCACTATCTGTGTGATCGGTCATCTATCCGAGGGGACATGTTTAATATCAATACAGACAGAAATAGAGATATGACATGTTGCATGCCTGGTGTAATATAAATATGAAAGCGATACTCAATAGTAAAACGACAAACATATCTCATATTACGTTGAACTGTGTAATAGTACATATATGCCCTCTATAAGGGCTCCAGGCCCTTAGTAAGGACTGTCTCTAGGACATATACACTATCAATCTCCCACTTGGACTAGTGCCAGTCACCTTTATGCCTAATACCCAGATTAGCATAATGTCTTAAGTGGACTTCCACTGATAAGACCTTGGTGAAAGGATCTGCCACGTTGTCTGTGGTAGAGACACGTTCTATACTAACTTCTCCTCTATCAATAATCTCACGTATAACGTGATATTTTCTAAGTATCATGTCTGTTCTTGTTTGTAGATCAAGGCTCCTTAGCTTGAGCGACGGCGCCCGTATGTCCCAATAAATCGTTATTGGACTAGGAGCAGGAACAACCCTCAATTCCTTCAAGAACTCTAAAATCCAGACAGCTTCTCTCGAAGCTTCTGATCCAGCAATGTACTCGACTTCTGTGGATGAGTCAGCAATCTTGGCTTGCTTAGAACTCTTCCAACATATAGCTCCTCCGTTCAATTTGAATACGTATCCTGTATGTGACTTAAAGTCATCAGGATCTGATTCAAATCCAGCGTCGACATACCCAGACATCTTTAATTCTGGTTCTCCACCAAACACCAAGAACATCTCTTTAGTCCGTCGAAGGTACTTAAGAATGTTCTTTACAGCAGTCCAGTGAGGTCCTCCTGGATTCTGTTGGTGTCGACAAGTGACACTAAGCGCATATGCCACATCGGGCCTTGTGCAATTCATTGCATACATTATAGACCCTACTGCCGAAGCATAGGGCACACGACTCATTGCGTTTCTTTCTTCATCAGTTTTAGGATCATCCTTAACTGATAAGACAATCCCATGCCTAGCTGGGAGAAAGCCTCTCTTTGAGTCGTCCATCTTATAACGTTTCAGTATTTTGTCGATGTAGGTGGATTGTGTCAATCCTAACATCCTCTTGGATCTATCTCTAAAGATCTTGATCCCTAGGATGTAGTTCGCTTCACCCAAGTCCTTCATTGAGAAGGTACTTGATAACCAAACTTTAGTCTCTTCTAGCATAGAGACATTGTTTCCCATGATCAAAATGTCATCAACATAGATGATCATGAAAACAACTCCCTTGTCGCTGTGCCTAGTGTAGACACAGGGATCTTCCTTGCTTCTGACGAAGTCAAACGATTTGACAGCTTCATCAAAGCGGATATTCCAGCTCCTAGACGCTTGCTTTACCCTATAGATGGATCTTTGTAATTTGCATACAACAGTCGGCCTGGTTTTACTAATAAAACCTTCCGGCTGTACCATATAGACCTCTTTCTCAAGTTTGCCATTGAGGAAGACAGTCTTTACATCCATCTGCCAGATATCATAATCATAGTAGGCAGCTATCGCAAGTAGAATTCAAATGGACTTCAATTTTGCTACCGGTGAAAAGGTTTCATCGTAATCGATGCCATACCTTTGCGTGTAGCCTTTTGCCACAAGTCTAGCCTTGTGCGTTTATACCTTGCCATCGGCATCTGTCTTTCGTTTAAAGACCCATTTTCACCCAATAGGTCTAACCCCTTGGGGCAAGTCTACCAAGTTCCAAACTTGGTTCAGGTACATGGAGTCCATTCCCAATTCCATTTGTCTGAGTCAATATCAATTATTGCCTCTTTGTAGGTCTCAGGATCTTCCCGATCTGATAAGCCGACATCAAGTTTACTGATGTCTTCTATCATAAGGCTTTGCTTCTGAGGTCCTTTTAGGATCCTCTTCGACCTACGGAGCTCGACTGGTTCTGGTGCTTTTCTTTTCTGGCTTCGTGTAACACGAACATTATCAGTGGGCACTGATGCAGCTGGTCGCGCCCCGCGACCCTGTTCCCTAGCGGGAGGCTGCTCTTGTGCAACTTGTTGCACAGGTTGGTTGACAACGGGTTCTATTGGTGTGGTTTCAACTGTTGATCTAATCACAAGACTCCCACTGACTATGACATGCCTAGCAAGTGTCATATCATTACCCTTGTCTGCTCCGAAAGCTCCCACTGAACTTGAGTCCAAATCAGAAGATTTAGAGAACTCATGTTCGCGCGTGTCAAAGTCTTGAATTTCTTCAAGTTCTATCATGTCATCTAACCTCTCTTCTTCGAGGTATTCTGCTTCTAAAAACTTAACGTTTCTAGATACGATCACCTTGTGATCTTCAGCATGATAGAATTCATAACCTCTCGTCTAACGAGGATAACCTATGAAATATACTTTGACACCCTTGGCATCTAACTTATCAGTGAGCATCAGTTTGACTATCGTAGGACAGCCCCAAGGTCTAAGATAGCCCAGTGAGGGCTTCTTTCCTTTCCATAACTCATATGGAGTTTTCTCCACTGATTTAGATGGTACACGGTTCAGAATGTAGATTGCAGTTTGTAGTGCATATTCCCATAGATGTTTTGGAAGAGTCGAGAATCCAATCATTGATCTCACCATGTCTAACAGGGTTCGATTCCTTCTCTCAGACACACCATTTAACTGTGGTGTTCCAGGAGGAGTCCATTGCGATTGAATTCCATTTTCCTTCAAGTAGTCGATAAATTCTTCACTAAGGTATTCACCTCCTCGATCCAATCAAAGAGTGACTATCCTTAGGTTCAATTCATTCTCGACCTCATTCCTAAACTCCTTGAATTCCCCAAAGGTCTTGGATTTATTCGTCATAAGATAAATATACCCATACCTTGAGAAATCTTCAGTAAAGGTAACGAAGTAAGGATAACCCCCACGCGCATGAACTTTAAAAGGTCCACATACATCGGTATGTATGAGCTCTAAGCAGCGAGTGGCACGAACACCTTGTCCAACAAAAGGTTTGTTCGTCATCTTACCCTTAACACATGATTCACATGTACCATATGATTCAAAATCAAATGTTCTAAGTAGTCCAACTTCCTTAGTCTTTGAATCCGTGTTTCATTGATATGGCCTAGCCAACAATGCCATAGATAAGATGGATTATTCTTCCTACTTGAAGACGGTTGTTTGTTATGTATTTGAAATAAAGGTAGACTACTTTGCAAAATATATAAACCATTCACTAAGTGAGCTTTTCCATAATATTGGTCATTCAATAAAAAATAACAAGTATTATTAGGAAAACCCAAATTGTCCAACAATGGAATGGAAATAATATTTCTGACAATGGATGGAACAAAATAAACGTTATCAAGTTCCAAACATTGTCCTGATGGTAAATCTATCTTGCACGTTTGGCTTCAACTGGATTGTTGTTCCCAACATGCAAGTCGATTTCAGCTTGCTTGACTAGCCTGTGTTCAATGGCCCCTTGCACATTATTATAAATGTGCGAGCCACAGGCTGTATCTAATACCCAACCATTGGAGTCAAAAGTAGTCATGTTCATTTCAATAACAAACATACCTGAGCTAGAAGTCGGTGGCTTCTTAGCTTGATCTGCCCTTAGCTAAGGGCAATCTTTCTTCCAATGTCCTTTCTGCTTACAGAAAAGACATTCATCTGTGCGTACCGTTCCGGTTTTGTTGAACTTCCTTTTCTGGTTCAGACGCTTAGGCTTATCACTCGAAGTGTTAGCCTTGGCTCCCGACTTTCTCTTACCCTTAGCACCTTTGTTTCTCGGGTTTGGGTTAGACGGTTGCCTAACAAACATGATCGACTTTTCCTTCTTAGGAAGAGTTTGATCATATGTCTTCAGCAGATTATGGAGTTCGGGCAGTGTAACGTCTTTCGCATTCATCGTATAGTTAATGATGAATTGCGAATACGAACTCGGCAATAATTGAAGGACAAAGATCACCATGATCTTATTCTCATCTTGAGAACATGTTCAGACATGTTCTCTCCTTCATTGAGCTTGCATCTGTGTATCTCTTTGATCAAATCAAATTCAACACTTCTAGCTGTCGTCTTAAAGACCGACTCAAGATGCTCCAGCATCTCATACGGCAACATGCTTTCATGTTGCCTCTACAGCTCATTGCTCATTGCCGCCAGCATAATACACTGCGCGGATCTAGCATCCTCATGATGCTTATCAGACTTTGCCTTGTTGGCTTGATTCCAAATCAGCAACTTGATCGGCAATCTGATTCTCGGGACACACGGGATTAGCCTCGTCCAAGACGTACTCAATCCTTTCGTACCTCAACACCAAACATATATTCCTGATCCAATCTAGGAAGTTTGGTCCGGTCAAAATTTGCTTCTCTAAGACAGCACGGAGCAAGATACTTGCCATTTCGGTTTTCCAGGACAAATAATATAGAACGAAAATAATAAATCAACTATTGAAATATTATTTCTAAATACACAGTCAACATAACTAAACAACAAGGTCCTTTAGCTGTTTAGCTCCCACTATTTTCGCATATGCTTGCCCTCAAAATAAACATACGGGTAATGTCCAACATGTTACCGTAGTGGCCAAGATCCAAATCCATACTATGCTATACTCCAACGGGGGCTGGTCGCATAGCATAATATGACCGGTAGGACTATCCAATTGCGTCACGCAACTCTTGGTTGTTAAATCTAATTTAACCCGATGCCCTACATATTGTACCTATCGAGGTCGCTAGATACAATATGCAGTAAGTCATAACCATAGGCTTACTCTAATCTGACGATCACTGCGAGTCTGTAAGACGAGGTCGCCAATACAAGAAAACGCAATGAAAGTTCAGAATTAAAGCACCCTATGAAAAGCATCTCAGAAATACATACATATATATATATATATATGTATATATATATGTATATATGTATATATATATGTATATATATATATATATATATATATATATATATATATATATATATATATATATATATATATATATATATATATATATATATATATATATATATATATATATACATATTTCCGTACTTATATTGGTTGGGGCTTGTAGCTTGAGGGTTGTTATCAGTCATCTACAAACAAATAAGGGCGCCGCCTACCCATCATGCATGAGCGGTCTACACGTAATGGATGTCGCCTATCCATTCTAGTTCTAAACGCGGTCAAGCACATAATGGGTGCCGCCTACCCATACATAAAATATGCGGTCCGACATATAAGAGGGCGCCGCCTACCCTCGCATGCATAGCGGTCGAACGGAAAGTAAAATACGTGGTATTTAAACATGCATTGTCAAACAATAGCATATCGAGCAAACAAAACAAGAAGTAGCCCTATGTGGATGCCAAATGACTTCATAATTTCATTATGAAAATTATAATCCCATACTTATAATCTCTATGAAATAATTGAAAATTTGGACTAGATTGAAAAATCGAAAATTCTATTGACCAAGTAGCAATTTTCGGCCGAGCCAAGCCGAGTACTCGATAAGGCTCGATTCGTGTAACAGCACTATCTTTGGGGAAGCTCCTAATCCTATTCAACACAAGGTCTTTCTCTACGGCCAGGGCATCCTCCCCAAGCAAAGAAGAAGGCACAACCGGAGGAGGGACAAAAGTATGTTTGGATTCCAACTCAGCCAAGGTTTTAGGGGTACCAGGGGCAAATTATAAGTGGGATTAAATAAATCAAAAACAACAAATGTTTACACAAAATTAGTGGGCAACCGAGAAATTAGTTGGGTTCCCACTCCCTTAGCAATAACAAAACTAATGTATTATTATTATTATTATTATTATTATTATTATTATTATTATTATTATTATTATTATTATTATTATTATTATTATGTCTCTTTAAAACCGTATATGAGGAAATTTAGTCCTTGCAGCGTATATTGGATTGGAAGTATTGTAATTGTAGAATGGATGTATTTGTGGGTTGCCTAGGTTATATCTCTAATCTGCGCAAAAAAAGGTTATATCTCTAATTTTAATTTGTTGGATGAGATTATATCTAAGGTCAGAAATAAAAGAAAGAAAATCTAGGGACACAAATAAACTTAATGCTAAGGTCGATTTGGGGATAAGACTATACTACTTAGGAAAGCGTATCGAGCCGTATCCAAAATGTTACAAGAATCTGTTAGGCTGTAATAACCAAAATGCTGATTCTATTTCCTTCTAATTAATTTAACAATTTATATGCAACTTTATTTATTAAGGCACATGTTGAATTATGGTATCAAAATCGAATAAGCGGGAACCTAGATTATAATTACGATCGATCGAGTTAAGGGGTTTATAATTAGAAAAAAAATTATTTTACCCACAAACCTTTTCTTCAATTTTAAAGTTACACATAAACGTTAATTTAATGTTAAAATACATACTAACCTTTTCAAAAAAATTCAAGGTACATGTAGAGGTAAAATTCTAGTAAGACTTCAAACGCTCTAATAATACAAACTTCTCGAACTATAAAGAACTACTAAACTCTCTAAGTCACCATGATTTGACACAATACACGAACTTGTCCAATGCCTGCACCCGAGTCTTCTGATTCTCTCTATGTCCAATTGAGCACCTGAGATTAGAAAGGCGCGTGTGGATGTGTGTTTATCTCCGGCTTGCCTAAGTCAAGTCGGTGTGAGACTTTACTTGAAGGAGCTTGAAGGTTCTCCTTGTCTTAGAGTAATAAATGTACTTAATTAAGTTCAGTTACCTTTTTCTTTGGAAATGAGCCCTTATATAGTTGTTGGCTAACCCTAGGTCGACCCAATCTCCTGCTTCCATCTGTCAGATTCTTATTCGTCCACATATGTTGGATAGGCCCAACATTGACTTTCATGGGCTTGGCCCATGCCCATTTAGCTGTATCTTCTTGTGCTACCTAGAAGCTTCCACACTCCTCTTGTCCTTTCTCTTCATGTGGTTGTGATGCGAACCTTGTCCTGATTCAATTGTAAAGCAATACAAACAAGTATTTAAGCTTCGTACTAAATGAGCTTCGTACACTCTAACCTGTTAAGTGCTTGAGTAGTGCTCCTTGTCCTTCTGACTCCCGTTCCGGACCTCAGAATCTCCGCCTCTCTAGAAGAAGTTATTTTAATGAACTAGGCACATTTGTAAAAATGCCCTAGAGGTCCACATAATTCAAGGTTCGGATCTTTTAGGTCCGCGGCCTTTCACCAACGCTTGTATTTATAAAGCCTCATAGTTCTTGGAGGAACGCACGATACGAACTAGACATATTTTTTTTTATCAACAGTACACAAAACTTTAACGGTTTTAACTTTTCTATTAGTAGAACCGTAGAAGTTCATATTTAATTAATACTTTTTCTAAGTTACGCAAGAACTCTGTTTTTTTTTTTTTTTAATTTATTTCGTTGTTACTTGTCGATTACATTATCACTCAATTACTTAATCCTAGCAAATTTGTTTAGCCATCACATTATTTTGTCCCATCTCGTTCTTATATTGTTACACCCATTTTTCACAAATATTTTCAAGAATCATGAGATTTACACATTTAATTTACCATTCACATTGCATAAAATAGCACAACCATATCATTAGACTCGACCAAAATTCTCACAACCAATTTCTGAAAATTTATCTGCTTCAACAAAAATTCCAAAACTAATCCAATTCAATTAGAGTACATACCACATATATATGCGGCAAAAGAGTTTATGTATAGCTGTGTAACTTTGAGCAAAACCAACTCCCCTTGTTCATCGATCAATCACGGTCAGTGGAAGAAAGCGGCGGTGTTTGATTGCGGGATGAGGCAGAAGAAGACAGAACTACGTTTGTGTTAATTTCTAGTGAGAATACAAATTTTCTCTTATACTAACGGAAAAAGTTAACACCGTTATTTTTTTTTAATTTGAAGAGCCCACACTTTCATAGCTCCCGGAGCGATGATACAACATCACAACCCCACTTCCAACTCATAGAAGCGACAATCAACCCAGTTCAGTTCCCGTTTGATAGCAACCCTAAGTTTAAATAAACTGACAAACTCAAATCCCACCATGAATAATAATAATAAAAATAAACAAAATTGGTTCCCATCCGCATGTACCTGTCCGTCCCTGTTACACAAGTAAATTACCCCGATAAAACTAATCCAATACGAGGCATTCACAAAGTTTAATTTGAAAAAATTTGTAAAGTTTAGTGCGTATTTTAACATTAAAATAAGGTTTGTTTGTAACTTGAAAAATGAAGAATAGGTTTATCTGTAAAATAAAAAAAATTCTTTATTACACAAAATCCGGTCTATAGCATAATTAAGCATCCATGTCGACCGTGATGGAACCAGTTCGGGTTGTACATTCGATATGTCTGCGCTCCACAACATTTCCATCCCAATCTCAATCCTAAAACTAAAATTATGTTTTTGCACTATGCCACACTATGCATCCCTTTCTCATTTTTGTTTCTTTTTTTCTCTTCCCTCCTCTCCTCTAGCTAGCTGTTCGTTCTTATCTCTTTCATGTTCTTTTTTCTTTTTTTTTTTTCTCACTCCCTCTCTCTCTTATTTCCAATCCCAAAAAGAAAAAAACAAAAACAAACAAACACACAATTTTCAAACCATGTTCAACTCCTCAAATCTGGCACAGGTGATGGTGGAGTAGAAATCAAATCCCTCATACAAAGAGTCGATCTCAATGGACAATGGTGGTCTGAGCGTTTGCAGTGGAAGAAAGGGTCCTCTTCCCTCTGTCACAAGATGTCCTCAACCTTCTCAAGACCCTGGGGTTACCAGTGATGTCCTTGGTGGTGATTTCAGCATGATCGTGTTGCCATACCCGATGCAAGAATAGGTGGTGTCTATATCAAATCCGATTGTTGGACCTTCTCTCATATCCTGGAAAGCTAAGAAACAACAGGTGGTAAGTAGAAGTAGTGCAGAGGCAGAATACTGATCAGCTGCAACAACTTGTGAATTATAATGACTGCTCTATATTCATCCTGTATGATTTTAAAATGAGTGCAATATTATTTAGCTCAGAATCCAATACAACATCAGAGAACTAAGCACATAGAACTTGACTTTCATTTGATAAGATATAAAATCAAATCTAAATTGATCAAGTTGTTTCACATTAGAATGACAATCAGAATGCAGATATCTTCACAAATCCACTTGCTGGGATGTTGTTTGACAAGTTCTTGGCCAATCTCAACACGAAGAACATCCATACTTCGATTGGGGGTGTAGCCTGTTAAACATACGTATACGTAGTATATATCTCTTGTAATATTGGTAAATAGATTGATGTAACTTTGTATTTATGCAACCTTTATATTTACCAATAGTACAAGAGATATATACTACGTGTATATTCTAACATAGCCAACATGAAAACCAGACAAGGTCAGCCTAAGAACCATCATTAGAGACCAGTTTGATAGAAACAAAGAAACTATATGTAGTGTTTGGTTGGGTGTATTTGTAGTCAAACTGCACCCAAAACGCATCGTTTTTCATACACATGTTGTTTGTTTGTCAATTTAAGAATGTGTGATCTGGCTAGATCGGTTGGGCCGGAAAAATTGGACCGTGTGTTTTGGAGGCCCAAAACACACCTCTTTTTCATACATGCCTACCCCATGTATGAGAAATGTACATGGTCAAGTGCACATGAATTGGGCCTATTAATAACGAAATTGCCATTGCAAAAAGAAAAAGATAAATGCGAATTCTTCCTACCCGTGTATTTATTCGTCCCGCCATTTCACTTGTTCCCTTCTAGGTTTCAGCAAATCGACAGCAGCCGCCAAGTTGGGGAACTTTGTCCGTTGAAGGTAATCTTGCCGTAAATTTTTGTTACCAATTCGCAACTTCTCCCTCTACATTTCTATCTTTTCGATTTGTAAAATGGTTGGGTATTGACGGAGAATTTTGTGTGCACTCTGTAGGTTACGCCTGAACTTTTTCAGGAGCTGCTGTGAGCGCCGCCCGCCATGGATGCACGGACCACTGCTGTAAGCCACCATACCACATCTCTTTCTTGTGTTTTGTGATGTCCACTTGAGAGTTTGTTCTTTCATAAAAAATTTGATAGTAGTATGCAGTAGCTTAACTTGAGTGGATATAGGAGATGGGGGTTGTCTTTATTGTTGAGTATTTGTGTTTTGTGAAGTCCAGAACTGATAGTATGCACTAGCTTGAACTTGTGTGGATTTTTAGGAGATGAGGGTTGTTTTTATTGTTGGCTATTTGTCTTGTTGTTTTCATTGTTGAGCTTGTGTGGAATTTGGAGATGAGGGTTGTTTTTATTGTTGGCTATTTGTCTTGTTGTTTTCATTGTTGAGCTTGTGTGGATTTAGATCTGTTTGTTTAAAACCTACCTTGTTTCATATATGTTTGTTGGGAAGTTGTGGAGCTTTTGTTGTGTTAGTTGAGTACTTGAGATGTTGTATAATTCGATGTGGTTTAATATAATACAAACATATGGTGATAGTAAGCAGTATGAAGTATCTAACTAAGTTAAATGGAATTGTGTTGTCAAGCTTGTACGCCAGAGGTTGGCAGTGCGGCTAATTGTTGTTGTTACAATTGCAATGCTGACCTTAATGATGTGGTATTATCACAACCGTGTGCTTCGACGGCTGTCCCGTAAGCGCAGATTGCCCATTAGGTATAGTATGGTTCGTAAGAAAAGCTGTCAGCTTAGGTATATTAAGAGGATAACTGAGAAGAGTGACACGCACACAAAAAATCTTCTTAGAATGGATAAGTCTGCATTTCGTCAGTTTTGTGATCTTCTTGTGAACAAGGGTGGTCTTACGCGAAGTACTTATGTGTCTATTGAGGAAAAGGTAGCCTGTTTCTTGGTCATCTTAGGACACCACTTCAAAAACAGAGTTATCTAATTTGCCTTTCGTCGTTCCGGACATACTATTAGTCGTTCCTTCCATCATGTTTTAAAAGATGTCCTAAGATGCCATAACATTCTAGTTTCCCGGCCAGAACCAGTTCCTGCTGATTGCGAAGACGAACCATGGAGGCATTTTGAGGTAAAACTACATATTGTCAATCATACTATCTGCTATTTGAATTGTAGTGACATTTTTTTCCATGGGAACTGCAGAACCTTCGGTTTGTGTTTGACAATTATTTTATTTTTTTAATTACAGGGGTGTCTTGGAGCATTGGATGGGACTTATATAAAGGTGGAAGTCCCTATAGGCCAGCAGCCCATGTATCGTAATCGAAAGGGGCAAGTAACAGTGAACGTACTTGGCGTTTGTGACCGTCAAATGAAATTCGTACACGTACTTACTGGGTGGGAGGGTTCTGCTGCAGATGCAAAGGTTTTAGGGGATGCATTAGAAAGGGAAAATGGCTTCAGAGTTCCGGCAGGTTTGTTCGAGCAATTTGTGATGTCTCCTTTATTTTGAAAAGCACGTTTAATAAAATCCAAATAAATGGATTAGCCCCTTATGCATTATCTTTTGGTGTAGGCTCCTATTACCTTGTTGATGCTGCTTATGCAAATACCCCCGGTTACCTTGCACCATTTCGTAGCACTCGTTACCATCTGCAAGAATGGGGTCATGGTGGAACTGCCCCACAGAATCCCAAAGAATATTACAACTTGAAACACTCTTCGGCAAGAAACATAATTGAGAGGACATTCGGGCTACTAAAGAAGAGATTTGGCATCCTTCGATCTCCTTCTTTTTATCCCTTGAAAACGCAGAACGATATTATATTGGCTTGTACATTGATTCACAACTTCCTTCGGAATGTGAGCAAAGATGATCTGCTAAATGATGAGGTTGACGAGAGTGATGAATCGGACAGTGATGATCCTGAAGATGTTGATGATGATCCTGAAGATGTTGATGCCGATGATATGGATAATGACGATCCTGTACTTAATGGTGGTGAGCCTAATGCTGCTTGGAAGGAAAAGAGACAACTACTGGCCCAGTCAATGTTTGATAACTGGCGTGCCCAGAGAAACAATCGTAAAGAATGATTCACGATCCATATTTGTTTGGGTGTGGAGTTTATTTACAGGATTGTGATCATTAGGGATCAAAATTATCAGGAGATCAGAGTGTCTATTTTATATATTGTCGTGTTGGGTTGAATTTCTTATTATGTATTATGATTTGAATTTATTATTAATTTCCTGACTACAAATGTGCTGTGTGTTTATGTTCTTCTATTGATTGCATATTTGTATATGAAAAATGTTCATGTGTCACGCCCTACCATGGTTTGCCAAATTTGTATGTTTTTTTTTCTCTTCTTTTATTTGGAATTGCTGATGTTTGTGTTGCTGTGAGCAAGAAGTAGAGAGTAATGGGAGCTTGCTAAAGCTTCCAAATCAATAAGAAAAAAAGTCTTCTATGCTAATAATTCCTATAACAAGCTCTGGGGAATTCGTCTCTAAAAAATAAGGTGAAAAGGTCTGAAAAATGACTAAAATAGGCAAACATATATATAGATATCGTAACAGTGTGGGAAGAACCGCCCGGGATGCCAGGCGAACCGCCCGGGACTTCCAGTCGGTGGTTAGTGAGTTTTTGGACTTGGTTTCCTTTTCGGACTCGGATTTTGCCTTCTAGTGACCTTTAAGCCTTGAAACTCGTCTGGAAACTTCTAGATACACCACGGATGACCACGAAGCACCAAAACTTCATTCTCTTTATCATAATTTGCCCACCAAAAGTACATTTTTCACCTAAAATCTAAAAAATGCAAAGAAAGGGAAACGTGACACTATTATAATAAAATGCACTAAAATATAAGCTAAATTAACCTAGAGGATAGCTAAATTGGTGAAAAAGACTCGAATGAAAGTGTAAAATACACGTTCATCAAACTCCCCAAACCGAACATTTGCTTGTCCTCAAGCAACTGAGCTAGACTCTAATGCAAACAACCAATGCAACACACAAAATGGAGTCTCATGCCAAATGAAATGAACTAATCTATTGAGTCTATCAAAAACTTATGAACAATGACCATACAAATCATAACATGGATATTGGTTGAAGAATGCCTCGATTGACTCATACACATTCACATATGCACTATGTTAAACAAGATAGTCTCTCGTAACATTCTCTACCTGGACCTAGTCAGTGACGACGCAATGAAAAATGTTAAAATACGAATGGTTGTCCCGTGCCTATGAAACTGAGGACTTACTACTGTTCACCAAGTTAAGACTTTCCCTCAAAGAGGTCGAACCAATACTGGCTCTCATCAAACGAAGGAGGGTTCCCTAAAAGTTCACACTCCCCTATTCTACCCATATCTCAAGCAAAGTCATAAACTATCACCACTTCCTGAATGGCAGGACGAGGGTAGTCTAGAACAGATGACACTCAAACAAACAAAAGACAAAATTTACAACTCGATTACGAACATGACAAAAACTGAAAAACGAGACAAACACTTTGTTAAACTGCTTTTTGGCTTTCTTTGGACCCTTCGTTGCTATTTTGGGGTCTTTTCCTTTTTTCTTTTTTCTTTTCCAGATTTTTTCTTTTTCTCTCGAATTTTTCTCTTTTTTTTTTTTTTTTGTATATAGCCAGCAGTAGCACAACGAAAAAGAAATTACAATGACTTACAAACGACCTCCCCAAACCTATTCGAAAGAATAGGTTGGAGCATACACTTTATGAAAAAGAAGATAAACAAACTCACAACACTCAAAATCGAAAAACAAGTCACAATGATAGTATAACCCCCTCCCCAAACCTATTCGTTAGAATAGGTTTTAAACAAAGGATCACACAATCTCACACTACCTCCTTCCTAGGATTTAGCAATCTCAAAGCAAGGTGAAGACTTGTTGCCTCTTAGGTACATACTTACACGGGAAAACAACCACAAGACTCTAACATGCATCATCTTATCATAAAGGCCTTCGTGAACCGCAATAGAGAAAACACCACATAGTGATGTCGAGACTACCAAGCTTAACTAAGTGCACATACAAATATGACAAGACAAGCGAGAAAAACCTCAAACAAATCCATAGATATGCAATGCATGGTCAAAGGTCATAACTAGTTAATCTATCCAATAAAAAAGTTCAAAAAATTTGGCAATAAACTCCACACAAAAACATGCAAAACTATACTAGAATGAATGTAGTGTATGCAACTAAATACTAAGAAAGCGATAAACGCGCAAATGCAAACAAAGGGTTTCACGAGTTATCATAAGCAAAATAAAGTATAGAAATACCCAGCGATAACCCCTCCCCAAACCTGAACGTCATCGCTCGTCCCGAACCTCGAAAGTGGATTTAAGGTGAGAGCTAAACTGTACCTGTAACCTATATTACTCAAAGAAACTCGTGAGAAATCAAAACGGGTGATAAAAGAGGTAAAAAAGATCAATAATATAGTATAGAAGGAGAAAATTGGGTGTCCGGATGAAAATCCGGACACCCATCTTACTGGACACTCATCCGGACACCCATCTTACTGGACACTCGGGGCGAACCGCCCCTCGTGGGTGGCGATTCGCCTGGGGCTTCCAGTAAGCCCCAGGTCACCTGGCCGTGCCAGGCAAATCGCCCCACATGGGGGGCGGTTCGCCTGGCACCTCCAGATTCCTGGAGGTGTCGGTTTGCCTCCTAAAATGCTAAATTATCATCTAGAGACCTATTTCGTCACCAAAAACATACGAAAACATAAAATAAAACACAATGATATGCTCAAAATAAATATGCATGCAATGCAAGAAAGCGATAAAACTAAACTACATGCAACCATTACCACTAATGTTATCCATTATCAAATGGAAACGAATCTTGTGCATCCGTTCCATTACTCCTCGCATCTTGGGAACCATCCTTGGCTCCTCTCCGAATCTGCTCAAGCAAGTCCATGATTCCCTGAAAACTAAAATTAACAAAACCAATAAAATCTAAATCTAAAAAATAACCAAGGGAATCAGATGGAAAATAAAAAGAGAAAAGAGGATCAAAACTCCTTTGGAACTCATAGGTGGGTGCATGGACCAGAACGTAGGAGTCAAGATCAAGAGTATCTGCAGTAATTGATTCAGAGACACCAAAATCTTCAGAGATTGGCTCCTCGACCTCAACACAACTCACGCCATCACTTTCTGACTCATGTGAAGCAATGGATTCAGTCATCACCTCCTCCACGACTTCCTCTTGACCAACAACCTCGACATCCGCAAGTAAGGACGTGGAATCTGATGAATGTGTATTTTACACTTTCATTTGAGTCTTTTTCACCTATTTTAGCTATCCTCTATGTTAATTTAGCTATATTTTAGTGCATTTTATTAGAATAGTGTCACGTTTCCCTTTAGATTTTATTTTACAGGTTTTGGTTGAAAATCGAGGATTTCCGGGCAATTATATTGAAGTTGACAAGGAATTGGTGTTCTAGAAGCCTATTTGGAGTATCTGAAGGTTTCCGGATAGGATTTGGAGTATAGGGGTCGAATCTGGAGGTTACCTTAGAATTAGAAGGCCACTAGAAGACAGAAACCGAGTCCGAAAAGGGGAAGAAATCAAAAAACGCGTCGAAAACGCGGAATTCCACGAAATAATCTCCCGGGCGAACCGCCCCAGACGTGGGGCGACTCGCCCCACACCGGGCGAACCTCCCGGTGTGTGGGGCGAACCGCCCCACAGTATCTCGGGACCTATATATAGTTGCTCAGATTTTCTCCGAAATTCATACTTTTCCAGACCTACTTTCTCACCTTTCTCTGTAGTTTTAGGTAGGGACTTCCCAGAGCCTGTTCTGGGGGTTCGTAGCTTAGGGGACACTTTTTCATAGCAGATTGGAGCTTGTAGGATCGCAATTCTTCGGAGATTGACAACTTTCGGTAACATTGTATCTTACGGTTTATTCTACTTATTTTAATATATTTTTCAATATGTTTTCTTCCATGATTTCTGTTGATTGCATGCCTATTATGAGTAGCTAAACTTATCGTTGGTGGTAGTATGTGAATTCTTAGCGAAGGGAAGATAATCATGCTAATGGCTATATCGCGCATTATACTCCGTGTTATTGCTTTATTTCGTTGATCAGGCTCAGCCTAAATTCTCGTATGTTGTATTAATTATTATGCACAATTGGACCCTTGTCGACCTATACGCATGTTTATCTTCGTAGTGTTGAATAATTACGGAACACAATAGGACAATAGAGATTGACTTGTCAGAACCATTATCTTCGTAGTGCTTAATAATTGCAACAGGACATTAGATTGATCAAAGATCTCCATGCAAGACCGAGGAATTTACGCATGATTATCAACCCGTTATGCTTTGAAGGATCATACTATCACCAATCTCCATTATCTGTTAGAAACCCCTTTGCTTTTACGTCTGCTGTTTTTATATTCTCTAGTTAAATAGATAAAGTTAGTTATAGTCCTGAGAGAACGACACTCGAGGTCATTCTACTACTACACTACGGTTTTCGTTGTAGTTGTGAATTGCCTTTGGCTAAATAACAAATTTATTTGCTTGAACCGGGACCGACAAACTCGCGTTCATCAAATTGGCGCCGTTGCCGGGGACTATACTCCTTTTTTCTGTTTAATTTGTTTATATTTTCAGCTTTCGATTCCTAATTCTACTAGTTTTAGTTTTCCTTTTTAATCTCTGATACTGCTTTCCTAGTCTGTTACAGAAAGTGTATGCCACATACACGATCTAAGGAACACCACTTACTGATTCAATTGCTGAGATCGACAGAGTCTACCACCAAAGAAGGCGACTACTCGAAAGGCGTGCACTAGAGGAAATAGAGGATACCGATTTCTCTGAATCTCTACACAGTCTTTTCAAGGAAATCGACGGAATGGCAGAAGCTAGACCACTGAAAGCATGGGTTCAACCCACCAAGGATCGTATGATGGGACCGGCGATTGTTCTTTTGTCTGCAACCGAGATCTGGAAATCAAGAACCACGGATTCCAACAACTTCCGAGGTTCTATGGCTTATCAAGGGAAGATGTGATGGGGTACTTGCACGATATCGATGATTTCGTCAACCAACTCCCACGACCCGGAGCTGAAATAACAACGGACGAGTTGAGGATGAAGGTTTTTGCTATGGGACTTGGCGACAGAGCCAAGTCATGGTTGAGTTCTCTACCAGCAGGCTCGCTGGACACTTGGGAGAAGGTTTTTTCAGCTTTCATGGAAAAATACTTCCCTCACACCTTGACTACCGCGCTAAAGGCGCAAATAACTGGATTCAAGCAGGACTATGATGAGACCATCTACACCGCGTTTGAGAGGTTCCAAGATCTCACGAACAAGTGCCCTCACCATGGTTTTGAGCTTTCTGACCTAGTCCAACACTTCTACAATGGACTAACCTTCGAGAACCAACAAGTGGTGGATTTCCAATGCCGAGGCAATATTTGGGAGGAACCGCAGAAGCCATCTGGGCAGTTTTTCGAAAGGCTTGCTAAGGGTTCGCAATTCAAGGACCCAAGAGCGATGGTTGGGAGATGTGAACCTGAAGCTCCACCGACTCAAGAAGCCCCTATGTATAGGGGGAATGGGGATCAATTCGAGTGCTTTACCAACGAATTGAAGAAAGTCCTCAAGAGCGCCACTGGAACAACTGTTTCAAACGAAGTATGCCGAATATGCAAGAACTATGGGCATGGGGCTCATATGTGTAGATCGGAGCTTGCGTATGATGATGGCAACTGGGCTCGAGGAGGCGAAGAGGAAGCCTTTGCTACGGAGTTTGGTACTCAAGAAGTTAGCTACGGACAAGACGGTAGGAATCCTCGAGGTGGATTTTGGAGAAGAGGATTCCGAAACAATCAAGGATATGCACCGGCTAACCAAACTTATGGCCCTAATCAAGACCGTAGTAGGCTAAACTATGGTAATGATCACTACGAAAACCCCGCTCCGAAAGAGCCACCGAAGTCGAAGTCGGCTCAACTAATGGAGAACTTGCAAAAGATGGTTGATCACACACAAAGTTTTCTCAAACGTTATGAAGAAGATTCTGAGAAGACTAGGGCAAGGCTTGATAGGTTGGAAGAGAGCACTAGGCTTGCCCACCAAAAAATGCAAGAGTTGATCGACCGAGAGCAAGTAGGGAACAAGGCAAACTGCCTAGCAACACTGAGAAGTCAATGTCATTTACCTTGGTGGGTGATCTACCTGTTGAAATCACCATCAAGAAGGTTGCTAAGTGCGAGAGTTGCAAGAGGGAAATGCCCCCACAGGTCGAGGAAGAAGAGAAGGACCTTGGTACTGACAAGAGTGAAGAGGAGCAAGAGGATCCCGAGTCACTCCCTCAAAGTTTCGATGTTAAGATCGGGATTGGGGAACTTGAAGATGTTCGTGCCACACTAGACACGGGATCCTACTCTAATGTGCTCCCTTTGAATGTTTTTGAGAAGAGTAACCTTGGAAACTATTTATGCATAAGGCTATAGTACAACTGGCGGATGGATCCCTTATGAAACCCGAAGGCGTTGTGAAGAATGTATTGGTCAAGATTGGTGAAGCTTCTGTATACACCGATTTTGTGGTTATGCCGGCGTCTACACCTGGGACAGGGGATGTCATTCTCTTGGGGCGAACGTTCTTGACTAAGCTACGCTCCGTGATGGACATCTACCAAAGAACTTGCACTATTGAAGTGGATGGCAAGCAACATGTGTTGCAAGCCATATCTGATCCACCTGATCCACCTGATACTTCCAACACTATTGACTACAGTGGTCTTAATGTCTATGTTCATTCTTATTCACAGGATCGAGGCATGGGAAGGAGATCCGTAAAGGGGAAGTCTAGTACCCTCAAGAAGAAAGGCTAGGCAAAGACAGGAGTCGAGTCAAAGACTTTAAACAATGGCGCTATCCGGGAGGCAACCCGGGGTTTTTATCGCTTTCTTTACTGCTTTATTGCATGCATTCATACTTGAACAATTTGCTTTTCATATGTGAATTTGTTCGTTTCTGTGTCGTATGTGCTTATGTTATGTTCGAGTGCGATTTTTCGAGTGATTTTTGAGAAAAATGATTTTCGGGGACTAAAAACCGCTTTTTATTTCAAAACGATCGTCTCCCCACCTCAAGAGGTGGGGGGCGAATCGCCCACTTCCAGAGCGCGCCCCGCACGGGGCGATTCGCCCCACGGCCTGCAGAATGAAAAAAACAGGATTTCTCCCCTTTCTTCTTCATTTCACTTCTCCTTCTTCACTTAAACTCCAAAATTTCCTCCATTTTTAAAATACCTTCAAACCTTCATAACTTCTTCATCTTTCCATCAATTTGTGTGTTCTTTAGCTTCAATCGAAGCCCGTTACGTGCTCTAACTTTCCATCTGAACGAATTTCTTCCTAGTTCATTCAATCTCCGGATTTGAGGTATTATCACATGAACCCTAATTTTTAAATTTGGGGGTTTTTTGATTTATGCTTCAATTAAGCTTGTATGATGTATGGGTTGATGTTTTATGTGATTAGATTCGTTATTCATTATCAATTGCATGTTCAATTAGGCTTGGTTTGTTGATTTGAGATTTTTGCTATTAGATGTTATATCTTGTTAGGAAAATGTATCTCTTACTATCATTCCATGCTTAAACATGTGTTTGTTGATATGATAATGATGGATGTATTGGTAGAATGCATGATTGATGGAATTGAGGATTTATGCTAGAATTTTGATTATTTTGGTATGGATTGAACCTTGTGATTCAAGGCATTTGTTGTTTAGCAAGAGCATAATGTGATATGTTATTGTAGTAGTTACATTGATATGTTGCGTAATGAAATAGCTAGACTAGACTTTGGGTTTTTGAGGAGTTGGATTTTTGAAGATATTGCTCGTTAGATTCGCTCGTATATTTACATATGCATAGGTCTGTTTTGCATCGTACAAGATACTAATTGCTGTTTGTAGGAATCATGGCACCGAGATCGAGGAGAGTCCGGCTCTAGCAAAAAGGGGAAGGGAGTAGCATCAAGCTCCCAACCATCTCACCATATGTACGAGTTGTCTGCAGCTGCGTTAGAGGTGCGTCAAAGGCTAGAAGCGGAGCTGGCCGACGGAGGAAGATCGATCATCCCAGACAGGAGGATTGATATTCCAGAGTCAGCAGTTGATAAAGCGGGGTATAGGACGCTATCACGATTGGGATCACAAAGGAGTTGGGTATGGTACAGTTCCAACAGGTTCAAAGGTTACGACGAGAGCCTCCTCCAAGAGTTCTACACTGGATATACAGATCTTGAGGAGAAAAATGGGGTACTAGTCTGAGGCCTGATAATACCGTGGACACCAGAGTACATTTCTTCATTCATCCATTTTGGGCATCAGGAATTCACAGGGAGCGACCATGCCTTTCGAGAGCCTCTAGGGGGATAGGAAGACATATCACATACGTGATCTGCAATAGGGAGTACCGATATCCAGAAATCGGGGGAGAGCCTACACGGATCAGTCAGAACGACCTTAGCATTGAAGCTAAAGTGATGATGAAATTCTGCATTTTCAACTTGATCCCTATGAAGAATGACTCGTGGATTCAGCCCTACTACGCCGAGCTTCTCTACTGCCTGATAGACAGACATCGGATTGACATAGGGCACATCATGTATGAAGAGTACGAGCGCCACTGGGAAAAAAAGAGGAAGCCCTTCATCTTCCCAAGCTTCATCAAAGCCTATTGCAAATATCATGGGGTAGATGACATTGAGGAGGGGGATTGCGAGGTCGCTGCCCTTTCACCCTCAACCATTGAGGTGCAGCTCAATAGGTATCAGTTGAAGAACCCCACGGCTGCCGATGAAGATGTAGGAGCACCCTTCCAGCCGAGTAATTCCGATCATGAGGATGTTATGGAGGCCGATGTTGGCCAAGCCCCTATCCCAGATATCCCGTTTGTCCATAGATCACCGCATGCACCGCCTCGAGCACCACAGGGGTCTAGAGGATTTGACTTCTCTGAATTCCGTACCTACCTCGACGGCCGCTTCGATAGAATTGATGCCAACAACGTGGCCATGCGACAGACCTCGACAGGCACATTGTCCAGCACAACCGCGATTAGGAGACATTCGAGGAGCATCGCCGAGAGGATAGGCAACAAATGTGGGAGCAGCAACAGCTCATCCAGCAGCAGCAGGAGGCTCTACGTCTGTCCAATGAGCTCATGAATGACATGTGGAGGGACTTTTATAGGGACTACCATCCCGATGATTAGTCCTTTCAGATGTCCACTCTCAGCCAACCGAGGCCAAACCATTCGGTAACATCTAGTATCACTTCTTATTACTCATTCTCTTTTGCTAGGGGCTAGCTTAAGAATCGTAAGGGGGATGGGATGTGAACCATGATGTTAAGTATTGTTTGGCTTTGTGTTGATTAGTATCTTGTTCTTTGTTTGCATTTACATTTGCACGTTTACTGCTTTCTTAGATTGTTTAGGTTGCATTCACTACATTCATCCTAGGATAGTCTTGCATGTTTAATATGGAGTTTATTGCCGAATTTTTTGAACTTTTTTATTGGGTAGATCAACTAACTATGCCATTAATCGTATGCTTCATCTCTATGAATTTGTTTGAGGTTTTTCTCGCTTGGCTTGTCACATTTATGTATTGCACTTAGTTAAGCTTGGTAGTCTCGACATCACTTAGTGGTGTTTTCTCTACTGCGATTCACGAAGGCCTTTATAATAGGATGATGCATGTTAGGGTCTTATGGTTGTTTTCCCGAGTAATTATGAACCTAAGAGGCAACATGTCTTCACCATGCTTTGAGATTGCTAAATGCCTAGGAAGGAGGTAGTGTGAGGTTGTGTGATCCTTTGTTTATAACCTATTCTTCCGAATAGGTTTGGGGAGGGGGTTACGCCATCATTAGACTTGTTTTCGTTTTTCATTTCCGTATCGTGAGTTTATTTTTCCTTTTCCGTAAATTTTGTACTCCAACCTATTCTTTCGAATAGGTTTGGGGAAGTCGTGTGAGTCATTTTGTTTCTCTTTTTGTTATGCTACTGCTGGCTAAAAAAAAAAATCGAAAAAAAAGAAAGAAAGAAAAATTCCAGGAAAAAAGAAAAAAAGAAAAAGATGAAAAAAGAAACTGGAAAGAAAAAAAAAAAGGAAAAAAGAAAAGACCCCAAAAAAGCAAGAAAGGGTCCAAAAAAAAGAAAGCTAAATAGCAGTTTAGCAAAGTGTTGAGTCTTTTTCAATTCTTGTAATATTCGTAATCGTGTTGTAATTTTCTATTTTTTATCTTTTTTATCTTGAGTGTCATCTGTTCTACACCACCCTCGTCCTGCCATTCAGGAAGTGGTGAATAGCTTAAAACTTTACTTAAGAGATGGGTAGAATAGGGGAGTGTTATCTTTTATAGGGGGTATTTTACACTTTCATTTGAATCTTTTTCACCTATTTTAGCTATCCTCTATGTTAATTTAGCTATATTTTAGTGCATTTTATTAGAATAGTGTCACGTTTCCCTTTAGATTTTATTTTACAGGTTTTGGTTGAAAATCGAGGATTTCCGGGCAATTATATTGAAATTGACAAGGAATTGGTGTTCCAGAAGCCTATTTGGAGTATCTGAAGATTTCCGGATAGGATTTGGAGTCTAGGGGTCGAATCTGGAGGTTAGAAGGCCACTAGAAGACAGAAACCGAGTCCGAAAAGGGGAAGAAATCCAAAAACGCGTCGCAAAAGTGGAATTCCACGAAATAATCTCCCGGGCGAACCGCCCCAGACGTGGGGCGACTCGCCCCACACCGGGCGAACCGCCCGGTGTGTGGGGCGAACCGCCCCACAGTATTTCGGGGCCTATATATAGTTGCTCAGATTTTCTCTGAAATTCATACTTTTCCAGACCTACTTTCTCACCTTTCTCTGTAGTTTTAGGTAGGGACTTCCCAGAGCCTGTTCTGGGGTTCGTAGCTTAGGGGACACTTTTTCATAGCAGATTGGAGCTTGTAGGATCGCAATTCTTCGGAGATTGACAACCTTCGGTAACATTGTATCTTACGGTTTATTCTACTTATTTTAATATATCTTTCAATATGTTTTCTTCTATGATTTCTGTTGATTGCATGCCTATTATGAGTAGCTAAACTTATCGTTGGTGGTAGTATGTGAATTCTTAGCGAAGGGAAGATAATCATGCTAATGGCTATATTGCGCATTATACTCCGTGTTATTGCTTTATTTCGTTGATTAGGCTCAGCGTAAATTCTCGTATGTTGTATTAATTATTATGTACAATTTACCCTCGTCGACCTATACGCATGTTTATCTTCGTAGTGTTGAATAATTACGGAACACAATAGGACAAGAGATTGACTTGTCAGAACCATTATCTTCGTAGTGCTTAATAATTGCAACATGACATTAGATTGATCAAAGATCTCCATGCAAGACCGAGGAATTTACGCATGATTATCAACCCGTTATGCTTTGAAGGATCATACTATCACCAATCTCCATTATCTGTTAGAAACCCCTTTGCTTTTACGTCTGTTGTTTTAATATTCTCTAGTTAAATAGATAAAGCTAGTTATAGTCCTGAGAGAACGACACTCGAGGTCATTCTACTGCTACACTACGGTTTTCGTTGTAGTTGTGAATTGCCTTTGGCTAAATAACAAATTTATTTGCTTGAACCGGGACCGACAAACTCGCGTTCATCAGAATCCAAGCTAAGCACTAAAGAGACTTCATCAATGAATTCTTCTCCACATTCCTCTTCATCGGCAATGTGGATTTCTGGTGGCTGACTACTGAAGTGAGACGTCCATGCCCTTGACCTCGGAGGTGAGTCCCTATCCCAATGTTCAAGAAACTTGCTGGTTACTTCACCCCAAGTGCGCAATGATTTTTCCGGCGGGATTCTGAGCCATCCTCGAGCGTACCCTTTCAAGGCTCCCATAAATCCTCTCATACAAAGTTGCTCATGTGATAAAATAACCCCCTCCTCATTCTCACGAGGTATCCTCAACACTCCTTCCTCGTACGTGTCTAAGAACCCTCTTGGATCATCACCCATTGAAAACATGGAGAGAATGGAGTAGTACGAAGGATCAAAGTCATAGTCCTTGCAATCTTCATCCAATGTTATGCAAGGCCCTCGAGGCATCGCATACCGGGGCAAAGGAACTCGTAGACTCATCCTTTAATATGACTAGTTTCTGCACATGAGGAAACAAGAAACCAAGGAGCAGAATCCACAAAAGAAAAACAAAAACTTGCAAAGAAAAACACAAAGAGTGCAAACAAACACAATGTAACCAAGAACTTCGAGAGCACAAGAACGCAAGGTAACCAAGATCAGATTAGATGAATTTACTCAAAAAGATAGGGGGAAAGAAATAGGGTAAGAAAGTGAAATTTTTTGAGAGCAAACCCCAGAGCTTGTTCTTCTGTAGGGAATTGAATGCTGAAAATATAAATAAGCTAAAGAGAAAAAAGGAGCATAGTCCCCGGCAACGGCGCCAATTTGATGAACGAGATTGTCAGACTCGAATAATCAAATAAATTTGTTTTTAGCCAAAGGAAACTCACAACTACAACGAAAACCAAGGCACGTAGTGTAGAAGTAAGATAACCTCGAGTGTCGATCTCTAAGGACTATAACTAGCTTTATCTAATTTAACTTAAACTATAAATCAGGAATCAAGCAAAGCACAGATTTTTCTTATCAATATAATGGAAGTTAGTGATAGTATGATCATTCAAAGCAACGGGTAATAATCATACATGAAGTACTTGAAATTTGTATAGAAATCTATGATCGTGAATTGTCCAATGTGTTCCTTTCAATTCAACACTACGAAGATAGATGGCTTAGATAGATCAAAGAAATAAAACAATAAATCAAGTCTTAAACGCGCGAAGCTACTCATGCATAATTAAGAACCCTAGCTAAGAAATCACATACTATCACCAACGATAGATTTAGCTACTGATCATAGATAAATTGCAATCAACAAGAATCAAATCAAGATTGAATGAAAACATGTTGAATGAAATAAATAAAAGCAGAAAAATCGTGAGATACAAGTTACCAACGAAGGTTGTCAATCTCCGATGAATTGCTAACTCACAAGCAAGAATCGAGAATCAAAGATGTTCAATTTCTATGCTTAAGCTTCCAAATCAATAAGAAAAAGAGTCTTCTATGCTAATAATTCCCAGAACAAGCTCTGGAGAATTTGTCTCTCAAAAATAAGGTGAAAAGGTCTGAAAAATGACTAAAATAGGCAAACATATATAGATATCGTAACAGTGTGGGGCGAACCGCCCGGGATGCCAAGCGAACCGCCTGGCACCGGGCGAACCGCCCGGGACTTCCAGTCGGTGGTTAGCGAGTTTTTGGACTTGGTTTCCTTTTCGGACTCGGATTTTGCCTTCTAGTGACCTTTAAGCCTTGAAACTCGTCTGGAAACTTCTAGATACACCACGGATGACCACGAAGCACCAAAACTTCATTCTCTTTATCATAATTTGCCCACCAAAAGTACGTTTTTCACCTAAAATCTGAAAAATGCAAAGAAAAGGGAAACGTGACACTATTCTAATAAAATGCACTAAAATATAAGCTAAATTAACCTAGAGGATAGCTAAATTGGTGAAAAAGACTCGAATGAAAGTGTAAAATACACGTTCATCAAGCGTGAGAGATTTGTTTTCATTGATGACTGGTGTGAGATCTACGACACAAAACGGGCTCCTGGGGAAGGTGCTAGGGGCTATGAGGATGACCGCGAGAAACTTCTGATGAGTGATGATGAGTATTTTAGTGATGATACTGAGGGAGTTGGTGAAGCTGCTGATGAATCTATGAATGCTGATGGGGGTGCTGGTATTAATATAGGCCAGAAACGCCCCATTCTGATGAAGTTGAGTCTAACAGGAGCACGAAGCGCACGAGGAAGAGCAAGCTTGGCGTTCGTGGTAGCAGTGATAGTTCCCACTTATGTAATATGATGACTGGCTTGGGAAATATCCTGAAGGAAGCCGTTCAATCCATGGAAGGCCCTATCATCGTCAGAACTGGTCCAGGGCCCATGAGTAAGGGTGAGAAGGTCCAGATAATGAGAAGTCATTTAGATAGCTTCTACAAGCTCCCACCGAGGGCTAGGTACTGCATGAGCAAGAAGCTTTTGGCTAATGAAGATCTGCTTGATTCCTTCAATGCTATGGAATATGCTGAGATGGAAGAGTGGATTATGAATGAGGTGCAGACTTGTGGAGAGATTTGGGGAGCAAATCTCTCCAGTCCTTAGTATTGCATAATCTTTAATGGGGTTGGGGTTGGCAAGGGCATTCTATCTCTATACATACTATGCTACAACAATTATGTATCAATGGAGAATGTTCGACTAGTTCATTATGCCATTTGCCTCTTTTTTGTTCTGTGTGATCAAACTCTTTTTGTAACACCCCTCCCCTTGTCTTTACTTTATTTTAGAATATGATTTATGTAAGCAAACAATTTGACTACCAGTTTAGTTCGATCTTGGGATGATGATTATGGAAACCGAGTTAGTTTTATTGATATGGGGCTATGTTTATTTTTCTAATTGTTGAGGTCTGTTTTTTAAATCCACAGTAAGAAGAATTGATTATATGAGATTATATGTCTCCCAAACAAGAATTGATTGGACCTAAATCCATTGGGCCTATGTTTATGCCTTAGCCCACACGATTTGAGCTTACACGACGTTTATTAAGAACATTGACTTTTTCATCTAAAACGTGTCAAATATTTACTCACGTTCACTCTGCCACTAAGATAATAATGTATACGATTGGCTCCTATAATGATAGTATTACAATTAACTATTAATTACATTTTATCTTTCTCATAATTTAATAGTAATTGAAGGCCGAAGTTGCAAGATGCTCATCCGAATTACGGGTTCTTGGGGATTAGTACGAGGTCTGGGCGAGTATTTTTTTTTGTTTAGTTGATTTTAAAAAGTTTAATCCCAAAGATTTAACACTTACTCGATATATTAGTGATGCCGTTGTAGGGTTGTTCTGTACTGAAAACGATTACGACAACCTCGACACCAACTATGCACAATGGACCATCAATTCAAAAGTAAGAATACTTTAAAGATGTTGGATTTATCTTTCACATAAACATAAAACAATTAATGTAAAATTCTCTCGTCCATCCGGCCTGATTTCACTTGTTCACTATCTGTATCACGACATTCATATGAAATCTGTTGGTGCATGGGGATAGCACTGTGTCATACACAAAATAGTTTCAATTGACTGTGTCATCTCAGATAAGTATGTATAACAATGAGTTATGCGGAATTAGACAGGCCGACTGTTGGTTTGAACTACTATAAGGTCATTGTATATGGTTTAAGGTGTAGTGTATAGGGTTTAGGGTTTAGGTTAAAAGGTACAAGGTGTAGTGTATAGGGTTTAGGGTTTAGGTTAAAGGGTACAAGGTGTAGTGTATAGGGTTTAGGGTTTAGGTTAAAGTTCGTATACTCTATAATCAATGGCCACACACTTATGAAGTATTATGTTTAACTTGATATACATTGAAAGGAACATTTTCGAAAATGCAAATATATATAGCCAAAGTATACACACTAAATTAGGATAATTATCAGATTAAGATAATTTAAAAAGACTCGCATCGGGTAAAAAAACATACATCTATATATTTTATAGAATCTGTGGCACCTATAGTCATTAGTTTTCTTACATATAAATTTTAATTAAAAAAAAAATTATGAATGAAATATTGCTAGGAAATTCATTTATATCCTCCATATTTATTAATGTAATTTTTTAATCAATATGCCTTTAACAAATATAAATTAAACTAAACCATAAATAATAAAATAGGAAGAAACGTTGTTTCAAACGACGCCTTTAGTTATAAGTTAGCTTCACAAGAAATAAACACGCTTGTTATCTCCAGCCCTAGTTTGTAGGTATAAATAGTTTTTTCAGACTTATTTTCAATATTCGTCTTTCACTATTCCTACACAGAAAATAGATCTGGCTCGCCGTCGAGCCTACGGTCTTACGGGTGAGTTGCTTCTCTCCATATATCTCTTCATTCCTTGTTTGAATGAAATAGATTCTTCACTGACACTCCGTATTTTCTCTTTGCAGATCCTTACTTTGCTGAATCTGAGCATTTTACTCCACTGCCTGAAGGTAAGTCCAGAACCCTTTATTGACTCTGTTTTACGACTGCTTGTCGAGGTTTACGTAGACGATTACCACTGTTTATTACTTGTCGTATGTATGCGTTTCGTGTTCTATAACCTGTACTTTATTTCGCATGCTCTACCATCCTAATTTGGGGGATTAGGGTTTTAGATTTTGGGGATTTAAATTAATTCTGTATTAGGGTTGTCTAAAATTTTTGGCTAACTGATTCTATTTCTAAATGATGGGAATTAGGGTTTCATTAGTAGGTGTATGAATTTAGGGTTTAGGGTTTATAAATTGAAATACTTATGAAGTTGCACATATTTCTGGACAATGAACTGTCTCTTCTATAACTTACAGTGCCTACCCGCCTTGAACAGCATTCCATGTCCCTTATTTAGGTACTGTCGAAAAATACATAGCTAGAAGAATGAGTTTGGTGATGAGCTAGAACAATGTATATATTTAAATATATTTAATTGCCTATTTTCGGATTTCAAATGTGTTAGTAACCAAATGGTAAATGATTTTTCATTCTCAGATTCGGTTGTGACAGATATGGTAGTGACCACAAGAAGTGACTCTCAGCTCAGAGCAAGTTTCTTTGCTCATGCAAGCAGAAAGAAGAAAGTTGGACCCAAGAAAATGTCGAATCTTCATAGGAGAATTGCAATGGTTGTGCGTGCTAGGGAGCGGGGAAACTATATCAACCGGCTTCTTAAACTGAACGAGCAGAAAACGAGGAATATGGTTCACTTAAGTACACGTCAACTAGATCACTTCTGCACCCTGCTTAAACAGTATGCTGGCCTGGAGAGCAGTCCCTATTTTGATTTTAGGGAGAAAGTTTACATGTTCCTGGCTATCCTTGCACACGGGGCAACTCATAGCATACTGAAGTTTGCTTTCCAGCGGTCTGGAAGTACGGTGGTTAGGTCATTCAATGAGGTACTCGACTGTGTTGTTAGTATGAGGGAGCTCATGCTGGCACGTCTTGACCCGGTGATGAGCGGTAACACAACTGAACCTTGGTGTCAGTTTCAGGTACAATATAGTGTGCAATGGCCATTATTCCTTAATGATAACCATCATATTTATTTCAGAGTGACCGATTTCTATTGCAAATGTAGGGCTGTGTTGGAGTTGTTGATGGTATGAGGACGGGCCAAACGACTATCTGCTAGCTGCTTGTGGGAAAGATATGAGGTTCACTTACGTGAACACTAATCTTGATGGATCCTGTTGCCCAATGTTTGTGCTCAGGCAAGCATTGGAGGCAGATCATTTGTTGCATCCTGATCCAGGTATTCAAAGCCATTGTTTTTTTTCCACTGAATGTAATAATTAATCCATGTAAATGCTCTTCCTATGATATGATGGCTTTCTCAATAGTGACACTGACAAGCAACTATATTAAATAAACTATAATCAAACCTTTTTATGTTCTTATTTTGAAATACATAATGGTTCTGTTGATATTTTTTGTGGCTTTTAAATTACTAGGAAAAAAAAAGGTACATAATCTTATGAAATACAGGAAATGCAGACTGGGTGCCCTGTTAATTTGAATATTGAGTTCATGTGCATAAATACAAGCTTTCATGATATTATGTGACATTGCTACCTGATTCGATTTCTCCTAGTAATCTGATTTTATTGGACAATTATTTTTTAATATCAACTCCAAACCGGTTTACTGGATTTGTATAGTAAATATTTCTCTGTTTTAAAATTTATGAAATGTACTTAAGCTTATGACATAAAAAAAGTGCATTCTGGATGACCAATTAATTGGACTGATGATTTGTGTGCGCAATATGCTTTTACCATTATTTGTGACATTGCTGTCTTGTTTGAAATCTACTTGCAATGGGAGTTTTTGCTGCTCAGTATAAGGTTAATGTCTTAATTGGGTGTTTACATAGCCATACAATAATATGATTACATTATTTACTGACTTCGTGTATTTTTGCAATATTTGGAACTCAGGAACTTACTACTTGGTTAGCAAACAGTTTGCTAATGTTCCCGAGTTCTTGGCTCCTTACCACAAAGTCAACTGCCGTTTGGAGCGCAACGGACCTCTAGATATGGAGCCTAAGGAATACTTCAATGAGAAGCACAATCAAGCCTCGACCACTATGACGAGGGCATTTGGTCTGCTGAAGAGGCGCTTTGCAATTCTACGAAATGGTGATTTGGGTAACTACAGACACGATCGTCAGCTTAAGATCGTAGTCGCTTGCTGCCTAATCCACAACCTGGTTCATGAGGTTGACCCTCTCACAAGTTGGGATATTTCTGAACCGGAAGAGGAAGAAACTGGCGCTGAGGCGGTTCATGAAGTTCCTTGCTATGAAAATCCCACAAGGGATGGATTTCCATGCACCAATGAAAGGCGCAATTTCCGGGACTCCGTGACCAAGCGAATTTACCGCCGCTGGCTCAGGTCCTTGGGTTTTCCAGAAGAGTTTGAAGTGTAGTTTGTTGAAGAAGTCTTTTATTTTGACAGGTTTGACAAGACCTGCATTTTAGGCTTCTGGCTACTGGTAGTAACTCCTTTTGATGCCCTAAAATCACTCCAGTAAATGGCGGAAATATGTGGCTTAGCTTAAGAACTTTTGTAGGCTAACTTGTATTTGAAAATTAAGATTCTGATTACAAGTCATTTTGATGTTTATTCATGCTTATCTAAATTCTATAACTAGTTGTTTATTACATCAGTTTCTTGGATAACCATTTTTGTGCATCTGGACGCTTTCTGCTCCATTATGATGAATGAATATGGTTAAAGTAATGGATATTTGATTCTCAAAACCAAGTACACTACTGCAAAAATTCAACCATCATGCTACAATGTATCGAAAGTAGTTAAGTAGCACGATAGCAAACACTATATACATGCACACCATTTGTCTACATAGAACAACACCAAGAGCATCTTCAAAAGTTGCAAGTATCTTTTTGCATACAAACAACATACAAATACCAGATTTATCAATGGCGGCTCCTTGGTCATATCAAGACACAGCTTGGTATGAAGGAAAAGTGCCGAAAGGCCATGTGCAGCGTATAGTTAGAAAACTGAAGCAACTTGCCGATGAAGGGCTATGGGTATGGCCAGACAAAACAACCAAGGAGTACGATGAGGTCTCTAGCTACTTGTGGAACTTTCTTGCAGTCAAGTATTCAAGAGGTAAGTTGGAGGAGGTTGTCGAATTGTTGCTTAAACGGCACGAGACATTCAACAAGCTTCTAGGTCGTCACGGGATGAAATGGGAGCACACTACAAACACTTTTAATTGTGAAACAAAAGTTTGGGAAGCACTACTGAATGTAAGAAACCATCCTCCCCATTATTGAGATTTCTAAACATCAACTTTTATCTTTATTGTTCTGTTTTGTGACTATTTTAGGCAGACGAAAAATATGGATGGTATCGCAATTATGGAGAACCATTATGGAGTGAGCTAGCTTGCATCTTCAAAGGGTGGTCAAACATTCGTGTGCCACCGGAATGTGATAGCGACACCACTCAGTACACATCAGACAGTGGACCATTTGACATCGTCATGGAATTCAACATGGACGAGGCAAGTAGTAGCTACTGCTGCTCTAAAACTGTAACGACCCGACCAATCCGGCCGGCGTGGTTACTCCTGGACGGACCCACACACGTCTCAACAGTATGATATTGTCCGCTTTGGGCCTGAGCCCGCACGGATTTGCTTTTTGGAATCACCCAAAAGGCCTCATACCATGTGAGAGTGGTGGTCTAACATATATACCCTTTATTCCAATCACTCTTAAGCGATGTGGGATGCGGGGCATTACAAACTACCCCCCTTAAAGCCTCGACGTCCTCGTCGAGCGCCTTAAGTGGTGGGGGTGACAAACTGACAATAACCTTTACCAACAGTCCACTTGGTTCGGGCTTTGTGTTGGTCTAGGCTCTGATACCATTTGTAACGACCCGACCAATCCGGCCAGCGTGGTTACTCCTGGACGAACCCATACACGTCTCAACAGTATGATATTGTCCGCTTTGGGCCTGAGCCCGCACGGATTTGCTTTTTGGAATCACCCAAAAGGCCTCATACCATGTGAGAGTGGTGGTCTAACATATATACCCTTTATTCCAATCACTCTTCAGCGATGTGGGATGCGGAGCATTACAAAAACGGAAGATGGTGGAGCTACTTAACACTGAACATTGTTTGGAGGTAAAAGCAGATCGTACAACATTATCGAATTTAGTAGGAATAAGTTCGACACAATGAGAAAAAACATTGCCTTTGTCTATGTAATAGTATTTTAAGGTCCGATTATGACCTACTTCCCTTTCCTTACTGTAATGTTTGTTTTAATGTATTTGAAAGTAAATTTCTTATTTGAAAATCAACAAAACAAATTAGCTATATACAAATTCACTACAAATATCCAAAATAGCAGCATGCTGAACATAAAGTATGAAGGAAGTCAGCAATAACTATTCTGCAAAATTAAAAAGCATACCATTGCAGATGTAGTAGTTGATCTCCATTCAATATCATTATATAAAGTTTAAAAGAACCTCTGGTAACATCTTAAAGGCAGTAATGGCTTTTTAGCATGAATAAGGAAGTTATTGAATTCAACAATATTGTGTGCAGATCATACAGTGTTTGAAAAATAGCATACATAGCAAAGTAGAAGGAAAGAAAGAAATTAACCTTTTTATTGATTACATGCCTCCAAAATAGCAGAAGGCTGTGTACGCATCTTCAAGGAATTGAGCTATTAATCTTGTGCAGAAATAAAGAAAACCATTAGGATGCATAGTTTTCACTCTATAGTAGTCAATATCATGACACATACAAATTAAAAACCTCGGGTTTCATCTTAAAGGCAGTGCTGGCTTCTTATCCTAAATGAGGAAGTTCTTGAATTCATCAATACTCTTACAGACCAGAAAGACTTTGAAAAAATAGCATGCTTATCTGATGAATAGAAGATATTTATCAACACATTCATGACATAGTGCCAAAAAATATTGAAGGAACACTATGGATAGTTGGTTGTGATGTATTAATAACAAGAATGCTAGATGATAGTACAAACTCTATATAAATCACCACTTTGAAAATTATTCAATACACCAGTTCCTCACTAGGGAAAAATTTACAGAAAAATCCTTAATGCAATAATCAAAAAAAAATATCAAGAGGCAATCTAATACAAACAATTTCATTTCACTCGTTTAACAGCAAGAACCTATGTCTCGCTCCAACGCTGTTGCTATTGCACAACAAGACTTGGTGTTCTACGATGACAACTTCCCTAAGCCAGATGTTGAGTTCCTAGTCCAGGGACTGAAGCGGATCCAGATAGACAATGCTGGTTGGGAGTGGCCTATGAGAAAATGGTGGCCTGTTGACAAAATGATAAATGAGCTGCACGACAAATTTGGTGTGGTTTATCACAGGCCTGATGTTGTGAGGGTCATCAAGCGGCTCCATGACAGCACAATGTCTTCTCCATGGTGAGGCATTTCAAGGATCTAGAGTGGGATCACACTACCAACAGATTCAGCGCTCATGACGGAGTTTGGGAGAAACTAATGGTGGTAAGTTTGCATATTTTAACAAATTAGTATCATTCATTAATATATGTGAACAAAGCTATGGATATAACTAACTTTGGTTAAATCCTTCACTATTTTTTCAGAAAGAGAAGTGGGTTCTGTGGTTTGTTGCTGCTGGAGATCCTATGTGCTGTGACTTAGGCATCCTTTTCGAGGGCATCGGGTTTGGATACGCCCCGGACTCATATGCAAATATTCCAGGGAACAGTGTCGAGGAGACTGACACTTACGACCTCGACCTTAAGGAACCTAGCTCGCCAACATCTCCTCTTGGCCAAGTCAATTCCCAGGCACTAACTGTAGTGCCTGATGCTTCACCGATTAGCCAGCACCCAATGATGTTTGCCTCGGAGAACACAAACTCTCCAGGGTACTCTTTCATCACGTCTGCGGAGTGGGAGAAATCGCGTCTGATAACTACTGAGAAAAAGGAGGCAAGAAAGAAAATCATTTGGGACTTTAGTGGTTCGCCAGGAGAATCATGTGGGAGTAGCCCGGCTCATCAGGTTTCTGCTGGAACATGGAACCGCTCTGTTTTGGCGAACAAGGCTCGCAAGGAATGGTCAGAATTATGAGGTCGATGGCAAGAAGAATGAGGATAATAACTCTGAGGAGTAGTTTGATTCTGATTACAAGTAGTATAGAGAATAATCCATCCCCACCAGCTCAGTGTTGAATTCTGTTCATGGTAGTTGGTATCTTTTCGTTTCGTGTTGCTTTGTTCTTAGAGTTAAGTTGTAGCAGGTTTAAGGTGGCAGTAGTCAAAACTTATTTTCCATATGTACTATCTAATTCTAGCATGTTTGAATGAAAGGGATGGATTTGTTTAGAGTAAAGTAGGGCAGTAGTGTGGACTTGGTAAATTTTAGTATCTATAAAATCTGAGTTATATCTTTAAGTTGTTCTGCTATAGCAAAACTAAGATTAATTGTCATCAAACAAATTAACACTTTAACATTTGCTTGTTTTTTAACAAGTAAGACAAATAACATGGGAAGACTAAAGCACATGCATGGAAGCTATCAATGCAAATCTGTTGAGGTAGTTGAGATACAAGTATGAACAACTCACCCCTTATTTTTCCTTCTACACAATTATTTGCAGGCTCCTTAGTACCTATTACAGGAAAGTGGAGTTAAGGTGGATCAGATATTGCATAGGAACGTATATAAGCTACCTTAGATCAGAAGAAAGTGCATAAAGGAGTTTCACATATATGGAATCATAGTTAATTCAATCATATTGAATGTGTAGGGGTTATAGATAGATTTTGAAATGACAAGTCTTTCATGGATGGCTAGGATTGTAATGCATGATTAAAGATACCCACTGGATTTAATGATTTCAGAATGGAGAAGGTTTAGGCGTGAAGGAGTTAAATTCTGTGAAAGAATTTGCTTGTATCATTATGAAATTTTCTAGCTCTTAATCTGCACTTCAATCACAAAACATGTATCATTTATTAATTTTCTTTTGCATCCTACTCTTTTCTTTTCACAGAATTAGATATGTTGATTTTAACCATTATATTTTGTTACCAGAAAAAATGCAATAACTTCCCCCAACCATATCGACTAGTCCTATGTTACAAAAAGTTAGTAGATGACAGAAAATTTACAAGTAAGTAGCAAACCAATATTTATGTTTCTATTTCACTAGATAAGAATGTTTTAAAATTTGTTACAGGTCATAGGTCTTTATTAGATAAGCAACTCAATATCAAACTCAACCTACAGCTTGTGTCAACTACTACCATTCATTTACATTAGCATACTCAATACTTCTTTAAATAGACCACTTCACACCTTGCTTAAAGAAACACAAAACAACTTCTACTGAAAGAATTTAAACTTCAATTCCCAAATGGCAAACTCCAACTCAAGCCAGGATGCAGCATGGTATGGAGGCAAGGATGTTTTTTCTAGGGCTCATATGCACGGCATTGTAGGGAAGTTGTCAGAGCTATGCCAAACCGGAGACTGGATCTGGCCTGGAATGGTCGATCAGGGGTACAAGGCTGTTGCAGAGTATTTGAAGAAGGAAATGAGCATTCCATACACCGATGAGCAGATAAAGTCGGCTGTGAACTGCTACACAATAGGCATGTCATCTTCAACGAGTTGAAAAGCAAGGATGGAGTGGTTTGGAACATGAAAGACAACACGCTAAATGCGAAGCCTGGTCTTTGGGAACAGCTTATTAAGGTAATTTTATTTTGGCCAATTTAATAGTTATGGATGTAAGAAAATACGGTTAGAGTTACCCCTAGGGTACGCTGCGGAATTTCAAAAATTTTCTTAACATACATGTTAATTGATTATGTATATGTTGTATATATATAAACACGTCAATTAGAAGACTAACCTTACTTCCAAAGCAGCTTCCAAGTCTTCGTAATAATCCGGTGTATCTTCTGCTTCGCCGAAGTCGAAGATATCTGCAATACTCTGATTATCTGCAAGACAATAAGAGTTAGTTTCCCGCTCCTAGAACCTCAACCTTGGTATCCACGGATGAACAGCCTATCGGAAGAATGCTAGGATATTCTTTGTGTGACCAAGAAGACGGGGCGGTGATTCCTCCGGCAGCGGTGGCGCGCGCGTGGAGGCTATGTAGAGGAGGGGAGAGCTTTTTATTTTCTCTAAGAAAACTGGGTAGAATAACTGTGTGTCTATCTGTATCCAAAGCTCTCTAATAGTCTACTATATATAGTAGTCAATAGAAGCCTAAAGCATAAGCAATTAGACTTCGTAAAGGAATAAGAATCTAATTCTTATCGCACTAGTAAACCATTATCAAGTCTAGATTCATTCCCAATTAAATTAAAACTCAATCAGGAAAATCTAACTTATCCCTTGGACTTCTAATAGAGGAACCTTCCCCTACCCAGCTCCTGCGCGCGCGCTCTCCCGGGGACAATAGGTGGGTCCCGATTTTGGGACCCACTTATAGTTCTAAGGCAATTCAAACTCCAAGTAGATTTTGCCCAAGTGCATATGTTAATTCTAAATTAACATATCCTTTCAAATCAAACCTCTATTATATTTCCAAAATATAATCTTTAATTGTATTTACATCAAATACAATTAATTAGCCAATTCAATTAATAATTACAAATCATTAATTGAGCCACCAAATATTATAATTAATTCTAAATCAATTATAATCCATCAATCACAATTAATTCCAAATTAATTGCGATTCCATCTTCAAGGATATTCTGATAGGCTGAATCACCACATAGTGTGACCCATAGGGCCTCATCGTATTAAGCAAGTCCTAGACTAGGCAACATGGAATTCCTAGACGGTTCCATTTGCAATATTAATACATGAGGCGTTTGAGAGGTTTCTCAAAGCCAACCCTTTCGTTGCGAAGTCTGTTGCGCTCAACGCGGCGATGGTAACGTCCCTTCATCTGACTTGCTCGAATGTATATAGGATCGATGAAGTGTCTATCCCAATAATACATCCACGGGCGTCTCAGGGAGTTGCTTGGTTAAGATATACTTATGACCATCATAATATATCATTTGCACTGGCCAGTGACTTTACCAACACAACTATGCAGACTATGAGCAGTACTCTCCTGTGCTACACTTGAGAGATGAATCCTTCACAGAATCACTTATCGTCCCCATTTGTATGTAGCCATAATCCTGGATCGTGTCTTAGGTCAACTGCTTATTCAGAGCTGACATCGACGGGTCCACCATCGATATGGGGCAATAAATGTGATGATAAAGTCATGTAAGTACAAAGGACGACTGGCATCACTTCGAAAACTTACCGGTTCCCATAGACACTTCGGTGTAGAGTATACATCGATGGGAGTGTCCGGTGGGTACTTCCATTGTTCGATAATCCTTCTTCGAACAACTATGCGCAGTTATGGGAACGTTTCTCGATTGTCCAACAATCTGTTCCGTGACCGTGGGATCGGCTCACACTTGCTCCAACAAGTATAACCTCCACGCATACTAGTCTCGTCTGGTTCATTCAGACCCCTACATCCGAGATGAACCTCGACTAGGGAGAGTTTGGGATAGATGATAACTCACATAGCTCCCACTATCTGTGTGATCGGTCATCTATCCGAGGGGACATGTTTAATATCAATACAGACAGTAATAGAGATATGACATGATGCATGCCTAGTGTAATATAAATATGAAAGCGATACTCAATAGTAAAAGCAACAAACATATATTATATTACGTTGACCTGTGTAATAGTACATATATGCCCTCTATAAGGGCTCTATGCCCTTAGTAAGGACTGTCTCTAGGACATATACACTATCAATCTCCCACTTGGACTAGAGCCAGTCACCTCTATGCCTAATACCCAGATTAGCATAATGTCTTAAGTGGACTTCCAGTGATAAGACCTTGGTGAAAGGATCTGCCACGTTGTCCGTGGTAGAGACACGTTCTATACTAACTTCTCCTCTATCTATAATCTCACGTATAACGTAATATTTTCTAAGTACATGTTTGTTCTTGTTTGTAGATCTAGGCTCCCTAGCTTGAGCGACGACGCCCGTATTGTCACAATAAATCATTATTGGACTGGGAGCAGGAACAACCCTCAATTCCTTCAAGAACTCTGAAATCCAGATAGCTTCTTTCGATGCTTCTGATGCAGCAATGTACTCGGCTTCTGTGGATGAGTCAGCAATCGTGGCTTGCTTAGAACTCTTCCAACAGACAGCTCCTCCGTTCAATTTGAATACGTATCCTGTCTGTGACTTAAAGTCATCAGGATCTGATTCAAATCCAGCGTCGACATACCCAGACATCTTTAATTCTGGTTCTCCACCAAACACCAAGAACATCTCTTTAGTCCGTCGAAGGTACTTAAGAATACCGAATGTTCTATGTCGAAGAAGCCCTTTCGTTCTGTTCTTTACAGCAGTCCAGTGAGGTACTCCAGGATTCTGTTGGTGTCGACAAGTGACACTAAGCGCATATGCCACATCAGGTCTTGTGCAATTCATTGCATACATTATAGACCCTACTGCCGAAGCATAGGGCACACGACTCATTGCATTTCTTTCTTCATCAATTTTAGGACCATCCTTAACTGATAAGACAATCCCATGCCTAGCTGGGAGAAAGCCTCTCTTTGAGTCGTCCATCTTATAACGCTTCAGTATTTTGTCGATGTAGGTGGACTGTGTCATTCCTAACATCCTCTTGGATCTATCTCTAAAGATCTTGATCCCTAGGATGTAGTTCGCTTCACCCAAGTCCTTCATCGAGAAGGTACTTGATAACCAAACTTTAGTCTCTTCCAGCATAGAGACATTGTTTCCCATGATCAAAATGTCATCAACATAAATGATTTTGAAAACGACTCCCTTGTCGCTGTGCCTGGCGTAGACACAGGGATCTTCCTTGCTTCTGATGAAGTCAAACGATTTGACAGCTTCATCAAAGCGGATATTCTAGCTCCTTGATGCTTGATTTAGCCCATAGATGGATCTTTGTAATTTGCATACAGCAGTTGGCCTGATTTTACTAATAAAACCTTCCGGCTGTACCATATAGACCTCTTCCTCAAGGTTGCCATTGAGGAAGGCAGTCTTTACATCCATCTGCCAGATTTCATAATCATAGTAGGCAGCTATCGCAAGTAGAATTCAAATGGACTTCAATTTTGCTACCGGTGAAAAGGTTTCATCGTAATCGATGCCATACCTTTGCGTGTAGCCTTTCGCCACAAGCCTAGCTTTGTGCGTTTGTACCTTGCCATCGGCATCTGTCTTTCGTTTAAAGACCCATTTGCACCCAATAGGTCTAACCCCTTGGGGCAAGTCTACCAAGTTCCAAACTTGGTTCTGGTACATGGAGTCCATCTCCAATTCCATGGCCTCTAACCATTTGTCTGAGACAATATCAATTATTGCCTCTTTGTAGGTCTCAGGATCTTCCCGATCTGATAAGCCGACATCAAGTTCACTGATGTCTTCTATCATAAGGCTTTGCTTCTGAGGTCCTTTTAGGATCCTCTTCGACCTACGGAGCTCAACCGGTTCTGGTGCTTTTCTTTTCTGGCTTCGTGTAACAAGAACATTATCAGTGGGTACTGATGCAGCTGGTCGCGCCCCGCAGCCACCACCCAGTCGAATCCTTGCCTCTAGTGAGACCATGTTCCCTTGCGGGAGGCTGCTCTTGTGCAACTTGTTGCACAGGTTGGTTGACAACGGGTTCTATTGGTGTGGTTTCAACTGTTGATCTAATCACAGGACTCCCACTGACTATGACATGCCTAGCAAGTGTCATATCATTTCTGCTTCGAAAGCTCCCACTGAACTTGAGTCCAAATCGGAAGATTTAAAGTCCTCATGTTCGCGCGTGTCAAAGTCTTGAATTTCTTCAAGTTCTATCATGTCATCTAACCTCTCTTCTTCGAGATATTCAGCTTCTAAAAACTTGACATTTCTAGATACGATCACCTTGTGATCTTCAGCATGATAGAATTCATAGCCTCTCGTCTGACGAGGATAGCCTATGAAATATACTTTGACACCCTTGGCATCTAACTTATCAGTGAGCATCAGTTTGACTATCGCAGGACAGCCCCAAGGTCTAAGATAGCCCAGTGAGGGGTTCTTTCCCTTCCATAACTCATAAGGAGTTTTCTCCACTGATTTAGATGGTACACGGTTCAGAATGTAGATTGCAGTTTGTAGTGCATATCCCCACAGATACTTTGGAAGAGTCGAGAATCCAATTATTGATCTTACCATGTCTAACAGGGTTCGATTCCTCCTCTCAGACACACCATTTAACTGTGGTGTTCCAGGAGGAGTCCATTGCGATTGAATTCCATTTTCCTTCAAGTAGTCGATAAATTCTTCACTAAGGTATTCACCTCCTCGATCTGATCGAAGAGTGACTATCCTTAGGTTCAACTCATTCTCGACCTCATTCCTAAACTCCTTGAATTTCCCAAAGGTCTCGGATTTATTCTTCATAAGATAAATATATCCAAACCTTGAGAAATCGTCAGTAAAGGTAACAAAGTAAGGATAACCCCCACGCGCATGGACATTAAAAGGTCCACATACATCCGTATGTATGAGCTCTAAGCAGCGAGTGGCACGAACACCTTGTCCAACAAAAGGTTTGTTCGTCATCTTACCCTTAACACATGATTCGCATGTACCATATGATTCAAAATCAAATGGTTCTAAGTAGTCCAACTTCCTTAGTCTTTGAATCCGTATTTCATTGATATGGCCTAGCCGACAATGCAATAGATAAGATGGATTATTCTTCCTACTTGAAGACGGATGTTTGTTATGTATTTGAAATAAAGGTAGACTACTTTGCATAATATATAAACCATTCACCAAGCGAGCTTTTCCATAATACTGATCATTTAATGAAAAATAACAATTATTATTCGCAAATCGAAAGGAAAAAACCATATTGTCTAACAATGGAATGGAAATAATATTTCTGACAATGGATGGAACAAAATAAACATTATCAAGTTCTAAACATTGTCCCGAAGATAAATCTATCTTGCTGTGTCCAACGCGTTTGGCTTCAACTGGATTGTCGTTCCCAACATGCAAGTCGATTTCACCTTGCTTGACTAGCCTGTGATCAATTAGCCCCTGCACATTATTACAAATGTGTGAGCCACAGGTTGTATCTAATACCCAACCATTGGAGTCAAAAGTAGTCATGTTCATTTCAATAACAAACATACCTGAGCCAGAAGCCGGTGGCTTCTTAGCTTGATCTGCCCTAAGATTAGGGCAATCTTTCTTCCAATGTCCTTTCTGCTTACAGAAAAGACATTCATCTGTGCGTACCGTTCCGCTACTCTTGAACTTCCTTTTCTGGTTCGGACGCTTAGGCTTATCACTTCAAGTGTTAGCCTTGGCTCCCGACTTTCCCTTACCCTTAGCACCTTTGTTTCTCGGGTTTGGGTTAGACGGTTGCCCAACAAGCATGATCGACTTTTCCTTCTTAGGAAGAGTTTGATCATATGTCTTCAGCGGATTATGAAGTTCAGGCAGTGTTACGTCCTTCGCATTTATCGTGTAATTAATGATGAACTGCGAATACGAACTCGGCAATGATTGAAGGACAAAGATCACCGTGATCTTGTTCTCTAGCTTAACGCCGGCATCGGCAAGCTTTTCAAAGAGACCAATCATTTTGAGAACATGCTCAGACATGTTCCCTCCTTCACTGAGCTTGCATCTGTGTATCTCTTTGATCAAATCAAATTCAACACTTCTAGTTGTCGTCTTAAAGAGCGACTCAAGATGCTTCAACATCTCATACGGCAACATGCTTTCATGTTTCCTCTGCAGCTCATTGCTCATCGCCGCCAGCATAATACACTGCGCGGATCTAGCATCCTCAAGATGCTTATCAGACTTTACCTTGTTGGCTTGATTCCAAGCAGCAACCTGATCGGCAGTCTGATTTTCGGGGCACACGGGAATGACCTCGTCCAAGACGTACTCAATCTTTTCGTACCTCAGCACCAAACGTATATTCCTGATCCAATCTAGGAAGTTTCGTCCGGTCAAAATTTGCTTCTCTAAGACAGCACGGAGCGAGATACTCGCCATTTCTAATATCCTAAGGAGAAATAATATAGAACGAAAATAATAAATCAACTATTGAAATATTATTTCTAAATACACAGTCAACATAACTAAACAACAAGGTCCTTTAGCTGTTTAGCTCCCACTATTTTCACATATGCTTGCCCCCACAACAAACATACGGGTAATGTCCAACAAGTTACCGTAGTGGCCAAGATCCAAATCCATACTATGCTATACTCCAACGGGGGCTGGTCGCATAGCATAACATGACCGGTAGGACTATCCAATTGCGTCACGCAACTCTTGGTTGTTAAATCTAATTTAACCCGATGCCCTACATACTGTACCTACCGAGGTGCTAGATACAATATGCAGTAAGTCATAACCATAGGCTTACTCTAATCTGACGATCACTGCGAGTCTGTAAGACGAGGTCGCCAATACAAGAAAACGCAATGAAAGTTCAGAATTAAAACACCCTACGGAAAGCATCTCAGAAATACATACATATATATATTTCTGTACTTATATTAGTTGGGGCTTGTCGCTTGAGGGTTGTTATCAGTCATCTACAAACAAATAACGGCGTCGCCTACCCATCATGCATGAGCGGTCTACACTTAATGGATGCCGCCTATCCATTCTAGTTCTAAACGCGGTCAAGCACATAATGGGTGCCGCTTACCCATACATAAATATGCGGTCCGACATATAAGAGGGCGCCGCCTACCCTCGCATGCATAGCGGTCGAACGGAAAGTAAAATACTTGGTATTTAAACATGCATTGTCAAACAATAGCATATCGAGCATATGAAACAAGTAGTAGCATATGTGGATGACAAATGACTTCATAATTTCATTATGAAGATTATAATCCCATACTTATAATCTCTATGAAATCATTGAAAATTTGGACTAGATTGAAAAATCGAAAATTCTATTGACCAAGTAGCAATTTTCGAAAACCCGAAGGACTTAATTGTAATTTTTAAAACCTTGGAGGTGTTAAATCTAAAATTCAAAAGTAGAAGGACTAATTGCAATAAACAATAAATTCATAAATTACAAATAAGCCCTTTAACTTTATATTAATTAAATTTAACCCCTCTAGTTAAAAACAATTACAATTAAATTATATTTATATTCCAAATATAAAATTCAATCCTCAAAATTTTCAAAATTCGATTTTGGGTCCAACCCGAAAAAATATATATTTAATAAAACATGGGACGGGACCCCGTCCCCACGGTGCCTGCGGCCCAGGGAGCCCGGCGCCCGCGGCACGCAGGCACGGGCGCAGGCGCTCGGGCGCCTGCGTCCCGCAGGCACCCGGGTGCCCACGGCACACGGGCGCCTAGCGCCCGTGCCGCGGGCACGGCGCCTGCGGTGCTGCAGGCGCCCGGGCGCCTGCGGCACGCAGGCGGCCGGCTGCCGCCTGCGTCACGCAGGCGGCCCTGTCAAAATAAATATATATAAAATTTTTTGAAAAATATAAATTCTAAATTTATATAAAAAACAAACTTTTGAAAATCGAATTAATCATAGAATCAATTGCATCCACATATCTACAAAATTATACAAATATATACGTATATACGTAATCAATTAACCTGGCTCTGATACCACTGTAAGAAAATACGGTCAGAGTTACCCCTAGGGTACGCTGCGGAATTTCAAAAATTTTCTTAACATACAGGTTAATTGATTATGTATATGTCGTATATATATAAACACGTCAATTAGAAGACTAACCTTACTTCCAAAGCAGCTTCCAAGTCTTCGTAATAATCCGGTGTATCTTCTCCTTCGCTGAAGTCGAAGATATCTGCAATACTCTGATTATCTGCAAGACAATAAGAGTTAGTTTCCAGCTCCTAGAACCTCAACCTTGGTATCCACGGATGAACAGCCTATCGGAAGAATGCTAGGATATTCTTTGTGTGTCCAAGAAGACGGGGCGGCGATTCCTCCGGCAGAGGTGGCGCGCGCGTGGAGGCTATATAGAGGAGGGGAGAGCTTTTTATTTTCTCTAAGAAAACTGGGTAGAATAACGGTGTGTCTATCTGTATCCAAAGCTCTCTAATAGTCTACTATATATAGTAGTCAATAGAAGCCTAAAGCATAAGCAATTAGACTTCGTAAAGGAATAAGAATCTAATTCTTATCGCACTAGTAAACCAATATCAAGTCTAGATTCATTCCCAATCAAATTAAAACTCAATCAGGAAAATCTAACTTATCCCTTGGACTTCTAATAGAGGAAGGAGTCAAACTTCTTCCCCTACCCAGCTCCTGCGCGCGCGCGCTCTCCCGGGGACAATAGGTGGGTCCCGATTTTGGGACCCACTTATAGTTCTAAGGCAATTCAAGCTCCAAGTAGATTTTTCCCAAGTGCATATGTTAATTCTAAATTAACATATCCTTTCAAATCAAACCTCTATTATATTTCCAAAATATAATCTTTAATTGTATTTACATAAAATACAATTAATTAGCCAATTCAATTAATAATTCCAAATCATTAATTGAGCCACCAAATATTATAATTAATTCCAAATCAATTATAATCCATCAATCAAAATTAATTCCAAATTAATTGCGATTCCATCTTCAAGGATATTCTGATAGGCTGAATCACCACATAATGTGACCCATAGGGCCTCATCGTATTAAGCAAGTCCTAGACTAGGCAACATGGAATTCCTAGACGGTTCCATTTGCAATATTAATACATGAGGACGTTTGAGAGGTTTCTCAAAGCCAACCCTTACGTTGCGAAGTCTGTTGCGCTCAACGCGGCGATAGTAACGTCCCTTCATCTGACTTGCTCGAATGTATCTAGGATCGATGAAGTGTCTATCCCAATAATACATCCACGGGCGTCTCAGGGAGTTGCTTGGTTAATATATACTTATGACCATCATAATATATCATTTGCACTGGCCAGTGACTTTACCAACACAACTATGCAGACTATGAGCAGTACTCTCCTGTGCTACACTTGAGAGATGAATCCTTCACAAAATCACTTATCATCCCCATTTGTATGTAGCCATAATCCTGGATCGTGTCTTAGGTCAACTGCTTATTCAGAGCTGACATCGACGGGTCCACCAAGGATATGGTGCAACAAATGTGATGATAAAGTCCTGTAAGTACAATGGACGACTGGCATCACTTCGACAACTTACCGGTTCCCATAGACACTTCGGTGTAGAGTATACATCGATGGGAGTGTCCGGTGGGTACTTCCATTGTTCGATAATCCTTCTTCGAACAACTATGCGCAGTTATGGGAACGTTTCTCGATTGTCCAACAATTCGTTCCGTGGCCGTGGGATCGGCTCACACTTGCTCCAACAAGTATAACCTCCACGCATACTAGTCTCGTCTGGTTCATTCAGACCCCTACATCCGAGATGAACCTCGACTAGGGAGAGTTTGGGATAGATGATAACTCACATAGCTCCCACTATCTGTGTGATCGGTCATCTATCCGAGGGGACATGTTTAATATCAATACAGACAGTAATAGAGATATGACATGTTGCATGCCTGGTGTAATATAAATATGAAAGCGATACTCAATAGTAAAAGCAACAAACATATATTATATTACGTTGACCTGTGTAATAGTACATATATTCCCTCTATAAGGGCTCTATGCCCTTAGTAAGGACTGTCTCTAGGACATATACACTATCAATGGAGATGATAAAAATGGTTCATATACGATCTTGAAGGTAACAATTAATTTTGAAATCAATGCAGGAAGATGAGTGTTATGGCTGGTATAAGGATGGTGGTGAACCTCTTTGGGATGATTTGGCTTGTATATTTGACAGTTGGTCGTACTGGCATGGTGTTTACGCAGAGAAGACTGATTATGTTGCTGATGGGTGGGAAGAGTCAGTTTCACTGGATTCCGATGATCCTTACTGGAAAACTATCCAACCAGAGTATGACTTATCGAATTCATGGCTAAAGGCAGAAATTTTAGGCTCGGATGCTGATCATTAGCGAACTATGGTGGTTAAGGACTCTGAAGATGAAGATGAGGATGATTCCCCACAAGAGTTGCTATCAATGAAGAAAATGCAGAACATTGAGGGTGAAGCAGCAACCTCGTCAGCCTCGAATCGTACCAAGAACCCTGCATCTCAGAAATCCAAGTAGAAAATTAGAAAGACATTAAGAAGAAGCTTGTGTTGATGAAAAGGTCATCTGTTGAAAACAACCCCCAAAATTATTAATGATTAGCATTGATGTTTTACAATTTGGTTGAATTTAGTTCTGTAGAAGTGGCATGTACCATTAGCTTTAGGTTTTGGGCTAATTTAGGTTAATTCTAATAGTCAGTTGTCAAATTGGTTGTTAATGTCCTTAAGTTTATGTACTTGAAGTTTGAATTTTAGTTATAAATGAAAGGGATTGTTTTTTAGTACTAGTATTTGCCAGAAATACCACTTTATCAATATTGCATGCTAATTCGACTTTTAATGTGAAACTTTGAAATTTTAATTAATGCAACACGAAATTACATGAAGCTGAGATTGTGTAACTACTAATGGTTTAATGATCATCATCAAAGATAGGACTTCTTTTACATTATTAAAGATTACATGCAATATTTGATCTTCTGTTATAATAACATAAAATATATGGTAAAATTAAATATTATCTCTAGTGGGCCACCTCACTGTAATTTAAAGTAACCAATCAAAGTTAATTAACCATCTGCACACTCAACCCCAGTATATATAAAGTTTTCACCACTCTCACAAGTAATTTCACTTCATATACCAAGTTAAACAGATATAAAGAAAATACAGCTAGCTCTAAAACAAGAAAAATAAAAACAAAAAAATGGCATCTCATGGCTGTGGTTACCAGAGTTACCCAACTATGTACTGCTTCAGAGGTAAATAAATGAATCAATTTTTTCAACTTATGTAAGACTCTTGTTTCTGTGTCAAGGTTACCAATTGCATGCTGTAATTTTACTTCATCACTAGCACTTTGGATCTGCAAAGATGTTTTATAGACTCTTATAATTGTGGTAGTTTTCTTATGATCTAACCATTGCATGCAACATCTGATTTACTTTCTCTACTGCATAGGTTTCATGGATTTGTACTATATGACTTGATGTGTGTAATTAGGTACTCCAATTCCGATGTAAACATGTTGGGTACCTAAACAAAAAATTAACAAAATTCATTGAGATAGATATGCCTTGCATGTGGTGATGCTAGCTATATTTTTACAGGCTTGTCATAAATCTACTTGAGCATCATTAATTTAAGATGATAATAAGTTATGGACTACTTGTAAAAATAGATAGATTTTTATACACTAGTGATAAATCTACTTGATCAATCTGCTTAATAAATCAACTTGACAACTCTACTTCATCTTAAGGCAATAATGTAGCTATTTTTTTATACACTTTTGATAAATCTACTTGATAAATGCACTTCATTTTCATCACCTCTGTTATGTGATGATTAGTTAACCCATTGAAAGCATATCAGTAGCATATATAAGTAGCCTCTATCCATGATTTTCGTCTACAGTTTCTAATAACTTTATTCGAATTACTAGGTCCCTTTGCGCACCAGCGCAGTCTCAGGGTTCACTACGGTGGAAAGTTTCAGGCGTGCAATCGTGGGCATGGGGTGGACTATGTTGGCGGGCAGCATTTCTGGATTCATCAAATAGATCCTAAGAGGTTTGTGCTTGGGAATTTGTTCGAAATGGTTGGCAGGCGTATTGGGGGTGTAATGGAGTTGCCAAATGAGGCCTGGTATGCAAGTGTTAAGGAGAAGTGGCCTGACTGCATCAAAACTCTGCATTCGGACGAGGATTTACAGGCTCTTTTTGCTGATATGGACAAGAAACGTGAGTTTTCTGGTTTTGTTTACCTGCAAGATGATGCTACTGTTAATGGTCTGCCCTCCCGCTAAATGAAATGGGGACCTTTGAGTATGTGTACCTCTATCACCTAGATGCCTATGATGTGGAGGAGAATCTGGTTGGCATTCCTTCAAAACTTAAGGGGAAAATGGAGTACGATAGGGAGTTATCGGTTAATAGTGACTGCTACTTGCCTAGAGCTCCTCCTTTCTAGATGGATCTGGAATGCTTCAATGTGAAACTAGCTATATGTTGGTGTACTGTTTTAGTTAATCGTATTTTAGTTAATCGTATTTTGCACTTTGAAGAATCTAGATGTTGTGATGGTTGTAATTGAAGAATTCTTGTGCATCTGATGTTTTTAAGCCTAGAGGTTTCTAATTAATATTCCCTATGATGTAACCCCAGTAACATATATGAAGTGTTCACTTAATTATCTGCTGTAAGTTTATTACCAAGTCAATTTTCTAATTAATTTCTTTAGCATGGAAAATAATTAACCTGGATCGGCACTGTTACTCCATCTTTAAATTTTTCTTTACTCAACAGTCATGAGCTTTATTAAATTTTGAAGGTCTCATAAACAGAAGCTTCCATTAACAAGAAAATGTATTTTAAGTAGAAGAAAGTATGCAAGATTGCTACAGCAAGGAAACTATATACAATATGTTGTCATTGGAATAATACATGAAACCTGCAAACAAGGAAACTGGCACATAACCCTACTAAAGGTACTTAGAACATAAAGCAAAAATTCTTATTTAGTACTACAACACATGATCAAAGCCTAAGTCCCAGAGAATGGCAGCAACAAATTTTAAATAAACAATACACTACAGAATATTAACTCTAGAAGTTAGTTGTGTCTTAAAAAGCATGTGTTATTTCAAATAATAAACAAAGTTAATTTCAACCTAGCTAGCCCATCAACCATCCGAAAGTTCACATTCAGCTCAAGCAACCTTTATTTTATCAGTAGGAGGTGAGCTGTCAAGGGGGGAATGAAAACAATTTGCATACAAAGGTTTGTCCCTTTTCCATGAAAATTAAGGAAGAAAGTTCCAGTTTTGAAATATTGAGTATTAAAGCATACCTTCCAAAAGCTAAAACAATTCAATTGGATGGTACATGTGGATGAAATAGGGTCTGCTAGCAGAGATCAGACCTGGTACAGAGAGAAATGAATGTATATGTTAGCATCATTTAATCATAAGAAAATAAATAAATAAAGAAGGTTGTGCCAAGACCATTAAACAATACATTTTGTGGAGGTAAACTTCCATATGACAGTTTGCATCAGGTTCCATTCATTACAAAACTTAGCATGAATTCATGTAAACATGTCAATATTGATATGGTTTTCTAGAGTGTGCTCACTTTAATGCAATGCAGAAAGTAAATCAAAGAATTTATTACTCTATATGCAGCCAATGTGACTACATAATTCTAACCATATTGCTTTAGACATATCTCAACCAACACACTGTCATAAAGAAGAAAAATCACATTTTTATTCACCTCAGACAGAAGCCTCTATATCCAAGTTCCACCACAAAAAAAGCCTTTCCACATTTCTCCAGCACAATAATCACAGCCTGTTTCACTTATTCACAAATGAAGATTTATCATATCACAGAGGAAGAACAAGATGTTGCTTTTTATGATCAATATTTCTCAAAGAGCAATGTCAGGTTCTTAGTAAACCAAACTTTGCGACATTGCATACGATCGTGAATGGGAATGGCCAACAAAAGTTGAGAAAGCATACCATAGTGCACAGAAGAATCTTGCATTTGTAGTGGGCACCACCCATGATATTTTAGAGATCAAACATGTTGTTGGCCAGTTGAAGGAACGCCACCGGATTTTCACACAACTGAGGAACACACCTGGCACGAAATGGAATGGTGATGAGGAAACGTTTAATGTTGAACAAGGTGTGTGGGAGCTTGTTGTACAGGTTAGTGTTTAAAGTAGTAGCTAGTGTGTAATGGTGTTTGCAACACTACAATCTCACTGATTCACAGTTAACTGTTGTAATTTTTTAAAATCTATTTTTTTCCACTACAGGATAATGAAAAGGCAAGATTCTACTATGGATTAGGAGAACCTTTATGGAAAGAGCTCATCATAATATTTGAAGGTTGGAACGCGCTGTATGAAGCAACCAGAAAAAATACTACAAATCAACCCAATGACAACCTTGCAATTATCCCATACACTTTCAGCCTCGACCAGTTCCCGGTTCCTGAATTTCATATCCCCAAAAGCCCTATTGCAGTCAATAAAGCTATATTGCTACCTCCCACACCCAAAGAAGAACCTGTATGGGCAATAGATAATGGAACACCCTACCCACCAATGTCCCCTGGTTTCATAGCTCGTGTACTTGAAATTGACCAACCACAGACCCCAAAATGTTGTTTGCGTACAGGGGAGGAAAGCAGCAACGGGAAAGCAAAGAAGAAGATAGCATTTGAGGAAGATGATCAAGTAACACAGACAAACATTGAAGATATGGGCAAACAAGTTCACGGCAGTTACAGATACGACTCGATCATTGCTAAGTTCAGAAGGAATTAAGAAACAATTAGAAGATATTGCAGCAAACGGCCAAGCTTAAGTTTAAATTATCAGCATTCAGCCATCCTTTATTTCTATGTAATGAAAATCAATTTGCCCTTCAAATACTCCATGAGATTAGGATTTAGGGTTAACTCAATAGTATTAATTCGATTCAATACACAAATCACATGATCAATTTAACAAATCAAAACAACGATTCACCCAAATTACCAGAATAAACATGTCAATTACATAGCAGAATCGAAATCATACCGTTTGCAAATAGAGGCGGCCGTTTGATTGAAGGGCGACGAACCGAAATTGTAGACCAATTTGGGGGGGGGGGGGAATGAATGATACAGCGATGAATCCTACAGATCGAGCGTGGCGGTTCGGATGGTTATAACTAACACCACAGTAGCAGTTTAATCGGTTTGAACTATTGAATTCAGTATTTCAAACCAAACGCACAGTGAAGATGAGGAAATTGGGTTAATTTGAGGTGTTGACTACAAAATTGATGGGCTGACCCAATAACACATGAAAACCAAACAGCCTGTGTACATGTATTTTTTGGTCCAAATATACCCAAAACACATGACACAATTTTGTCTACCAAACAGTGAGGGAAAAAAATATACACTGGTTTTCATACACAACCAAGTTGGACCAAATATACACTACAACTTAACCATTTTAATTTTAATGCATGGTCAAACTGCACACAAACCAAACACCCCAATAGGCTTATTTGCAATACTCAGGATGAAATCGTGTTTCTACTTGAAGAAACGCTTTTTCAGATAAAAGCAACTCTGGTTGCTGAATTGAACTTGTACCACAACCTTTGCTTCTTGTACTTCCTCTTCTTTAGGTTTATAGGCTATAGCCCTTAGATTATTAGTCTTTTACATTTTTATCCTTAGAGCTTGTAATTTTAATAGCTGCTCCTCTTCTGTATTTACATCACTTGATTTTCTTCCTCTTGTTTCAACATTGAAGTTTCATGTATCTTGTAATTCTTCTCCAGTTTGAACAATAAAATGTTCATTTACATTGTTAGTTTTTCCAGATTAACAAAGTTTACATTATCTACGTTCAGTGAGATCTGAATGTGCGCAGGAGTGTAGACAAATAATATACTTAAGTCCGAAGCCGGATTGAAGTCATAGTCATGAGATTTAGAGGTTGGAGAACTAGGTTGATTGAAGTAGGCCATAACTAAGCTTTAAGTACGGCCCTTTCATTCTTCAAACAACTGGAAGATGAGAATCGTAAAATGTCATGTGAGGTAGTAAAACAACAATTTGCGCCAAAATGATGGTGATGTGCTGTTTTGGTTACATTGTGAAATTTAGATTTTCGGTATCCAATACGCTTAAATATATCGTTACCGAAATGAACACCCCATACTTTGCGAGAATTATCAGTAAAAATTCCAACTTATTATCTTTTTTTCAAGGGACAAAACCTCTTTTAGATCTGGCAAGTGCAAAAGTTGAACTGAAAACCAAACTTCTTATGAATCTGATTTTTGTTAACTCTTTCTTCTTTCTAATCCATCCATATCTGTCTTCTTAATTTGTTTGTTAAATTATGAACTCTGGCTTCTAGAGAAGTGAAATTTGTCAACTCTAATCCCATTATACGTACGGCATGCACGAACTCTCAAAAGTAACATGAAACTGCATCAATCAGCCACCAACTAGTATAGTTTGACAATTTTTGTTCACCTTGAATCGTTTCAGTACTAATTTCAAAGGAACATTAATTTATTAACTTATGTAAATTAGTACCGTCTTTCAGGAGAGTCAATCATACTAATTTATTTGTCGCACTCCCTATTTATTCATAGACCATGGTTCATATTGTTGGACATAATGAATTGAAAATACAAATAAATAGTTTGTACAAAATAGGAAATACAAAATAAATGGAAAGACAGAAGACAAAATATCATGTCATAAAAAGCGGGCCACTTGGCAGTCTTGAAGCAAGCCGCTTGGCCGGGTGGAGACGGGCCGCTTGGGTGCTGTCCACGGATTCTGTTTTTCCCTGTTTCATGGAAACATTTGCATGAAGATTGAATTCGAGGCCTGCACGGACGCAGTCTCCTTAAAGCAAAATACGCCCTCTCACTACGGTGCTCGAGACGTTGAGCGTCTGTTTCCAAAATACAACGAATTCCGAGATTACTTAGCCGCACAAGCTAGCAATCTCCAGCGAACGAGAACTAATGCATGAATTATGCACAAGGGGAGAAGAAGAGAGAATAGAATAGGGAGGGTTTTTCTCTTCTTTTTCTATGAATATTTCTTTCTTACATGTTCTCTTTCTCATCTTGTATATTCTATATCTTTACATGTAAGTGAGACCTCTTTATATATGTGAGCATGGAGTATGTAACTCCCAAGTACTTAAGTGCATTTCATGTCATATCATAAATGTACATCAATACAAAATATTTGGAGCATTATGGATGACAACAAATGTCATGTAAATGACAACAAAATGCCATGTTAAATATTTGTAACTCCCATGAGTTACAAAAGCTAACATGGGTCAACATTATTCTAGAAGGTCTTGAGAGGTTGAACCAGCAAAACTCGGTTCGGTTCACATTCCATGTTCGAGGATCGCGATCCACTCGTACACAAGTCCTCTAGTTTCGTGTACCAATCTGATCAAGATTGTACTCAACGTATATAGCTACACAACTTGAACGCCAAGTAGTAACTAGTAAGTTATAAACTAGAGACTACACTTTATCTCAAGCAATGTGGGACACACCAACACAACCTTAATACTTTAGGCACTTATTTCTCACCAACCCAAAGTCCATTATGGGCATCCAATATATCCATTCGAAACTCTTACGGAGTAGCTTTCGAATATATATTATTTTATCTTAATTAATCGATAATTAAGAAATGGTCTCCAAATTAACCGAAGACCACGTTGCGATGATTGGTATTGGTATTCACGAATCGATCGGGCATCCTTCAGACATGGCTGACTCAGGAAGGGGAGATAGTCGTGTTCTAGCATGAACGGAATAACGACAAAAGAAATTAGAGTGTCAAACAGAAAGTCGGCGCCAGAGAGAAAGCAAGAATTGAGAATTTCGGGAGAACATCTGTTTATTCGGACATGACCCGAAAATATTTACGAACACCCAATCCAATTCGAATGACCCTTTGCCAAGTCACCTCCCTTCCCTACAGCACACTCTCCAGTCTAACATGCGATGAAGTAGTATGGATTTCTTCAAGTTCAATTCGTCGTAAAAAATTAATGTAACATCAGGTTGAATTGTTACAATGTCCTGTCTCCACCTGTGACGTATATGCTTACGTTATAGTATACCTTGGCCACGCAACTAAACAAGAAAGATTTTTGTTTGGTGCTGGAATTCCTTGTTACCATCATTGTCCGCTGACCTCTCAAATCAATGGCAGTTTTGCAAAGAAATATTGAAATCAATTAAAAATCAGCAATATTGAGAGGAAATAGTAATCTTATTGGGTGTTTACAAAATATGATTGAGAAAGAAAAACTCAAAGCAACTTAATTTTTTTCTTTCATTTTGATAGAGAATTCAAATATCTTTCAGTAGGTGATATCAAAACTAGATATTTTGCATAATGTTTTCAAACTGCATAAAAGTAGAACAACTTTGGAGTAATTTATAATTGGATTTTTTTTTTTAAGAAAAAATGTACGGGTGCTAATTTTTATTTTTTTAAACATCAAAAAATTTATTAAGCATAGAAAAAATATATAGGTGATGAATGCTAATTAATCAAAACAATGTTTTCAAGTTGCATTTTAATTATCGGATGTTTGGAAACAAAATTCTAATTTATGTGTTGAGCATAATTGATTTATCAAACCGTGTTTATATTTTGTTATAATCATCGTCTGGCTATTAATTTAAAAAAAAAATTGTTATATGTGCTCTAATAGGGGGTTTAACTGTAGTATACCTTAATCCATTTACCTTATCATTTTTTTTTAGAAGAAATTGTGGTATTATATAACCAGCAAAGGAGGAGCCAAAATGCTCAATAAAGTCACAAAGAGTAACTTAAACATGGCAGCAGGATCACAGTACCTAGCAACTAGACTGGAGCAAATGGAAAGACGCAAAAAAAGTCTGAATACAAAAGGAAAACAAAACCAAGTCTAAAAAGAAAATAACTGAAAGCACCAAAAGAAGAATCTCCAGTCTACGGTCCAGGTTCAACGAACTCGAAAGGGAGCGACCCATATCCCACTGCATCCAATATGAAGGAGTGACACAGTCGATGAGCAAGACTGTTTGCCTCTCGCTTAATATGGGTGACTTTGAAGCTCCCAAAAGACAGCAACAGGTTATGAACAGCAGCAAACAAGTTCTCGTTAGGCGCTCGGGAGGGTTCATAATGTAGGATATCAATAATAACCTGAAGAGCATCACCTTCCAAGATCACGTTGCTGTATCCCAAATGGCCAGCTAACTCTAGACCCAATTTAGCTGCGAGGAGTTCAGCTGTTGCCACATCGTGTCGCGCTTGTAATTTCTTACGTTGCCAGGCTAGAACAAAACCTGTAGAATCTCGACATACAGCAGCTATACCTCCCAACGAGCCAGAGTAAGGCACTGCAGCATCAAAATTAATCTTCAAACTACCCGGCGGAGGAGGAGTCCAGGGCCCAAAGGTGGTGTACCGCCTGTCAAAGGACTGCCCCACAGGTTCATAAGCATTCGACCGATGGAACTTGGTAAAGCCATGAACAAATTGCATCGTAAGCAATGGATCGCACTTCCACTAATCATCAAACCGGACCTTGTTACGATTGTACCAAAGGCTCCAACACGAGATCACAAAAATCTCAAACTCAGCAGAATCACATCTAATTTTAACGGCCATGAACCAGTCCCATACATCATTCAAGGAGAGATAGATAGTACTCACAGGAAAGTGCATCAGCGCCCAAAATTTTCTGGCGTAATGACAGTCACGCAAGACATGAAGGATGGTTTCTGCATTATGCCCACAAATTGCGCAAGTGGCGTCCGTACCCAAATGTCTGCGCACAAGTTCCGCGGCGACGGCTAGACAGTTATGCAAGGTTCTCCATAGGAAAAGGCGGACCTTTGGAGGGACTCGAATTTTCCAAATGAAGGACCAATCCTTTGTCAACGTCATAGAGGAGGAACCAGATATGCTCTCTAATTGTCTTTGCTTGATCATCATGGCCAGCCTGTATGCTGACTTAACAGAGTAGTCTCCAGACTTCGTATAATGCCAAACAAGGGTATCAGGATCAGTAACATGAGCTAGAGGAATCTTAAGGATTTCCTCAACATCATCCTGCCAGAAAAGATAGGTGAGAATAGATAAATCTCATTCATGGAATTCTGGATGTATCAAAAAGGACACTGGTAAAGGACCTTCGCTATGGAGATCCGGGGTTTTTGGTTTAAAAGAAGAGCAACCCGGAATCCATTTATCATGCCAAATATCTATGCTTTCACCATTACCAACCCTCCAACGCATCCCATCCTTGACAAGATCCTTTGCGGATAAGATACTTTTCCAAGTATAGGATGAGTTAGAATTAGGAGTGGCGTCAAAAATATCAGTATTAGAAAAATACTTGGCTTTATAGACACGGCTTAGAAGGGTGTGAGGTTCATTAAAAATTCTCCAAATTTGTTTACCAAGCAGAGCCATATTAAAAGCACGAAGGTCCCTAAAACCTAACCCACCATCCCTCTTACTTTGACATAACTTATCCCACTTCATCCAATGTAGGCTATTAGTATCCCCGTTATTCCACCAATACTTGGAAATCATAGACTCAATATCTTTAAGAAGGCAATCAGGCAACTTAAAGCAACTCATAACATAAGTGGGTATCGCTTGCAAAACAGACTTAATCATTATCTCTTTACCCGCATTGGAAATATTTTTTCCTTCAAAAGATTGAATCTTTTTCCACACTTTTTCTCTCAACCAACCAAAAATTTCTTTTTTACTTCTTCCCATAGTAGTGGGAAGGCCAAGATACTTTTCATGACGCTCAACCACTTGGACATTAAGAATATTTTGAATGTTATTAACTACATCAGCATGGACATTTCGACTAAAGACCACATGTGACTTATCTAGATTAATAACTTGGCCAGATCCCAAACTATAAACATGCAGAAGCTGTCTAATTGAGTCAGCAGCATCAGAAGAAGCGTGACAAAAAATCATGGTATCATCAGCAAAAAGTAAATGGGAAATTTCAAGAGCATGCGAATTCAGTTTAACACCCGTAATCCTACCACTTGTAGTGGCTTCAGCAAATAAGGAACACAGAGCTTCAGTACAGAACAGAAAAAGATATGGAGATAGGGGATCGCCTTGTCTAATGCCTCGAGAGGGCGTAAAAGGGCTAGACTCACTTCCATTCAAGATCAAAGCATAGGAGACAGAGCTAATGCAATGCATAATAGTGCGTACAAACTGTTCATGAAAACCGAGCTTTTGCAAAAGATTTTCCAAAAAAGGCCACTCTACTCGATCGTACGCTTTACTCAAGTCTAGTTTTAAAGCCATATACCCTTCCTTTCCTGTGGTTTTCCGCTTAAGATAATGGTTTAATTCATAAGAAACAAGTGGCATATATTATTAAAAAAAGAAATGAAATCCTTCCCCGAAAACCCACCCAAAATTTAATTTCTACGAATTGCACACATTTTCATTTGTACACAATCTCTTTCCTTTTGTTTTTGCATATAGTATTTGTTTCTGAACAAGTGTAAAGTGACATAATGCATCATATATGCAAACCAAACAAGCCCTTCTCAAACTACCAATAGTTGACCGCCAACTGGCAACGATGTCAATTGACAGTCCACTTGATACGCACTAGACCGTCTTTCAACTTCTGGTTCAACCCGGACTTTCCTCCGTTTCTGCGAACCGCTATCCGAGCCTGGTGAAACCGGCTCGGGTGACCTCCTCTTAGCTGTAACTCGAACCGGCTCCGGCTCATTCACTCCAATCTTATGCGGAAAGTTAAGCAAAGCTTTCGAGCCACGCATTCTATAAGCTGCCCTATCATAAGCCGAAGCCGCTTCCTCAGCCGTTTCATATGTTCCAAGCCAAACCCTCGCCCCATTCTTAGCCGGATCCCTTATCTCCGCTGCAAACTTCCCCCACGGCCTCCGTCGTACTCCCCGGTAATGCCTCCCCTTCGCCACCACCACAACAGGTGGCGCCGCAGCGTAACTCATTTCTGGCCGGGTTTCAAATCTCAACTCCGGTTGAACCTCCCGGTCATCAAATCTCATCCCGGCTTGAACCGTCTGGATTTCAAATCTGGGCTCGGGTTTAACAGTGTGAGCTTCAAATATCGGCTCGGGTTTGACCGGATGGGTTTCGAATACGGGTTCAGGTTTAATATGAACGTCGTTGTTGTTAAACGGCGTCCAACCGACGTTAACGGCGTCACGGAGAAGGCCATAAATGACCATGTCTTCAGGGTCGTCGACTTTTAACGGCAAATCACCCCATGTCTCTGTTAAACATGGGATTAAGCTGAAACTTGAGCTCCGACGATAAACAGGCTCTGTTAACTCATTTCTTTGATTCATCACTTTGAGAAATGGGTTTTAGAGATATTGGATTTCCTTGGTGTTTGAGAGATAGGAGTAATCAAGTGAGGAAAAAGGGTACTGATTTTCTGGACGTATTTTCAAGTAGAATTGTATAGAAAGGTAGAGAAAAGAGAAAGTTAGGTGAAAAATCTGAATTTTTTGAGACAAACTAAGCGAATGGGTATATATAGGAGAAACAAGTGAGCAGGTTCATGTATGATGTACCCGTGCGGCCGTGCGGAAATATTATGGAGTAACAGTAAAGTATAAAATTTGGATTTGGATGATCATATTAGTATTTAATTATTTATTGAGATTGAGACAATAAAAACATAAAACCATAATAATAAGGTTATTCAAGTTAGATATATGTGATAGTTATAAATATCAGAAGTGTTGTGGAATATTCTAACACGGTCTCTCACGACTGTCACGAGTAGTCCTCAATTAGTCGGTTCTACACGTGGAATCATAAATGATACCATCGGGCAAACCATAATTATCATCGGCTGGAGCACCCATCATTAACCTGACTCTGATACTGTATTGAAGTTGGTCCAATGATATATTAAAATTTCTTGTTTTAAGGTAATAAGGTTATCCAACTTATATAAGTGCTAGTTATATCTATCACAAGTGATATGATATATTCTAACAATATTATACTCTCATCAATTAATTCCATAATAGCTGGACCATTTTAAATAATATTTGCAGTTAACATTTTTCAAATTTAACTATAAATTACTATTAAATTATAATGGATAAAATAATCATCATAATTATATTATTACATTTTAAGTGTTTAATGTGTAAACTTTTGTTAAATATTTTACGGTTATAATTAACAGTAATTTGTAATAAAACAACAAACCTGTTAATTAATAAGTCAAAATGATTCAACTGATTTAGGACAAGTAGGATTACCACGCAGGGACGGATGCAGTAGGGTGCAAGGGGTAGCACAGCAGGTGCTACCCCTTGTTTTTCAATCCAAAATTACTAATATACCCACATCCATTTATTTATATATTTATGTACATATTATATATTTTTGTTTTTACGGTAGATCTAAGTTTTATGTGTGGATTGATGGTTGTTTGCCAGAAAATTGAATTCCGAGTTATAACACTCCATAGATAGGTTCGAGTCCTTTCGTAGTCGTTTTTACTTCTATTTTTTACTTTTTTCTTCTTTCACTTCCATTTTTACATTTTCTTATGGAATTAATGTTTCCACTTGCTTTTCTTTTTCCTTCAAAGTTTCAAACTATACCATCTTTTAGTTTTCTTCATGTATTAATGTTCTTTCTCTTCTTTTTTCTATCAAATTAAATTTAGAAGTTTTCTGGATTCAGCATTCCATCTACTTTTTTATATTCGATCCAATAAATTATCATTTAGCTGACATTAAATTGGTATTATTAGTTATTAGTAATTTTGGTTCACATAATTCATTCGTGCTACCCCTTACAAAAGTTTCTGCTGCCGTCCGTCCCTGTTACCACGCTAGTTGGATTTTTAAAGTTTTTCTTGTGATTATAATTGTTTAACTGTATACTGTGCAGTGTGTTGAGGAAATATAATTGTGGTTTTGGATTGGTTTCTGGGAAAGTTCCTCATGTAAGTTGCAAGTTGGTAAGCAAGTGGCTCGTTGATGTACAAAAACACGTGGTTAATGAATGTCTCTTGAACATTTCCTTTCTTACTTTTTTATCCCAGAGTAAACAGACTAGACAAGTGGGGGGTGCTTGGATGAGCCGATGAGGATGCTAGCTAACGTCATGCTGCTGACATTTCATCCTTATGATTTTTCAAAGTGTTGATAGGGTAAATTATTAAGTCCTTATAATGCGTTTTAAAGCGATCCTCTCAACTTTAACCTCCTTCAATTGCAATTAATGTCCTGAAAATAACTTAAGGGGAGGTTACTAATGGTTTTTCGGTTTGTCTAGTGATCAAACCGGATAATCGACTTTACGGTTAGAGGCCACTCTAGTGTATATAGTATGAAAATGGGTAAGATATTGATTACCTTTAGGGGTGGGTGGTGTCCCCTATTTATAGTGTTTCCCAAATGGTGATAAAGCTCCTGAGATTGCGCCAAGTGTAAGGCCATTATTGAATATCAAAGGCTAAAAGCCCATTAGTTGGCTTAATGGGCCTGGCCCACGTATCAAATTAAGGTTTCCACAAGGCTAAGTTGGTAATTTCACGCTTTAAGGGACGTTCCATAGTTTCGTCCCGTATTTGTATCCGAGATGACGTCCGATGTACGATCTGAGATCCAGCGGCAATATAGACTACGACTGACTTGTATAAGTTCTTCTTAGAGTCCGACTCCAATGCGTCTCGCGTGACTAGTTCGATACCAAGAAGTGTGTCGGACATCTTTCTTGAGGTATCCTGGCTTACTTGTCTCGCTTGGTACGTCCGATATAAAGGAGTGTATCGGACACTTGGATTTCGCCTGTGGTCCTTGGAAACATACTACTCGCGTTGTATGTCAGACCATGGTCCGAATAAAACTTGTCTGGGAGTGATCTCTTTAGTCGGACTAGGGCTCATGTGTCGGACATGTGTGCCCTAAACGTTGGACTTGTGTCAAGCTAAGTCGTCTCTTGGTTCGTACAGCAAATCGGACATATTTCAACATTAACACACAGATATGATAACTAAGTATGAGCGTGAAGTAATTTTCATCACTCAAGGATACTGTTGTACACTTGTACCAATAGAAGGGGCAATGATCATTGGGTCAGCCACTCTGGCGCATAGATTTTTAGATTATTTTTGTGGTACCAAATAACATGAATTAAAATTATCATGACGTCGATATTCAATGAAATATCCATAAAGGTTTGTGTTAAACTGATTGGACTCAAATTACAAACCGTGATTCGAACCAAGAGCATAACTTGATTTCACGGGAACATAAGTACGCACAAGCTAATTCAAAATTGATCCACACATAGTTTTAGTAAACAAAATTGGGACCAATCTAACATCAACCGAGACATGACCAATCAAACCATATTGATGGTTTCAATTCTAGAACCGTAATAGTCTTGGACGGTTACGGTTGCAATTCCATCATTCAAGTAGCTGAGGAATTAGATCTATATTTTTTCATACCAAAGGTAAAAATGTTCATTAAATAGGGAGTGTTCGGTGCATCACAAGGAAATATCAAACGAATACAAGATTATAAGAATCTCTCTAAGGAACAATGAGACCACGAGTGAAATAACAGGTAAATTAGACAAGTTGTAACACTTCAACGATTTACAAAAACATAAAATGTTCCCTTTCTTTGAGGGGATACAAGTCATTTTTATGCGGGTTAAAATCTATTTGAATAACCCACAACTTCAATCGGAGGATATGTTTCCACCCGCCTCTTCTTGTAAACATAAGACAATGTTGTCCGAACTACGGGTGTTAACGAGTTGATCGACTAGAGCGTCGGTGTTATTGAGCGTCTGATCTTCTTACAGAAGTCGAGTCGACTTCATTTGCTTATATTTTTTCTGCTTTTGGTTCGAGATGTTGGTCACTGTAGTTTTGTGTGCAAATTTGTTAACAATATTTGTAGCTACCGACTCTAGTAATATTTTTATTTTTCATGGGAGATTTTCCTAAAGTATTATTCGAAACCTTTAAATTACCAGAAGAGTTACCTTTTTCATTTTTATTTGGTGAATTAACCTAGACTAATGTAGTGGGCTTTGAGCCAGAAGGAATGAAACTTGAGCCCAACTCCAAATCTTGTTGGGATGACACCTGGGCCGGTGAACCTTCCAGAGTCAGCCCATTTGAAACAGTTCGGCCGACTGGGTTGAGTGGATTATTAATGCCTCCCACCGCTTGCTCCACGTGTTCCAAGACCTGGAAACGCCGCCTAATTGTTGTCCAGCCCCTCCAGATGTCCCCCATAATTTTAAAACTTGCAATTTGATCTTTCCCGCCATCCCCTTTGTTCTAAACTTGTGGATTTTGCCTTTGTCCAGCCCTTGGTTTCCTTGAGGTTAATTTCCAGGAATCAAGGAATTTTCCGAAGTGTTCAAATTTGGTGTAGCAAGCAGGGTAGTTAAAGATTCCAACTGATTATTTTTCTTCCCTGTGGAATCCGTTGCTTTCCCTTTTGGTTGATGTAATATTTCTTGAATTGAATCCTCTGTTTCCATATTAATTTCCGGTGATATGGGAGGAGCAACATGTGGGCAGCCTTGAAAATGCCTCACACATCCACACCCCTAGCAAAAGGCCACTTTAGTTTCATAAGCTATTGGTTGTATTGAAGTACCAATTTGAAATTTTTGTGTTAGGGGATCCGTGGTGTTTACTTGCACAAATCCTAGCAAACCATCCTCTTGAACGATCAATGGTGTGAGCATATCCATCTTGATAGGTTGTCCAATAGCTTTCCCTATTGCTAACAAAGCTTTTGGATGGGAGTTTATGTAAACAGATCCAAATAGGCATTGAAGAAAGCAGAGTATCAGATGGCCTGAAACTAGATTTCCAAGGTTGAACGACTAGGTAGTGATAAAAAATGAACATGGTCCTCCTACTAGATCCATAATGTAATCTTCAAAAGCATGAAAGCTAATAACAAAGTAACCATCCCCCAAATCAACTACCTCCGAGGGATTCTTAAGTCTGCATATTCCTTTAAGGTGCTTACCAATTTCTGATACTGTATGCTTGATTCCAACAGTATTAATAATAACAAAATTAGCTAGACCAACACTATTTGTAAGTTCATCAGCTAAAAATTTAACGATCGGAACATGTTGATCTTGTTGAGAGTTTCCATCATCCTCTGGAAAAATTGGCAGCTTGCTGTGTTGATTGATCCAAGCATTAGAATAAGTGTTTATAGTAGCATTCTGTAAAGCATCATAGAAAGCTCTCCCTTACCTACTTTTACTGACGGAACTACCCGTCGGTAAAAAACACGGATACGTCGATAATTTTATTTACCAACAAATAATCCTTGAAGATAGAGAACGTTGGGCAGCCACATGCATTGAAACACATCAGTTAGAGAACTTACAGTAATTCGAATGCAAGAAGTAGAACAAATTTCGATGCTGGATTCCAATCAATGAGATCCTCGTAGTAATCATCAAAATCTTCTCCTTCGATGAAGTCGAAGATATCTAACTCGTCTCCTAGAATATCTGCAAAACAAAGATTAGTGTCCAGCTTCAATTATCCTCAACCTCCAGATGAAGAATAGCTTATCGAGAGAATGCTAGGATATTCTCGAGTCAAACTCAGGTTTGACTGGAGGGAAGGGGGCGGCGACCGAATGTGGTTGGAGGAGGGAAGGGAGAGCTTTATTTGTCTTGAGAGAATAGATGAGAGAATGAATGAGAAAGTATGAATAAAGCTCTCCTAACCATCTACTTATATAGTAGCTAATAGAAGCCTAGAGAAGCTTGACTCCTAACAGGAATAAGAATTCTAATTCTTATTGCACAAGTAAAACTTTATGTCCATGTTCATTCCGTAATTAAATCATAACTCAATTAGGAAATACTTGTCCCTTAAGTTTGATTGGGATAAAACTCCTTCTCCCCCAATTCGGCCGCGCCTATGGTAAGGGAGGTGGGTCCCACCTTTGGGACCCACATGCATGTCTAGAGCAATTTAAACTATAATTAAAATTTTCTCATGTGCATATATTAATTCAATTAATATATCCTTTTAATTCCAACCACAATTATATTTCTAAAATATAATTATAATTGTATTTTCATAAATATAATTAATTCAATTAATAATCTCTTAATATTAATTGTGCCATAACTAATTATAATTAACACAGTTAATTATAATTCCTTTCCTATAGTCATGCGGATAAGCCGGTTCACCACATAGTGTGATCCATAGGGCCTCAATGTATTAAGCTAGATTAAACACTAGGCTTTATGGAATTTCTAGACAATTCCATTTGCAATATTAATACATGAGAACGTTTGAGAGGAACCTCAAAGCTACCTTTCGTTGTCGAAGCCTGTTGCATTCAATGCGTTGGTAGTAAGGTCCTTTTATCTGACTGACTCGAATGTATCTTGGATCGATGAAGTGTCTATCCCAATAATACACTCATGGCGCCTTCAGTGAGTTGCTTGGTTAACACAATATATTTATGACCCTTCATAAATATATTTGTAAGCTGGCTAGTGGTTTTACCAACACAACTATGAACGACTAGAGCATTTCTCTCCAATGCTACGCATGAGAGATGAATTCTCTCCAGAGACCAACTATCACCAACCCTATGTATCTTGCCAAGCTCCCAGATGGACCATATCTACCATTGTTTCACGTGCAAGCTTTGATTTCAGCCAAAGATCAGGGCGCAACATATGTGATGATAAAGACCTGAGAGTCTAAGGACGAATGGCATCACTTCAACAACTCCGGTTCCCATAGACACTTCAGTGTAGAGTATTCATCGATGGGAGTTCTGGTGGGTACTTCCATTGTTCGGATATCCTCCTCGAACAACTATGCGCAGTTATGGGAATATCATGGACTCGCTCCAATGATCCGTTTCGTGGTCGTGGGATCGACTCACAAGCTCTAACAAGTATAACCTCCACGCATACTAGTCTCGATTGCATCATTCAGACACCTACATCCGAGATGAGCTTCGACTAGGGAGAGTTTGGGATGAATGATAATTCACATAGTTCCCACTAATTATGTGATCAGTCATTCATCCACTGGGGATATGTTTGATATCGATACAGACCAACCAGATAAAGATATGATATTTTGTATGCCCGGTGTAATATAAATACATAAATAAACATTAACACGAATAAGCAAACATATATTATATTACGTTGATTGTGAAATAGTACATTTTTCCTTAAAAGTGGTTGTCTGTAGGACATACATACTATCAGCCACTAGGCCAATGGAGAATTGATGAAATAAATATATAGGTAATGCTATTTGCTGAGATGTTTAGGGAGGTTTGAGCCTACCCAACCATAACTCAATCAACCCTTGCAATCATTGAAACACCACCTTCCATACCAAGTAATGGACACTCAAAGAATAGATGTCCCTTTTTACTATATTTGCCCACATAAAAGCTACATAGCCCATCAGTTCCATTTCAGTAATCTATCTCTCGTTGCCATTGTCTTACTCAGTCGACTCCATAACATAAATTAATTGAGATCAAGGTCTTGCCTTGTTAGTTATTACTATCTTTTTCCACCTCACATTTGGTTTCAAAACTCTCATTTCTTGATGTAATTTCCTGGTAAAAAACTTACTAGCCTATTGTATATCACTCTTGAACTTGCCTGCTTACAACTCCTAACTTCCCTAGTCTTGATGATAGCTTTTAAAATCCAGGACCATTTGTTAGGTTGTTGTATCCCCAATCCCCACGGACTTTATCAGGCCATGTTATTGATGCTTTCATATAACTATCTCTTTTCCTCTCCGTGGAAAAGACCTACATGTAGACTCTATATGCCTCACAATACCTTCTTAGGCATTGGAAAGCTTAGTGCCAATAACAATTCAGTGCAAACAACACACTTCTTATGAGTTGAATCAAGCTTGCATAGTAAGTAATCTCCAATGCTTGAACCTTGATATAATTTAATCTACCAAAGGCGGCTCGCACATTCAATTATTGAAGTATTGTGATAGGATGTAGCACAAGTACTTGTGATAGGAAGTAGCACAAGTACTTGGAACAACTTTGATGCAATCATACCTCCGAAGCATTAGAAGACTAAGGCCGACTAAGATCATGGTCTGAAGCCCACGAGCGTAGCACAAATACAAAAGCTTATGTACGATGTGAATGTGGAATAAGATTAGAGAAAGAAGGCGAAGGAACCCTGGTAGCCGAACGCATAGCCCCATCGGCCAATCTATAGAAATAGAGTTCCTTAAAGTATCTAGATAACATAATCCAGAAGAGCTCATGGTTGAAGGTTATGAGTCGATATCCTTATCCTCAAAATGCGACTATGATGAAGACACGTGTCATATGATCCTACGGTGCCGACAAGCTGTTGGGTTTTAAGGAATCAGGGCTCCTTGAGTTTCCTATAATTAGAGCTCAACCACCGTAATCCCCATTCTCATTTCTATTAGAATTCGAGATGGCCGAAGCATCTCACTCTTCAGACTATAAATCTTGGTTAAGTTATAACCGGTCTGTTTGACGAATTATTATAGTATGTTCTTGAGCCTGGTAGAAGATCAAGATCTCATAAGAATTTCTTGCAGATCCGAAACCAATTTATTCATTCTTTATAATGTAAAGAATCTAACTTGAACTTTATACTAGATGAATACTGCAATATTTAGTCTAGTATTATGATAACATGTACCATAACACCAACTTAAACCAGAGTAAATCTGACTAACAAAACAGTAAACAGCGGAAACTTAAAGAACACTTATAATATAAGAATATTTTCTCAAGCAATATTTCTACAGGAATGTTATTTTCCGTCCATATTTTACTATTCGCAGTCCACTTTTTTCCAATTTTTTATCATATTGCAAAAACATCCTTAAGTTTGAAAAATATCAAACTGACCCAAATATGTTTTTTATTCAACATAATATTTTAAATGACTTGAAAAATATATAAACAAATATTTCAAATTTACATAACTTGTCAAAAACAAATAAATTTCAATACAATTTTAATATGTGTGATTTTTCACAACTAAATAAAGAAAATCATCATAATCACACCAATGTTTCAATATTTGATAATATAAACCAACCAAATAACAATAATTAACTAAAAGAAAAATAAAAAAAATAAAAAAAGATTAAAAAAAATCAGGCGTAACGCCAGAATTGTAATCTGGCGTTACGCCAGATTGTATATATTTTTTTTCTTTAAATTTCTTATTATCAATGTGGTTGGATTATATTATTAAAATATCTTTTCTTTTTACCCTAAATTTAATTTCAATGTCACTTCTAACTATACATTCACAAATTAGTTTCATTACTCATTCATTCATGATCATTCATCAATATTTTTGTCATGGTAGCATCTCAATTTGTAAAAAATCATTATGAATTCAATTTTTTATATATATCCGTTCCAACTTTACATAATCTTAAGGAACTAAAAATAATTAAAAACTTTGAAATTTTTTAAAATAATTGTATTAAATTAGGTTGAAAGTATTATTTCCTTATGCATAAGAATACTTTTAATTTAATAAAAAATTAAATTCAGAAATTCGCAAATAGTATTGGTCCATTAATCCAAAAAAACATTTAAAATAAAAAAAAAAAAAAAAAACATTCTGGCGTAACGCCAGGTTTCAAGTCTGGCGTTACGCCAGACTATGTGTTTGGCGTTATGCCAAACTAGGTGTTTGGCATTACGCCAGACACCATGTTTGGCGTAACGCCACTTTTTTGATGATTTTGTTTTTTAAATAAATTTCTGGGTTGGGTTGTTAAAAGTGTTAAATGAATTTTTTTTTTCCATGTATAAAGTTCATATACCTATAAAGTCAATGTAATATTTGAGTTTGAACTTATATATTTACCATATTAAGTTTTGGGTTAAAATTTATTTTTTATATAGTAATGATATTATTGCAATTTACGAAATATGTGGCGGTATTTAGTAAAATGATGACGAAAAATAACATGTCCCTATTTCTATTGCTCAGTGCACTAAGACAATAGACTAGAAAGAACGGATCTTACAAATAGTAATTTTCCTAACCTTTCTAGCAAAACTTAAGCAAGTCAAAAGTGTTAGACAAGTCTAAACCTAACAAACTGATTATGAGATGCACCAACAGGCTAAACTCTAAAACTTATGAAAAACTACAGAAAAATTCTCAAACAATATTTTTCTCAACTCCCAATTTTTCTGTAGCTATGAAGTCGACTTTTATCTCATAAATTTAAATATATGAGAGAAAAGTACTATTATTGTTTTCAAATTAAGTTTGTTCTTCGAGGTAAAATTGAATGCGCCAGAAATATATACGATGATTGATTGTACAGAAATATAAATTTCATTCAAAAAACTAATAGTGTACGTACAAAAATAGTAAAAGGTACGAACATAAACATAAAAAATGGTAATCTCAAAATGTACGAAGATGCAATCCTAAAATGTATGAACATAAACTAAAAATGAACCAATAAAAGTACTAGATAGTCCTCTGCGTTCTCCACCCCACCCAAAGGTCCAACATAGTTGTACGTCGGGAGGGGACGGTCCTCGTTCCAGTACGCCTCCCACATCGACCGAGCATCCGCAGAAATCCATGGAACCCATTTTCCCTTCTTCCTCCACTCATCTTTGGCCCGCTGCATCGAATGCCTGTGGATGTCAGATCCCCGGACCAGGAACGCATTCCGTAACTTCTCCGTATGGGCAGGAGGCATATCTGCATATAGTAGTAGTTCTGCAATATTCAATTTAAATAAGTGAAACACACTTTACCTAAATGTTACACTTAGTGAGCGTCTCCTACTCAATAACCTAAGGTTGCGGTCTAACATAATCATGGGCGCCGCCTACACAACATCATGAATGCGGACGTAAAGTTATTAAATACAAATAAAGTACCTTGAATTCCTCGAAAAACTGCTCCTTCGCGGGCAGAGGAAGCGTACTCCACATTTCACCCCCACTCCCTGGCGCTGGAAGCCTATCAAATCCTTTTTTGATGACCATTGCAAACTTTCTTTTAGCTGCAGGCGGGTGAAACCTGTCACACATTTGAAAAATTAATAATGGATACCCACACCTATATATAAAAATAATTAAATACAAACTTTAACAGAACTTACCAAGAACCCTGCCCAACGGACAAGACTGGCAGCCCATTGTGCATTTCGTAGCCGCCCTGGGGCTGTGCTTCACCATCCCCGTTCATTGTTTGCATGTATAAAATTTAAGTATGAACCACAATAATTTGTAACAAAAAAGAATATATGGTTTACATGATTACCGAACTACAAGCACACTGTCCCTCGAACACACCGACACTATCTAGTAATGGAAGTGATGGTGTGTCCGAAGGACAATGTGTTTGTATTTTTTATGCATGTAAACCATATTTAACTAACTTTTCCTTGGTTGACATGATTACCACAATACAAACTTTCCTTGCTTTTAAGACCCCGCCTACACTTGATTGTTATTTACCTTGATTGTCATTTAAGTATAGACGAGGACTCGGAAAACAAGGAAAATTTGTAATGTTTACTCTATGGATACCAGCAAATAATGTCCATTTATAGTAGGCCAGGCGATGAGAATGACTGAAATAGGCCGGTACAGTAACAAAGACATTAGAAATGTTGTTGTTACGGTGCCTGTCTACTACAATCATTCACAACACAAGACCATATTTAACTAAACTTCTAGTCATCAATCTATATATGGTTTACATGATTAAAAAGAAATGTAGTATATTAATAATGAGAAGATGAAGAATTGTGGTGATACAAATATAGAAGAAGCAGGCACAAGAAATTATTATTATTCTTTCTTGTGCCTGCTTCTTCTATATTTGTACCACCACAATTCTTCATCTTCTCATCCAATACTAAACTATTTATCAATATAAGTCTTCTGGTGTAGGCTTAAATGTTCAGTTAAATACAATCAGTTCGCTTAAATGTCGGTGAGGCTTACCAATGGGTGCAAACCAATAAAACGCTTACTGATCGACAGTAAACGTATAGTATTAGTTATCACACAATGTAAGCCTAAACCAACACATCCAAACTAATATACGTATATCATCATCACACTTATTCACTTCAATTAAAAACAAACTCTTATGTGTGTGTTCAGTCAAATACAATCAGTTCGATTAAATGTCGGGAAGACTTTTCTATGGGACCTAACCAGTGTAACGCTCACTGATTGATAATAAACATGTACTATTAGTTAGGGCCGAAGAAAAGTCTTACCAACATACAGAAACCGATTATAATAGCATCATCACACTTTATAGCGTATATAAAATATGAAAGAGAAACTAAATTATATATAAGTGTTTATCAATATAAGTCTTATGTGTGTTCAGTTAAATAATCAGTTCGTTTAAATGTCGGTAGGCTTACCAATGGGTGAAAACCAATAAAACGCTTACTGATCGACAATAAACGTATGCATTAGGTATCACCCAAGATAAGTCTAAACCAACACATCCTAAACTGACTATAATTATAACATCATCACACTTTATAAAATGATTAAATATTCACTAAAATCGTAATTCTAGCATCATCACACCATAATTAATTAAATTAACTAAATAACATAATTAACATTATTAATTTATTAATTAACAAAATTATAATAAACAGAACTAACTTAAACAACGTATCAGAACTAACTTATGCCCTAACAGAACTAACACGAATATAATAACATGAATATTAACATGAGTATTAAGGTATTAATATGAATATTATGATATTCAATTCCATTTAACATGAAAATTACATGAATATTATCAGTTAAAAATTAGGGTTAATTTAGGGCAAATCAAATCGAATCTTGGGTTTAGGTTAATCACCTTTCAAATAGAGAGTGGTAATGGGGAGAAAACTGGTGGTCCGGCGCGGTGGAGATAATGAATCTGAGAAGTGAATCAGAGAAGTGAAAAGAAGAAAGAATAAAAGAAGAAAGATGAAAGAAGAAAGAAGAAAGAACATACCCGATTCCGGTGGTAGGAGTGGAGTGCTTCGGTGGTGGTGGGCGGAGGGGTGGTGGAAATAGAGGTTAGGGTTTAAGATTGGGGGCGGAGAGGAAGTGAGGAATGGGGAGAAGAAGCCGATCGATGTGGTCGTGGTGGTGGTTGAAGTGGTTAAGCCGATTCGTGGTGGTGGTGGTGGTGGATGGAGAAGTCGATTTGAGATGGGAGGAGAAGAAGGAGCGATTTGAGATGGGAGGAGATGTCGTTAGGGTTTGGGGGAAATGAATTGGGGAAGACGAAACCCGTCTGTATATTCGACACATAGCGACGGATAAACTTATCCGTCGCTATGTATTAATTTATTTCAATTTTCTTTTAAGAAAAAAGCAGTTTGGTCAACTATGTTAGCGACGGATCGACTCATCCGTCTCTACTATTGGGACGGATAAGCATAATCCGTCGCTAGTTCGACGCCGGATTGGCTCCTTCCAAGGACGAACTGAGCTTAGAGCGCAGTTCGTCGTTATCCGTCGCTAACCGTAGCGATCCGTCGCTAACTAGCGACGGATCGTATCCGTACCTAACGATCCGTCGCTAAATGACTTATTTCTTGTAGTGTTTAATGTTGGATAGAGTCTTGAAAGTCTCCTTCTCATGGTAAAAACGCGTCTCCACAGATGTTCTGAGGATTGATACGTTCACACCAAATCTCCTTCCAATAACAATATTTTTTATATCTTGATAACCCATATAAAATCTCCTTTTCAGACTCTTCTTCTATTCTTTCCTTCTTTCGACTGAGCTTTTATGACTTCCAAATCTGTAAATCACAAATAACCATGGAACCAATCATATTAATTAAGTAAAAGCAAAACAATGTGATGAGAACTGTGATGATGTGTTATACTGTGTGTTATCACAACACAAAATGTTGTTAAAACAAGACAGTGTTAAAATAAGACTTACACTCTGTTTGAGTAACAGTAATCAAAACAACACGGTTCCTGCCAGGGGCGGAACCAGAAATTATGGTTAGGGGGCGAACTTACATATATATCATTTTTTTAAAGTTCGGATGGGCAAAAAATTAAAAAATCGTAGAAATCCCCTTAAGAAAATTTGAAAAATCATATCTTCTCCCTAAAAAAAAATTTGGGGAGGGGGCCGGAGGCCCACCGGCCCCCTTGGTTCCGCCCCTGGTTCCTGCACTAACAATTCTTAATACCGTGCCAACGCAGAAGTCCATTACTACTCTATTTTGTCCTTTTGCTCATAATGGTAAATAGTTTTGGACGAAAGGAACTATTCAAATAATACGGGATGAAATGAATTTAGAGTACTCGCGTATTGACATGTTTGCAATATTTTTAATCTGATTTTGACCAAAATGTATGCAATTCCACGAAATATTGGTCATCTACATTGACTTGACTGGTTAATTAATAAAGGAAGGTCCGAATATTTTATATGTTCACATGCAATCTGACTTTGTTTTTTTTTTTTTAGGAAAACCAATTTATTCATACATAGAACGAGAAGAATTTTGAATTTTCTACTGGGAAAGGGAAACAATCATAATTTATTTATCATATTTTCCGTTCAACAACTTTAATTCCTAATGGTTTTGTTGATATTGGATTACATATTCGATTCATAATCTTTACTAAATTATTGAATTGGATCCCACTAATTAATTAGCGTCGGCATGGATGCATCTAATATGTGGAAGGAACTTTCTAAGCCTTCTCCACAAAGCAATTCTTTTTATTGTTTATTTTTCTCCATTTCTTTCTCTTTTTTTAAATACTATTATAATTACAATGTTTGGCCTACAAATTTGCATCAATAAATTACTAATCAACTTCATTTCAATAATCTCTATACAGAGCGGATAATCACCCATTTCGGGGATCGTACCCGTGACCACTTGGTTACGGGGTGTCTCAGCTTGTCACTCGACTACAAACGCTTTGACTCCATTTCTTTCTCTTTAATCAATTACCTTACCATCAAACTCACATTATTTTTCAAGAGGTTACCATCAAATTAATTTTTATTTTCTACTGTTTTTAGGTGACTGGTCAATCATTTTATCAGTTCATCTTGACTAACATAAACCTAGTAAGATAAGAAGAGTCTAAGGAGTCTATTTTTCTTTTCTTTTTTTTTCTTCCTTTTGATATTCGTTGCTTATTGCTTTTTTTCTTAAGTGCACACACAAATTATTTATATTAGAACTTGAAAAACTTGTCAAGGAGTGGTTTTAGTAGTTTTACAAGGAATTATAAGTCTTAGATCATTTATTACAGCACTAGAAAGATATTTCGAACAATATTCCTAAACTTTAAACCCTATCCCTATGCCAAAGTCTAGGGAGAGGACAGTCTTTACTAAATCAATGGAAAGACCTGGTTTTTAGCGTACCTTGTCTGTCCGGCCGGTCATATGGTTTTAATAGGTTATTGTGTGGTTTTAAGTTGTTATTGAAAATTTTTTGTTATCATTTTAAAGTCAATTGATGTGGTTTTAAGAAGCTATATTATGGTTTTAAGATGGTTTATTATAGTCTTAAGCGACAATCATCACAAATATAAAAAAATACTATTAAACAAGTCAAAAAACCTGAGAATTGCCATTAAAATATCAATGAACAAGTTTACAATATGATAATTGAAACATTTTAGTCATTACAATGTTGAAATATTCATTACTTTTTTCGAATAAACTTGTTGGAGAATTTTTGTTTCTTGCCTTTTCTTTATCAAACTCGATTGGCATCATCATCACCTCCTTAAAATCATACAAATCTCGTTAAAACCACAACAAAGATACTTATAACGACACCATGTCCCATTAAAACCTTACAGTGGACAAACCCAACAAATTAAAGTAGCATTATATACTTATTAAAACCACAACAACAGAAATTAAAACCACACCAAAATCTCTTAAAACTATATATAACACATCAGTAACATGCAACTAAAGTTTAAAATCATTTAAAAGATGCTTAGAACCTTAACACGAATTCGTAAAACCACAACAAAGATAGTTATAACCACACCATGCCCATTAAAATCATACAATCGACAAATCCAACATAGTAGCATTATATATTTCTTAGAACCACAACAATGTGAATTAATACCACACCAAAATTTCTTAATACTATAACATCGTAGTAACTGAAGCCCAAAATCATATTAAAGATACTTAGAACATTAGCACGAGTTATGAAAACCACAACAAAGATAATTATAACCACATCATGTCGCCTTAAAACACTACAAGAATTTTCTGTATTAGTGACGGCTAAAATCCGTCACTAAATTGGTGACGAATCGGTACGTTCAGTGACGGACTAGTGACGAATGGAGCTTCACTAGTCCATCACTAATCTGTCACTATTTAGGGACAGATAAGCTTACCCGTCACTATTTAGTGACCGATAAGCTTATTCGTCACTAAATAGTTGACCAGGAATTAATAAAAGGAAAAAAAACCAATTTTAGTGACGGATAAATTTATCCGTCACTAGAATTACAAATAAAAATAAAAAATTAAAGATTTAAAATTTAAATGAATAAATTTAGTGACGGATCGGTCCCATCCGTCACTAACTTAGTGACGGATGGGACCGATCCGTCACTAAGAAGAATGATATTACAGATCGGGACATTGTCCAGATCGTTCAAAACCATCTTTCTTTCACTCTCTTTCTCTCTTCTTCTCCCTTTCTTCTTATTACCCCCTTTTCAATCCTCCATCCAAACTCCACCATTTGGAACCATTTTGGTGTCTAATCGAAGCCCATTGTACAAGGAAGTTGGGTGGCCAAACAATTTGTGATTTCTAGGGCATTTCTTTCAAAATCGAAGGTATTAATTCTAACCCTAACTTTTTTTTTCTTTTCAATTTGAGACTAAGATAATGTGTAGTTGTTGTTGGTTTGACTTTAATACATATAATGTAACGTGGAGCAATGACTATTTATTAGTTTGGATTTGTATTTGGAGTAAATTTTAAATTTTTAAATGATTTTTTTGCATCAATATATAAGTAGCAATGAAGTTTAATGAGAAATAAATATGTTATATTAGAACAACTTTGTGCAACTTGCTATGTATGTAGCTCCTTGAGCTGAATTTGTTTGCAGTTTATCAAACCCGGATAAACATTAATTGGTCTCGGAGGATGTTATTCATGATATTGGTAGTTTAGTGATGGCATTCACTTTTTTCGCTCCCCTATGAATTTGCAAAGATAATCTTAAACTGCCAATGGTTGAACACATCTTGTTTAATTTATCTTTTTCATGTTCACTTACAGGTTTGACTTGTATTTTCGAAAGAACCCATTTGGTGGAGAGTATACAATTTTTGCTGGTCTAGAAGAGTGCATATAGTTGATTGCTAATTGTAGATTTACTAGGAAGAAATTGCTTTCATTCAAACGGCCTTGCCTCCATCATGTGAGGTATATTGCTTGTTTGCTTTATCTGGCGCATTTTGTATTCAGTTCTTCCCGTCATATTCCATTTACGTAATGTTCCTATAGAAAAAGCTGACGGAACTCCTTCATATCTTGCCAATCATAAGGATCGTTTCATGAATGAAGTAACGACATCTTGTACAAAGACAATAATTTTTAGTTGCTAAGTAATGTGTAACGACCCGACCCACTAATGGGCCGAGACCCGGCCCAACGCGCCGGCGAGGTTACTCCTGGGCGCTCTCCGGGGTGATATGCTGGCCCCACAGACCAACACGAGTTCTAATCCACGCACTTTTTCCTCACTCGTGCGCGCACTGGGAACTTCCCAGTGGGTCACCCATCCTAGAATTGCTCCAGAGCAAGCACGCTTAACTCTGAAGTTCTTCTAGGTGAACTCCCGAAAAGAAAGGTGCACCTTGTGGATATGAGTAGCGTTCTAAACCCCTTTAAGCCTCTGAAATGTGGGCGTTACAATCACCCCTCTTAAATTGCGCAACGTCCTCGTTGCGCGCTGTCCCGAGACCAACCATTCGTGCAGGATTCTAGAGGTGGCCCCTACGGGCTCAAGAGGTGGCTCCCACCGCCCATACAGTGTAGCACTTTGCCCCGTATGGCACTTAGCTCCTGCAGTTCCGGATAGTCCCGCTCTGATACCACTTGTAACGCCCCAGATTTCAGAGGCTTAAAAGGGTTGAGAATGCTACTCATACCAACAAGGTGCACCTTTCTTTTCGGGAATTCACCTAGAAGAACTTCAGAGTTAAGCGTGCTTACTCTGGAGCAATTCTAGGATGGGTGACCCACTGGAAAGTTCCCAGTGCGCGCACGAGTGAGGACAAAGTGCGTGGATTAGAACTCGTGTTGGTCTGTGGGGCCAGCATATCACCCCAGAGAGCGCCTAGGAGTAACCTCGTCGGCCTGTTGAGCTCGGTCTCGGCCCATTAGTGGGTCGGGTCGTTACATAATGCTTGATATTTTCTTAGTGATGATCATAATTTAAGGACCGTAGATGAAATTGATTGAAGATTTGAAGTGCTTAAAGATATGTCCCTAAAGCTTCTTATTTTTTGATAGATGTACATGTTGCAGTCCCTCATCCTTATACAGCTTCTTTCTGCAAAAATTTTTCAGGTTAAGGCTGTAGAATTACGGCCCAATTAAAATTCTCAAGAATGTGCTTTCTTTTGGTTTGATGATATGTTCAAAGACAGTAATCAAAGGTATTATGGATATAGTTTTGAACTTAAAGTTTTTCCATTTGTCTAAATATTAGTCTTCATATTTATTTATTTATTGGGGTGTGCATTTTTCTCCTCGGTCAATTAATTGTTCAGTACAATTAACTTATTTGATATCTACAGCTTATACAATTCTAGTATGTATTAATATGTTCTAATATATGTTATTTGGTCCTAATTTTCGAGTAGTATATATAAAAATAGAAAAGTGGGTGTTTGGTCTAGTGGTATGATTCTCGCTAAATGCGAGAGGTCGCGAGTTCGATTCTCGCAGCACCCCTTATTGCATTTGTAAAATTATATTTTATTGCAGGTGAATTAAAGAAATTAAAAAATAAAATTTATTTTAAAAAAATCTAAATTTAGTGACGGATAAATCTTATCCGTCACTAAAGTTGTTGACTCAAGTCAACCAATTCAGTGACGGATAAGATTTATCCGTCACTACAATTTTATTTTTTTAGTTTTTTTAAATTTCCTTGGTCAACCTTTTATTCGTCACTAATCCGTCACTAATTCGTGACGGATTAGCTCATCCGTCACTAAATTTAGTGACGCTCAATATAGTGACGGCTTTCCTTATCCGTCACTAATCCGTCACTGGACGGTTTAGTGACGAATCGGTGCTGTTTTTTGTAGTGAAATCATACAATCGACAAATACAAAACAATAGTAATTATATATTTACTAAAACCACAACAACATGAATTAAAACCACACCAAAACCTATTAAAACCACAACAACAGATCCTTCAAAATATTGCTCGAAAATATCCTATATTCAGATTCCTCCTCTTTCTCATCCTATCACAACGAACACATAATCAAAATACATTGCTCGAAAATATTGATATTCAAAACTATTTCACTTACATTTACAAGTAAACAAATAGGTGAAAACTCGAATCTAGACACACTATGAGTTGAATTGCTCGAAAAACATCAATATTCAGAGAGAGTTTTAAAACCATATTGTCCGGTTTTAAAACCACACCAACCAGTTTTAAAGCACATTAGAAACGTGAGATGAGAGAGAAAGTAGATCTGAAGAGGGAGAAAGTAGATCTGAAAATATTAAAAGGAGATCTGATTTAGGCAGCGGCAGTGGTGGCGTACACGGAGAGGCGGAGGTGTGGTGGCGGCGGAGGTGGTGGTGTGGTGGTGGTGGTGGTGAGGCAGTGTGGTGGTGGCGGCAGTGCGGTAGTGGCTGGTGGTGGTCGCGGTGGTGGTAGTGTGCTGGTAGAGGTGGCATGGTGGTGGCAGTATGGTGGTGGTGGAAGGAGGAGTGGAGGAGGAGAATTTTTAGAGAGAGAAATAGATGACTGTAGAGAGAAAAAGATGATGGTGAATGAGATTTGATTTAGGGTTTGTGGTGGAAGGAGGAGTGGAGGAAGAGAATTTTTACACAGATAAATAAATGATTGTAGAGAGAGAAGATGATGGTGAAATGAGATTTGATTTACGGTTTGTGTCTATTTATACTAAAACTAGTTGACCGACTTTTTATTGGTCTGATCGAAAATTTGACTTATTGTATAAAAACCGGTCTTTCCTACAATATAGGAAAGTCTAACCTTTCTATATACTTACTCTATCCCTATATATGGGCAATCAACTTTGGCTATCATCGATTTAAAGGACCGAGCATACTACCATTTGACAAAAAAACAAATTCACAACCTGATTGCATCCCTATTAGAATTATACAGTTAGCTCTACGTATCACCTCTCCATAGATTTACGCAAGAAGTAAGCTGAGGTTGTTGGTGGCTCATCATCCAGTCAGGTCTCTCTTGATTGGAATTTCCTGTGGCACCTCGAATTACCCGGGAAGATAAAGCATTTCTGCTAGCGGTTGATGCATAATGCCTTACCTAGCAAATCAGAATTGAAGCGTAGACACTTGACAGATGAAGATACTTGTGTGGTTTGTTCGCAGGCTGGTGAATCTTATTTACATCTGTTCCGAGATTGCCCCTATGATCGAGTTTACTGGGCGATTTCCAATATCCCAGTTGCTGCTATTTATTATACTGCTGAAACTGTATGGGACTGGATAAGTGGGATACGGAAACGACTGGATACCAGAGAGTTTGAATTTTTGGTAATATCCCTATGGAGCTTATGGTACAATCGGAACAGAATGTTTCATAATCTGGAGCACTCATCTCCTATGGATACACTGCAGTTTTTGCTCAGATACACTCACTTTAATTTGTGCGGTCAAATTCTTATAAGCCAGTGGGTAATGTCAAGGAGGAGTCTCAGGATCTCAGTGCGATTGGTCTCCACCAACCCCCAGTTGGATCAAAATCAACTTCGATACAACGATACTGAAAGGCGATGGCAATACAGTTGTGGCTAGAGACTCTACAGGTTTTGTTATTGCTTGGCGGCGTGTCAAACTATTGGGACGTGTCTCGGTTGAATGTGCGGAAGCTATGGCAGCTCGTTTAGCTGTGCGAATCGGAAGTGACCTAGGATACAATCATGTAGTCATTGAAGGGGATTCATAGGTGGTGATACAAAACTTAAAATATTTGTCAGATCGCGATCAGATGCATGGGCGCTTTACAATGAAATCTGGACAGTAAGCAGCTCTGTTGATACTGTAAGTTTTAGCTATGTCCGCAGAGTTGCTAATAGCCTAGCGCATCAATTGTGTCATGACTTTGGGTGTAACTCGGCTAGGTAGTGGGCTTTACCATTTGAGTTCACTGAACCTTTATAACCTGCTATTTCTTAATGAGAGATTTTTATGTTGGAAATTATGAAGAAAAATGATAAATAAATAATACCTTTTTCGGTTTATTTATTTAGCCACCATTTCTTAATTATTGAGTAATTAAGATAAAGTAATATATATCCGAAAGCTACTTCGTATGAGCTTCGAATGGATATATTAGATACCCATAATGGACTTTGGGTTAGTGAGAAATAAATGCTTAAAGTAAGAAGGTTGTATGGGTGTGTCCCACGTTGCTTGAGATAAAGTGAAGTCTCTAGTTTATAATCTACTAGTTACTACTTGGTGTCCAAGTGGTGTAGCTAGATGAGTTGAGTACAATCCTGATCAGATTGGTACATGAAACTAGATGACTTGTGTACGAGTGGATCGCGACCCTCGAACATGGAATGTGAACCGAACCGAGTTTTTACTGGTTCAACCTCTCAAGACCTTCTAGAAGGATGTTGACCCATGTTAGCTTTTGTAACTCATGGGAGTTACAAATATTTAACATGGCATTTGTTGTCATTTACATGACATTTGTTGTCATCCATAATGCTCCAAATATTTTATATTGATGGACACTTATGAGATGACATGAAAGGCACTTAAGGACTTGGGAGTTACATACTCCATGCTCACATATATAAAGAGGTCTCACTTACATGTAAACATATAGAACATATACAAAATATATGAGATGTAAGACATGTAAGAAAGATATCCAAAAAAATAGAAGAAGAGAAAAACCCTCCCTATTCTATTCTCTTCTTCTCCCCTAGTGCATAATCCAGGCATTAGTTCTCGTTCGCTGGGGATTGCTAGCTTGTGCGGCTAAGTGATCTCGGAATTCGTTGTATCTTGGGAAGCAGCCGCTCAACGTCTCAAGCACCGTAGTGAGAGGGCGTATTTTGCTTTAAGGAGACTGCGTCCGTGCAGGCCTCGAATTCAATCTTCATGCAAATGTGTTTTGTGAAACAGGAAGAGAGTTCTTTTTATTTCGTTATTTCTTTGCATTTCCTATTTTGTACAAGCTAATTATATGTATTTTCGATTCATTATGTCTTACAATCTTAAAGCAAAATAATGTTAATCTTCTATTATCCTTGGATTTGAGTGGATTAATCCCTTGTTGATTCGAAAATACTAACTTGCTTGTTTTCTTTGATAGGAAATGGCGAAATAATCATTGCCGATATACATTTGGAGTATTCTCATAATGATTTATGGAAGATTGATTTGATCCATAGTGCAAGGATCAATATGAAGATTGATAAGGTTGGTTGATTGATGGTGCAAGGATCATTGTCATGAACACTCTAATCTCAATAGCCAAACACAAAGGTTAGGGAAAATTCTTGAATGGATGTCAAGTAAGTATTTCTTGTTTTGGATATTTGTTTGAGTTCCTTTACAAGTCTTGATGATATGGTTGATTGGTTTGAGCATGATTCATTTGGTATAATGCGTTTAAAAGTTTTTATGAAATATAATCTAGTAGATGTAGTTTCTTGTGAAACTAAGATTATCTAGTATGCATGTTGTAATTGCCATGTAAATGGATTTTAGGATTGTTGTTCTTTGTTGTTGTTGCAAAATCCTTTTGGAATTACAAGGCATGAGATTACATTTTAGTAAGTTTTTGTTGTTGTCACTATTTGGAAAAGTTTTGTTGAAGTTTATGTTGTAGAATTCTTTTTAAAGTATTCTTGTGAATTCCAAATGAGAAGTGACAATATGGTTATGTTGATTATTACACCATTTGAGAATGTGTTTCACACATCAAGATGGCTTGTGAATTCTCAACAAATTATGGGTACTTGATAATGTTGGATCTTGTGAGTTATCTCAACATAGAAGCTTTTGTAGCTCTTGTGGATGAGTTTAACAAATGATGAACATTTGACCATGTTGGGTCTTATGTGTTATCTCACCATAGAGGCTTGTGTAGCTCTTGAGTGTGAGTGTAACATTGGATTGGCAAAGGCCATGGATTTTGAAGCCTATGTATTGTTTTACATGAGGTGAATCTTGTGAGGTTGAACACCAAGAGGTGGTTCATTGGCACTAGTGCTACTAGTCATGTGTCGTTTGACAAGAACTATGTTTACTCAATTGGACGAAATTGAGGTTGTTGAAAAACATGGTACATAGAGAATTGAAACCTTATGGCATCAAGGTCATGAGAAAATGATTTTGAAATGACATCTTGGATCAAGTTGGTTTTGACAAAGTATTGTGTGTCTATAAGATTATGAAAAATTTATTCTCTCCTAATCAAGTATGACATATGTATTTTTTTTTAGTCTCTTAAAACCACGAAAGAGTGTTTATGTTGGCCAAGATTATATTGCTAAAGGCATGTTCAAAATCATTGTGAAGATGTTAGCATTAAAGCTAATGTAAAAGTTATGAATTCTAATTGCTTGATGCTTTTGGAAATGGAAGATTTGGACATGTTAATTATCTTGAGTACAATGATTAACTTGAAATGTTCAATTTCATTGCACATAGATATCACATTCAAGTGTGAAAAATGTGGCAAAGAAAAGTTGTCAAATTCCTATGTGTTGAAAGGAGAAGTGTAACAACTTGAATTGATTTATACATGTGAATGTATGATGTTGATGAATTATTCTTTTATTGTGTTGAAAAGAAAACTAAACCACTTTGTTTAAATCATACAAGTGTGTGTGGTTTAATATGTGTGGTAGTAAAAAAGGTTATTACTTTTGTAGATGATGGCACTACGGTCATCTTCTAAAGTAGTAAAAATGAAATTATGGAGAAGTTGTTCTCTATAAAAAGGATGTTGAGAAACTTAACAAGAAGGTTAAGTGATAGGAGTAATCGTGGTTTGGAAGTTGATTCGCCATTTGATTATATTTATGCACTTAGCTGCATAAAATATGAGACTAATGCTCCTTAGCCCCTTCATCCAAAATGGCATTTGAAAGAAATAATGTCTTGAAAGAATTATGAAATGCCATACTTCTCCCATGATTCGAGAAATGTGGGGGTAAATTACACGCCAAGGCATAAAAAGAGAAAATCACTTTGAGATACACTTGTGAGTGTAGGGATGTGTGGTTCCTTTACCTTTAAAGGTTAAGTAAGGACTTGAAATTGTTGAGTGCATTTTCCTTGGATATGCATATAGAAATATTGTTTATCAATTCTTGGTGGTGAAATCTATGGTTATAGATGTGCACAAGAATATGATAATGAATAAAGTTTCATTCTTGGTGGATGTGGTTCCACATGAAATTAGAAGATGTTACAAAATATCTTTCTAAATGGTCACATGGTGTGACATACATGGTTAGAATGAAACATAGAGAATAAGCAAGAATTGAAAAAGTGGTTTGATCCTAAGTTCTTGACTTACATGCTAGAGAGTGAACCTCAAAGTTGCGAAAAAGGTTGAGACCTTGGTTGGAAAACTTTGTTGTAAAAAGCTATCAATAGTGGAAGTAATTCAATTTTGAGAAATTCATACTCGAAGGCTATTGAATCTTCCTCAAGGAAGAAAACTACTAGTTTCCAAGTATGTCTTTCAAGGGAAATTGAAACAAGTTGAACTATTGATAAACATAAAACGATACTAGTTTACCGCTAAAGATGGTTGAGACCATAGTGACTCAATTTGATTGTGTCAAGAGTAACATCCATATGAAAAATAATTGCTACTTTGGGCAATTGAATTGGATGTATAGATGGTTTCTCTAAATGATAATTTAGAAGAAGAGATCTGTATGGCAAGACCAGTAGACTTTTCTTGTACGTGAACTTGAAAAGAAGATTTGTAAATTGGTAAAGTCTTTATGTGGCTTGAAACAAAATTAGTGGCATATGAAATCCTAATGCCATGATGGAAAGGAGTTTGTCATTATGAAAATGATAAGCAATTTTACATGAAAGAGTTGAAAAGTGGCTATCCCATTTTATACCTTTATGTAAACGATTTGAACTATCATTAGTAATGACATGATGATCAAATCTACGAAGGATACGTTGATATCTAGATTTCATATGTAGGACTTCGGTCTAGCTGAAGCAATCCTTGGGGATTGATATTCTATAAACAACCGATGGGTGTTGTTGAGCTAATCTCACCATGTGGTTGAGGTTATGGAGAATTTTAACAAGGATAGTCATGAAGTGACTAGAACATCTTTGGTTAAAATGTATATCTTGCTAAGAACATTGGTCAAGGAGTATCTCATGTGTTGAATACTCTAGAAAAGGTGAAAGCCTATTGGACTTGATAAAATTGCACAAGGCATGGTTTGGCCTTTGTTGTGAGTGAACTAAGCCGTCACATGAAAAATCCCGAAGTGAGTCGTGAAAGACACTAACGAGAAGTACCAAATTACTTGAGATTGTATCGAGATTGTGGGCTAAAGTGTTCAAAATAGCAAGTTGTGCGATAAAGATATGTAGATGCAAACTGGATCACGAGTTCCAAGAATTGCAAATCCACTAATGGATAATGTCTTCACCTGTGGGGGTGAGAAATTTCTTGAAAATTCTATGAACAAGATGTTATAGAAGGATCTATGACGGAAGTAAAGTCCATTGTGTTGGACTTAGGTGCAAAGAAAGTCGAGTTGCTATTTATATGAGTCTTCCATGTTGTCCTAAACTTGTGCCAAGCAACAAGTTGCATTGTACAACCAATTTTGTAATTGGTAGAGATCAAAGTAATTTGTATAACGGTAAGTCTAGACATAAGCCCGTTACACAAATTCTCATGACTGAAATTATCTTGCTAGGCTTGTGAGGTCTAAAGATAATAAAGCGGATCCGTACACTAACTATAGTTTTATGTTATGAGATGGTGGCAAAGTCTTCTTGGAATGGGATTGAAGACGTTGACCAACTGTTGATGCGAAGGAAAAACCCAACCTAGTTGACTGGAGATCCCAAGATCTAGGTTCAAAAGGGACAACCTAATTGCATCAAGGAAGGAGTTCACTGTGGGGGTTTCACCTATATAGAGACTCAAGGTAAAGAGGTTAACCGCAAGGGTTTTAATGATTCCTATTGGTAATATAGTTACACGGAATAGAGAATCACCTATGTTAGAGTGAAGTGAGGCCGCTTCAACAAGAATTAGATCCCAAATTCTTGTAACTCTCGCAGAACCAATACGGTGTTTCACGGCCAAAATGAACACAACCATGAGAAGGGAATGATGCTAGAGATGTATCTGTGTAGTATGCACTATCATTTACACAAACAACAGATCAGTTCAAGGACATCGTTGTCTACTGTTAGCCAGTAAAGAAGGTGTATATTTTAAAAGGGAAGGTTCAAAGGTGGCGACACCTACCTATCCTATGCAGGTATCAATCGTTGGATTGTGCATGGAGTTTTCTTCATGTGGGGGATTGTTGGAAATTATGAAGAAAAATGATAAATAAATAATACATTTTTCGGTTTATTTATTTGGCGACCACTTCTTAATTATTGAGTAATTAAGATAAAGTAATATATATCCGAAAGCTATTTCGTATGATCTTCGAATGATATATTAGATACCCATAATGGACTTTGGGTTAGTGAGAAATAAGTGCTTAAAGTAAGAAGGTTGTATGGGTGTGTCCCACATTGCTTGAGATAAAGTGAAATCTCTAGTTTATAATCTACTAGTTACTACTTGGTGTCCAAGTGCTGTAGCTAGATGAGTTGAGTACAATCCTGATCAGATTGGTACACGAAACTAGAGGACTTGTGTACGAGTGGATCGCGACCCTCGAACATGGAATGTGAACCGAACCGAGTTTTTACTGGTTCAACCTCTCAAGACCTTCTAGAAGGATGTTGACCCATGTTAGCTTTTGTAACTCATGGGAGTTACAAATATTTAACATGGCATTTGTTGTCATTTGCATGACATTTGTTGTCATCCATAATGCTCCAAATATTTTATATTGATGGACACTTATAAGATGACATGAAAGGCACTTAAGGACTTGGGAGTTACATACTCCATGCTCACATATATAAATAGGTCTCACTTACATGTAAACATATAGAACATATACAAGATATATGAGATGTAAGACATGTAAGAAAGATATCCAAAGAAATAGAAGAAAAGAAAAACCCTCCCTATTCTATTCTCTTCTTCTCCCCTTGTGCATAATCCAGGCATTAGTTCTCGTTCGCTGGGGATTCTTGTGCGGCTAAGTGATCTCGGAATTCGTTGTATCTTGGGAAGAAGCCGTTCAACGTCTCAAGCACCGTAGTGAGAGGGCGTATTTTGCTTTAAGGAGACTGCGTCCGTGCAGGCCTCGAATTCAATCTTCATGCAAATGTGTTTTGTGAAACAGGAAGAGAGTTCTTTTTATTTCGTTATTTCTTTGCATTTCCTATTTTGTACAAGCTAATTATATCTATTTTCTATTCATTATGTCTTACATTTTATTCTTAAAAAAAAAAAAAAAAATTAGCCTCCCTAAAATTCTTTATTCTTTTTATTTTTTTTTGGAAAACAACTGGACCTTAAATTCTTGAATCAACCCTACTATAGTATCTAAGGAGTTGTGAGTGAGTATCCACAATATTCTAATCTAAGGATCGAATCGAAAGTAATGTTAGCGAAATGACAAGTGGATTAGTGGATGTGAGAGTGGGATTAGGTTTGGATCATTACCCCTTTGCCATGAGTTTCTACCCATGACAGACTATTTTCATTGGTTTGGGCCCAGACCAGACAAGACAAGCTGGACATGCACTTTTCTTTTCTTTACTTATTATTATACTATAATTTTTTATTACAATAAAACAAGTCGATGAGAAAGTGATTTCTTGCAATTTGATTATTGTTGTCTAACAAATTGCTTGAAAGTCAAGTTGGTACAGGTACGTAACTAAAGCTAATTAATTCTATAATAATTATTTTTTCAAAAGTTAATTTGATCACAAACAATTGTCAAATTATATTAAAGATAATTAAAGATTTTATATGATAAAATATATTTATATTTTCATAATACAAATATTTTAATTATCTTTTTATATAATGTTAAATCAATTTGAGACCCAACCGACTAAAAAAACAACAACGATTTGTAAGTTTAATAGAGAAATGTGTGATTAAATTTGAAATTATAAATTAAACTGCACATTATTATTATTATTATTAATGGGACAAAAGAAAATACTAATTAATTAGAGCATTTCTTATGGTTTGGGGGTTAAACAACACTATAAATATAAAAATTCAAAAGAAAGCTCTTCAAATTGAAATCTTTAATGATTTGTGGGCTTAATTGGAATTTATTTGCGAGCCCTTACTCCATTAATCAATAAAAAACAAAAAATTATGAAATATTAATATGAAAGACTTAATTAAGATCTAGCACTATTTAATAATTTTTTTATGAACTACTAAATTGTAACCTTAAAATAATACTTTAGTAAAAATATTTTTTGGTTAATTGGACTTCAATCCCATATAAGTCCAAAACACACTCTAAGGAGAGCTCTTAAGTCTTTTAGTAACTGATTTGTTTTCGTTGACTGATTGGCTAACCACAGGTTCAATTGTCTTACCACGTGCTAGCTAGTAGTCTAATACTATTGTTTTATTTTTCTTTCTTCTAAGTTGATACAACGTCGTTGTCTACCTCCCTCGGTGATGCTGCTCTAGATTGCGAGATTTACTATAGATCATCATTATATGGAATATGGAGTAATAGGGTGGTATGGTGGTTAGGGTGGTGAAGTAGTAGACTTTGTTATTTTCGTCTGAATAGAATTAAATTAATTTGAGCTGAATTGAACTTATTTGTAGCACAAAGTACTATTGGGCAGAACTGAACTGAACTTAATGCATCTTAATTGATTTGAACTGAACTTAAAATAATTAATTTTTAGATGAAAATAACATAGCCTAAATAGTGGTTAGGAGCAAAGAGATTAATATATGTGTATTTAGAGTTTTGGTAAAGTAAAATAAGTAGTGTAGGTTAGGATAGTTAGATTTGACGTATGCAAACACAAAAAAAAAAAAAAAGGAAAATCATTATACATATGATTCATGTAGTCATGTACATAAATGAAGTTCATTTGTGTTGGTAAAATAACATAGGTCTACTGATACCTATAAATAGTTCTATAGATTTCTTTTTTCAGAAAATTAAATTTTAAAATAATACTCACGTCTCAATGAAAATTTTACATTTAATTACAACAAGATTTTTAATAAGTGCGTTGTATCACTTGTGCAATTAGACCTAGCGGAATCCATTCGAATCCGAAATTTGAATTCTCATTCAAAATATTCTGGTGGAGAATAGTGGTTAAAGTGATAGTTTGACTTTATGCTTGTTGTGAGTGCTATTATGTTATTCTTTTGTTGTGTGGTGTTTTTGTTTCCCTAATGTCCTGTTAGTTACCGGGTTTAGCGTGACGGGATGTGGATCTGATGAAATCTTGGGTGAAGCCATGAGCAACCATACGGACGGGGCGTCCATGACAATGCCGAGGCGTTCTGCTAGAGGAAGGAAACTGAATTAAAAAATCTGGCCTCATTACGTAAAACTACAAGAATTTCCTGTAATAGCCACCGCATGTAGTGACGGATACTATCCGTGGCTAAACTAGTCTTGAATCGCTATTTTAGCCACGGATAGGCACGGACTGAGCCTGGACGTTCATTTCGTGTCTGTCCAGGTCCGAGCTCGTGGAGTTTAGCCACAGATAAATTTTATCTGTGGTCCTTTTAGCTACGGATAAATTGTTCGTGGCTAAACCTGTTGACCCTTTTTTTTTTAAAGAAAAATAAAAAAAATTAAAAAAAAATGAAAAAGAAATTCAGCGGCGAATAGATTTATCCATTACTATTTAGCGATGGAAAAATCTATACGTTGCTAAATCCTTATACAGACGCGAAACAGTCTTCCTTCTTCCCCATTTCTTTTCTTTCTCTTCTCTTCTCTGTTAAGCCGCATATTCCCATCCCCTCCCCCCCCCCAAAAAAAAAAAAAAAGAAAAAAAAACTCAAACTCGACTATTTCTTCACCAAATGGAGCAATCTTGGACTCTTTTCGAAACTTGTTGATGTAGGAACTCGTGTGGCCATAAGCCCATTCAATTTCGACTCTCTTGGTGAATTTACATGCGAAATTGAGGTATTTTTCAAGAACCCTAATTTTTTTAGATTTGGGAATTTTATGTTATAAGGCGATTCCCTAATGGTTTACGGGGCTCAACTCTGCATGTCATCCAAGGGCTGTAAACGGTGACATCTATGTTGAGTTAAAAGAACAAGTGATGGAATTTGAAGGACGACGGAAGCTCGGGACGTAGCCGTATGAGGCGGAAGTCTCACGTACGGTTAGTCCATGTTCGAAGGGAGGCAAACCGGCTAGCACATCAACCAATGGCACCGCAGTGGCGGGTCCAGTGCGGTCACTGGACCCCCCGAAATTTCCAATTCCTTATGAAAAGAAATATTTTACCAAATTTTGCATTTTGACCCCCTAAGAAATTACAATTTTATATTTTGATGAACACCCGAGTTGTCACGGCCAAGCCCATGACGTAGTGCCCGAGGACAGATCCCGAACCGGTGATGGTGGCTAGGATTATAGTTGTATTATTTTTTTTATTTAATTATTTGTTAGAGTCAGTTAACTTGTTAGGTAAGAAAAGGTTAGGTAAATGATTATAGGATAGATTTACCAGAATCTTACCTGATTCTGTCTTATCTCTAGATGGCAGCACTTGGTCAACAAGTCGTATCTTTTACTATTTACCTGATTCAAATTTCTTTTCAATCTTGAATTTCCGCACAAATCTATCAGCACTGCGCAGCCGTAGAAAAACTACGTTTACCGTTGATCAAACCGTTGGATCGCCTTGAAATTTTTAAAGTAGCTTTCCAACACGTGGATCTTGGATATGGACGGTGGAGATTGGAAAACAATCATTTTTGTTTGTCCGAAATAGTAGCTCCGCTAAGCAGCTGTTTCTGCAAAATTCTAGATCTACTAGCTTGCTTCTGATATTATGCGAGATGAGATCCATGGAGGAGGACTTGAAGAATGAACTGATTCTAGTGAAAAATATGCTATGATCATGTGAGAAACGCGTGGATAGGCTTGTGGGACGATTAACACACCGAAGCAAGGAAATCAACCAACACCCATCTAGGGTTTTGATTGAACAAGAGCCACGGCCTAGAAGCAAAGGTAAGCCATCGAGTCATTCGAGAACGCATAATTCATCAAAAGTTATATCTCCAGAATTTCCACAATTCTTTGGCAAAAGTCCATACAAGTTGTTAGACGATGCAATTGCATACTTCAAAATAAAAAAGATTAAGCATCGAGTTCAAGCCAAATCATCTTTATGCCATATGAGAAGAAAAGCAAAAGATTGGTGGAGTAAGTACTAACATGATGACTTCCCAATGACTGACTGGTCAAATTTTGAGGATTTGATCATACGAGAGTTCAACAAGTCTCAGCTGAGGAAACCATCTGACAAGCATGAATCAAGATGCAAAGAAAGTCACACTCCATCTATAATTGGAGGGGACCATACCAGGAAGATGGAACTTTCGTATACAACACACGCGGTAGAGGAAGAGCCCATGGAATTAACACACAAAGTAGAGCGTCGAGTTGATGGTCAAGAAGGAGGCATGGAGGCAATGCAATACGAGCATCAAATTGATGAATTCAGGTTAAAATCTAATTCCTACCCCGATATATATTCGGATCTTGATCATGCTAAGTATTATAAAATATAGAGAAGGTTGTGTGAGATTGATTTTGTGAAAGAGATGAACTTGAACAATCTGTGATGTGATCATGTTGAACCTAGTTGTCCCCATGACTACGATATTCCTGTTGTCAAGAATCGCCTGTCTTACTCCCCTATGACTTATCACCACAATGAAAAAATCAATGAAGAAAGTGATGGTACGAAGACTAGGGCAATCAAGGCGTCAAAGTGTTTGTCAAGTTCTAACGATGTTATCGAGGATATACGAAACATATTTTCGTTAGATGGAATTAAGAAGAGAGGGGGCGACTTCAAGAAGGCCTGGACGATTGACAATGAACGGTTGTTAGCTATTAAGGACAAAGATTGCTACTGGCAGCCATATCAACTTGGGCGATGAGTTTTTGGGAACATCTTGTCATCAATGATGCGTCAACCAGAAGACCAGCACAAACCACTCACGCGCATAGATCACGATGAAGTCATTGTTTCCAACACACGTGGCTTGCATATTTTATACTTCCAGGTACAAGCTCTTAATGTCAGGTCTCATATTGGTGTGTCTGTTGTACCATGCCATGGTAAGGAGAGGGCAATAGTTTTTTCTCGTGAGCTTCATGATCCGATAAGTTCATATGTGTTGAGTACATCTGAATATCCTAGGATGTTTCATCCTAAATATGGAGGAAAGGTGGAAGCTCTTGTGGACATTGATGAAGTGGAAAAACCCAATGAGTTTTTCGATATGCAACGTAAAATGCCTACAAAGCACCAACAAGGAAACCTGTGTAAGTCACTACCAATGCATATGAAAGTGAATCTGAAATCCCTGCATGAGGCCGAACCCACGAAGCAGAATCTGATCAGTCATCAATTGCGTGGGCACCTTTCGTTGGAGGAGAGGATATTACAAAAAGATCCATTCTGGCTTGGATGTATGCAAAATACAATTGTTCTTAATCCTGCGATGAATTGAGTGTTGTATGCAGCAAAGATCCAGAACGTGCACGAAGATCTTCAATTAGTTCTTAGCTATGGTCATAATTCTATGACAATGAGATATTTCCCAGGTTTAGCCACTTTTTACAAGATAAGATTAGGTGGGGCATTACTCTTTCCAGGATTCAAGAAGGCCACAGATTTAGGAATGCACATCCATGTTAAATCGCATTTTGTCAAGTGGAGAGGTGTCAAGTTTAAGGGAGCAACTAGGCGACAAACATTCAGAGTTCATGTACTTCCGCCTGAACAAATGCTTCTGCCATACCAGGATTTGCATAGGCAGCATCAGGTGTTTGATCCCGGAAGAAAGTTGTTAGGTGGAGCATTATTAAGCTGCTTAACTCAAAGAGCTGCTAGAGTCATTTGGGTGTTTGGCCCTGGTATAATGTGGAAGGATCGTAGCCGCTCGTTTGACATTCAAGCATGCAAAACACAAGGGAAATCCTTCCAAATCGGTGACACAAGGAGAGGGGTATGCGCGAGTCAGTTTGAACGACCTTGAGGATAAGGTCGATTTTAAGGGGACGGTGATGATGAACACCCGAGTTGTACCGGGCCAAGCCTACGACGTAGTGCCCGAGGATGGATCCCGAACCGGTGACGGCGGCTAGGGTTATAATTTTATTATTTTATTTTATTTAATTACTTGTTAGAGTCAGTTAAGTTGTTGGGTAAGAAAAAGTTAGGAAAAGGATTATAGGACAGATTTACCAGAATCTTACATGATTCTGTCTTATCTCTAGATAGCAGAACTTGGTCAACAAGTCGTATCTTTACTATTTAAGCATTGTACTACTTTCATTCTTTTTCATAATTGAATATTGATTTGAGTCGTAACTCTGGAGCTCTTTATCTTATTCACTCTTTACCGGCATCTTGAGGTAATTTACTCTTTGTAATTGCTTTCATAGGTAGATTACTCTTTAGTAATTTGCTTGGCTAGTACGTGATCGTACTGGATTTATTGTTTTCTGCAATTCTCCATCATTTTCTAGTTATATCTCTTTGAGGTTCCATCATATTTTGACCCCCCCCCTCCGAAAATTACTCTTGGATTCGCCACTCACATCAACTATCTAGAGACGTTACTATGGATGATTGTAAGAAAATATGGTCAGAGTTACCCCTAGGGTACGCAGCGGAATTTCAAAAAATTTCTTAACATACAGGTTAATTGATTATGCATATGTCGTATATATATAAACACGTCAATTAGAAGACTAACCTTACTTCCAAAGCAGCTTCCAAGTCTTCGTAATATTCCGGTGTATCTTCTCCTTCGTCGAAGTCGAAGATATCTACAATACTCTGTATATATGCAAGACAATAAGAGTTAGTTTCAGCTCCTAGAACCTCAACCTTGGTATCCACGGATGAACAACCTATCAGAAGAATGCTAGGATATTCTTTGTGTGACCAAGAAGACGGGGCGGCAATTCCCTCCGGTGGTGGTGCGCGCGCGCGTGAGGCTAAGGGAGGAGGGGAGAGTTTTATTTTCTCTAAGAAAACTGGGTAGAATAACTGTGTCCGAAATTGTCTTCAAACTTGTGTATAAAACTCTCTCTAATAGTCTACTATATATAGTAGTCTATAGAAGCCTAAAGCAAAAGCAATTAGACTTCGTAAAGGAATAAGAATCTAATTCTTATCGCACAAGGAAACCAATATCAAGTCTAGATTCATTCCCAATCAAATTAAAACTCAATCAGGAAAATCTAACTTATCCCTTGGACTTCTAATATAGGAAGGAGTCGAACTCCTTCCCCTACACAGCCACGCGCGCGCGCACGCCTTGTCCTACGGGACGTGGGTCCCACTTTTGGGACCCACTTATATTTCTAAGGCAATCCAAACTCCAAGTAGATTTTGCCCAAGTGCATATGTTAATTCTAAATTAACATATCCTTTATAATCAAACCTCCATTATATTTCTAAAATATAATCTTTAATTGTATTTACATAAAATACAATTAATTAGCCAATTCAATTAATAATTCCAAATCATTAATTGAGCCACCAATTATTATAATTAATTCCAAATCAATTATAATCCATCAATCACAATTAATTCCAAATTAATTGCGATTCCATCTTCAAGGATATTCTGATAGGCTGAATCACCACATAGTGTGACCCATAGGGCCTCATCGTAATAAGCAAGTCCTAGACTAGGCAACATGGAATTCCTAGACGGTTCCATTTGCAATATTAATACGTGAGGACGTTTGAGAGGTTTCTCAAAGCTAACCCTTTCGTTGCGAAGCCTGTTGCGCTCAACGCGGCGATGGTAATGTCCCTTCATCTGACTTGCTCGAATGTATCTAGGATCGATGAAGTGTCTATCCCAATAATACATCCACGGGCATCTCAGGGAGTTGCTTGGTTAAGATATACTTATGACCATCATAATATATCATTTGCACTGGCCAGTGACATTACCAACGCAACTATGTAGACTATGAGCAGTGCTCTCCTGTGCTACACTTGAGAGATGAATCCTTCACAAAATCACTTATCACCCCATTTGTATTTAGCCATAATCTGGATCGTGTCTTAGGTCAGCTGCTTAGTCAGAGCTGACATCGACGGGTCCACCAAGGATATGGGGCAACAAATGTGATGATAAAGTCCTGTAAGTGCAAAGGACGAATGGCATCACTTCGACAACTCACCGGTTCCCATAGACACGTCGGTGTAGAGTATACATCGATGGGAGTGTCCGGTGGGTACTTCCATTGCTCGATAAAGCTTCTTCGAACAACTATGCGCAGTTATGGGAACGTTCCTTGATTGTCCAACAATCCGTTCCGTGGCCGTGGGATCGGCTTACACTTGCTCCAACAAGTATAACCTCCACGCATACTAGTCTTGTCAGGTTCATTCAGACCCCCACATCCGAGATGTACCACGACTAGGGAGAGTTTGGGATAGATGATAACTCACATAGCTCCCACTAACTGTGTGATCGGTCATCTATCCGAGGGGACATGTTTAATATCAATACAGACAGCAATAAAGATATGACATGCTGCAGCCTGGTGTAATATAAATATGAAAGCGATACTCAATAGTAAAATGCAACAAACATATATTATATTACGTTGACCTGTGTAATAGTACATATATGTCCTCTATAAGGGCACCATGCCCTTAGTAAGGATTGTCTCTAGGACATATACACTATCAATTTCCCACTTGGACTAGAGTCAGTCACCTTTATGCCTAATGCCCAGATTAGCATAATGTCTTAAGTGGACTTCCACTGATAAGACCTTGGTGAAAGGATCTGCCACGTTGTCCGTGGTAGAGACACGTTCTATACTAACTTCTCCTCTATTTATAATCTCACGTATAACGTGATATTTTCTAAGTACATGTTTGTTCTTGTTTGTAGATCTAGGCTCCCTAGCTTGAGCGACGGCGCCCGTATTGTCACAATAAATCGTTATTGGACTGGGAGCAGGAACAACCCTCAATTCCTTCAAGAACTCTGAAATCCAGACAGCTTCTTTCGATGCTTCTGATGCAGCAATGTACTCGGCCTCTGTGGATGAGTCAGCAACCGTGGCTTGCTTAGAGCTCTTCCAACAGACAGCTCCTCCGTTCAATTTGAATATGTATCCTGTCTGTGACTTAAAGTCATCAGGATCTGATTCAAATCCAGCGTCGACATACACAGACATCTTTAATTCTGGTTCTCCACCAAACACCAAGAACATCTCTTTAGTCCGTCTAAGGTACTTAAGAATGTTCTTCACAGCAGTCCAGTGAGGTACTCCTGGATTCTGTTGGTGTCGAAAAGTGACACTAAGCGCATATGCCACATCGGGCCTCGTGCAATTCATTGCATACATTATAGACCCTACTGCCGAAGCATAGGGCACACGGCTCATTGCATTTCTTTCTTCATCAGTTTTAGGACCATCCTTAACAGATAAGACAATCCCATACCTAGCTGGGAGAAAGCCTCTCTTTGAGTCGTCCATCTTATAACGCTTCAGTATTTTGTCGATGTAGGTGGACTGTGTCATTCCCAACATCCTCTTGGATCTATCTCTAAAGATCTTGATCCCTAGGATGTAGTTCGCTTCACCCAAGTCCTTCATCGAGAAGGTACTTGATAACCAAACTTTAGTCTCTTCTAGCATAGAGACATTGTTTCCCATGATCAAAATGTCATCTACATAAATGATCATGAAAACAACTCCTTTGTCGCTGTGTCTCGCGTAGACACAGGGATCTTCCTTGCTTCTGATGAAGTCAAACGATTTGACAGCTTCATCAAAGCGGATATTCCAGCTCCTCGACGCTTGCTTTAGTCCATAGATGGATCTTTGTAATTTGCATGCAGCAGTTGGTCTGGTTTTACTAATAAAACCTTCCGGCTGTACCATATAGACCTCTTCCTCAAGGTTGCCATTGAGGAAAGCTGTCTTTACATCCATCTACCAGATTTCATAATCATAGTAGGCAGCTATCGCAAGTAGAATTCGAATGGACTTCAATTTTGCTACTGGTGAAAAGGTTTCATCGTAATCGATGCCATACCTTTGCGTGTAGCCTTTCGCCACAAGCCTAGCTTTGTGCGTTTGTACCTTGCCATCAGCATCTGTCTTTCGTTTAAAGACCCATTTGCACCCAATTGGTCTAACCCCTTGGGGCAAGTCTACCAAGTTCCAAACTTGGTTCTGGTACATTGAATCCATTTCTAATTCCATGGCCTCTTTCCATTTGTCTGAGTCAATATCAATTATTGCCTCTTTGTAGGTCTCGGGATCTTCCCGATCTGATAAACCGACATCAAGTTCACTGATGTCTTCTATCATAAGGCTTTGCTTCTGAGGTCCTCTAAGGATCCTCTTCGACCTACGGAGCTCGACTTGTTCTGGTGCTTTTCTTTTCTGGCTTCGTGTAACACGAACATTATCAGTGGGTACTGATGCAGCTGGTCGTTGGGCGCGACCCTGTTCCCTTGCGGGAGGCTGCTCTTGTGCAACTTGTTGCACAGGTTGGTTGACAACGGGTTCTACAGGTGTGGTTTCAACTGTTGATCTAATCACAGGACTCCCACTGACTATGACATGCCTAGCAATTGTCATATCATCACCCTTGTCTGCTTCGAAAGCTCCCACTGAACTTGAGTCCAAATCAGAAGATTTAGAGATCTCATGTTCGCGCGTGTCAAATTCTTGAATTTCTTCAAGTTCTATCATATCATCTAACCTCTCTTCTTCGAGGTATTCAGCTTCTAATAACTTCACGTTTCTAGACACGATCACCTTGTGATCTTCAGCATGATAGAATTCATAACTCTCGTCTGACGAGGATAGCCTATGAAATATACTTTGACACCCTTGGCATCTAACTTATCAGTGAGCATCAGCTTGACTATCGCAGGACAGCCCCAAGGTCTAAGATAGCCTAGTGAAGGCTTCTTTCCCTTCCATAACTCATAAGGAGTTTTCTCCACTGATTTAGATGGTACACGGTTCAGAATGTAGATTGCAGTTTGTAGTGCATATCCCCACAGATACTTTGGAAGAGTCGAGAATCCAATCATTGATCTTACCATGTCTAACAGAGTTCGATTCCTCCTCTCAGACACACCGTTTAACTGTGGTGTTCCAGGAGGAGTCCATTGCGATTGAATCCCATTTTCCTTCAAGTAATCAATAAATTCTTCACTAAGGTATTCACCTCCTCGATCCGATTGAAGAGTGACTATCCTTAGGTTCAATTCATTCTCGACCTCATTCCTAAACTCCTTGAATTTCCCAAAGGTCTCGGATTTATTCTTCATAAGATAAATATATCCATACCTTGAGAAATCGTCAGTAAAGGTAACGAAGTAAGGATAACCCCCACGCGCATGGACTTTAAACGGTCCACATACATCGGTATGTATGAGCTCTAAGCAGCGAGTGGCACGAACACCTTGTCCAACAAAAGGTTTGTTCGTCATCTTACCCTTTAACACAAGATTCACATGTACCATATGATTCGAAATCAAATGGTTCTAAGTAGTCCAACTTCCTTAGTCTTTGAATCCGTGTTTCATTGATATGGCCTAGCCGACAATGCCATAGATAAGATGGATTATTCTTCTTACTTGAAGACGGTTGCTTGTTATGTATTTGAAATAAAGGTAGACTACTTTGCAAAATATATAAACCATTCACCAAACGAGCCTTTCCATAATACTGATTATTTAATGAAAAATAACAAGTATTATTCGCAAATCGAAAGAAAAAACCCATATTGTCTAACAATGGAATGGAAATAATATTTCTGACAATGGATGGAACAAAATAAACATTATCAAGTTCTAAACATTGTCCCGAAGGTAAATCTATCTTGCTGCGTCCAACGCGTTTGGCTTCAACTGGATTGCCGTTCCCAACATGCAAGTCGATTTCACCTCGCTTGACTAGCCTGTGATCAATTAGCCCCTGCACATTATTACAAATGTGTGAGCCATAGGCTGTATTTAATACCCAACCATTGGAGTCAAAAGTAGTCATGTTCATTTCAATAACAAACATGCCTGAGCCAGAAGCTGATGACTTCTTGGCCTGATCTGCCCTAAGCTTAGGGCAATCATTCTTCCAATGTCCTTTCTGCTTACAGAAAAGACATTCATCTGTGCGCACCGTTCCGCTTCTCTTGAACTTCCTTTTCTGGTTCGGACGCTTAGGCTTATCACTCCAAGTGTTAGCCTTGGCTCCCGACTTTCCCTTACCCTTAGCACCTTTGCTTTTCGGGTTCGAGTTAGACGGTTGCCCAACAAGCATGATCGACTTTTCCTTCTTAGGAAGAGTTTGATCATATGTCTTCAGCAGATTATGAAGTTCAGGCAGTGTGACGTCCTTCGCATTCATCGTGTAATTAATGATGAACTGCGAATACGAACTCGGCAATGATTGAAGGACAAAGATCACCATGATCTTGTTCTCTAGCTTAACCGGCAAGCTTTTCAAAGAGACCAATCATTTTGAGAACATGCTCAGACATGTTCCCTCCTTCACTGAGCTTGCATCTGTGTATGTCTTTGATCAAATCAAATTCAACACTTCTAGCTGTCGTCTTAAAGAGCGTCTCAAGATGTTTCAACATCTCATACGGCAACATGCTTTCATGTTGCCTCTGCAGCTCATTGCTCATTGCCGCCAGCATAATACACTGCGCGGACTTAGCATCCTCAAGATGCTTATCAGACCTTGCCTTGTTGGCTTGATTCCAAGCAGCAACCTCATCGGCAGTCTGATTTTAGGGGCACACGGGAATGACCTCGTCCAAGACGTACTCAATCTTTTCGTACCTCAGCACCAAACGTATATTCCTGATCCAATCTAGGAAGTTTGGTCCGGTTAAAATTTACTTCTCCAAGACAGCACGGAGCGAGATACTCGCCATATCTAATATCCTAAGGAGAAATAATATAGAACGAAAACAATAAATCAACTATTGAAATATCATTTCTAAATACACAGTCAACATAACTAAACAACAAGGTCCTTTAGCTGTTTAGCTCCCACTATTTTCACATATGCTTGCCCCCACAACAAACATACGGGTAATGTCCAACAAGTTACCGTAGTGGCCAAGATCCAAATCCATATTATGCCATACTCCAACGGGGGCCGGTCGCACAACATAATATGACCGGTAGGACTAGTAAGACTATCCAATTGCGTCACGCAACTCTTGGTTGTTAAATCTAATTTAACCCGATGCCCTACATATTGTACCTATCGAGGTCGCTAGATACAATATGCAGTAAGTCATAACCATAGGCTTACTCTAATTCGACGATTACTGCGAGTCTTGTAAGACGAGGTCGCCAATACAAGAAAACGCAATGAAAGTTTAGAATTAAAGAACCCTATAGAAAGCATCTCAGAAATACATATATATATATATATATATATATATATATATATATATATATATATATATATATATATATATATGTATATATATATATATGTATATATATATATATATATATATATATATATATATATGTATATATATATATACTATATATATATATATATATATATATATATATATTTATTTCTGTACTTATATTGGTTGGGGCTTGTAGCTTGAGGGTTGTTATCAGTCATCTACAAACAAATAAGGGCGCCGCCTACCCATCATGCATGAACGGTCTACACGTAATGGATGCCGCCTATCCATTCTAGTTCTAAACGCGGTCAAGCACATAATGGGTGCCGCCTACCCATACATAAATATGCGGTCCGACATATAAGAGGGCGCCGCCTACCCTCGCATGCATAGCGGTCGAACGGAATGTAAAAACATGGTATTTAAACATGCATTGTCAAACAATAGCATATTGAGCATATGAAACAAGCAGTAGCCTATGTGGATGACAAATGACTTCATAATTTCATTATGAAAATTATAATCCCATACTTATAATCTCTATGAAACAATTGAAAATTTGGACTAGATTGAACATTCGAAAATTCTATTGACCAAGTAGCAATTTTCGAAAATCCAAAGGACTTAATTGTAATTTTAAAAACCTTAGAGGTGTTAAATCTAAAATTCAAAAGTAGAAGGACCAATTTGCGATAAACAATAAATTGATAAATTACAAATAAGCCCTTTAACTTTATACTAATTAAATTTAACGCCTCTAGTTTAAAACAATTACAATTAAATCATATTTATATTCCAAATATAAAATTCAATACTCAAAACTTTCAAAATTCGATTTTGGGTCCAACCCGAAAATATATAATTTTTTTTTTTTTAAACGTGGGACGGGACCTAGTCCCGCCCCCCGGTGCCCGCGGCCCCGGGCGCCTAGCGCCCATGCCGCAGACGCCTGCTGCCGCAGGCCGCCTGCGTCGCGCAGGCGGCACGGTCGGAAAAAAAATTATATATAAATTTTTTTTTTTTGAAAAAATATAAATTCTAAATTTATATAAAAAACAAAACTTTAGACGCCTCGGGCGTCCGGGCGCCTGCTGCCGCTGCGCCGCCGGCCGCCTGCGTCACGTAGGCACCACCGGCCGCCTGCGTCGCGCAGACGGCTTGGTCGGAAAAAAATTATATATAAATATTTTATTTTTTTTGAAAAAATATAAATTCTAAATTTATATAAAAACAAAACTTTTGAAAATCGAATTCATCATAGAATCAATTGCATCCACATATTTACAAAATCATACAATATATATATACGTATATACGTAATCAATTCGCCACTCACATCAACTATCTAGAGACGTTACTATGGATGATTGTAAGAAAATATGGTCAGAGTTACCCCTAGGGTACGCAGCGGAGTTTCAAAAAATTTCTTAACATACATGTTAATTGCACTACAAGGGAGGGCGACTTTAGCGACGGAACAATCCGTCGCAAAAGAAACTCGATCGGTCGCTAATGTTCGCTAGCGACCGATCGGTGTTTTTAGCGACGGATAAATTCGTCGTCGCTAGCGAATTAGCGACCGATGAGTTTTCCGTCGCGAATTTGCGACGGATTAGCGACGGAAAATTAGGTTGACCTTTAGCAACCGATGAATTATCCGTCGCAAAAGTCACCGGACTTTTAGCGACGGATGAGCCTCATCGGTTGCTAAATATTAGCAACGGATGATACTTATCTGTCGCTAAAGGTCCGGGACCTTTAGCGACGGATAAGCTTATCCGTCGCTGAATATAGCGACGGATAAGCTTATCCGTCGCTGAATATAGCGACGGATAAGCCGATCGGTTGCTAAGTTTTTTTTTTTTTTTTAATTTTTTAGATATAATAATGAGACCCAAAATCAAATGCAACCTGTTTAATTAAGAAACATGTTACAGAAATTCTATAGACCAAATAAACCAAAAAATAATCCAAAAAAATCATAATAAATGTACCAAAACCCTCCATACATATAATAATAATCATACGTACACAATACTAATCCAAAATAATATCATAGTGTACACAGTATTCATGTAGAAAATAGTAAATAAAGTCGAAAAGGATAGGGGTATCATGGAAAGGGAGGTGGATCCATCCCCAGCTTCGCATACAGCTCAACAAACATAGTACCATATTGTGCCTTCTGCGCAGCCTGCTCCGCAGCTAGCCTCTTCACCTCCTCATCCCTCTCCTGCAACTGAAGTAAGAGGGCCTGCTCTCGAGCGGAAGCTGCTGTTGAAGATGATGAAGATATACTGGCACGGGAACTGACGAGTCGGCCTCGAGTCCAATTCAGGGACGGCTGCTGCACTCCCCAGTCCCAAGCGACGGCCTTTCTCGTCTGGAGGATTCACCTCGAGGAAAATGTCATTCATTTCCTCAAAAGTGAGATCCTGATCACGAATCCTGTCCTCGTAGGCCGTCTGAAATTATAAATCAAGAGTATAAGGTGTTAGTTATGTTGTTAATTAGTTATGAAATCATCAGTATTTAATAAACACATGTATTCTTGAACTTACCGCAATTGTTGTGGCCTCGTCACACAACCACCGTCCCGTTCTCGAGAACAAGGTGAATAGGAGACTCTGGTTATCCTTCAACTGAATGACACATGAAAGCATCATATACTTAGTTTGAAAGTTCGAAATGCAAGTAAATAACAAGTATAATAATGATGAATTCACAAAGTTAATACACTTACCTTCTGCCTCACATGTGCTGTAGCGATCGACTCAGGGCCAAAACGGTGTGTCACCAGGGTACGTGTCCCATCATTCGGCTGCTTCTTCCTGTTCTCAGTGTTCTGGTCAGCCTGCGCCTGGACTCTCTCGTTAGCCCAATACACCTTCCACGCCTCCCAAATTTCATCTCCGGGCCAATCACCGATACGTGGACGTTTATTTGTCCACAGTTTCTTCAGGTTATGAACCATGCACTTGTAAAGGGCACTACCGTGAGAGTTGAAGCTCCACCAGAGATCCATCAGCAATGCTTTTGGAAGGAAGAATTCTTTCTACACAATTACAAATAAACATCGAAACACATACGTTGGTGAATACTTAAAAACATTCAAGTATAACAAGGGGAGCTAACATGTATCAAATATATAACAAGGGAAAACAACATCTATTCAGGTATATCGGTGACTAACATATCACCCAAGTTCAGTAGCTAACAGACCACTCACATTGTTCTATATTTCACTAAAACAATGGTGACTAACATATCACCTAAGTACAGTGGCTAACATACCACTCACACAAAGTGGCTAACATACCATTCACAACACAAACAATTAGGTAATTAATGTACGATTATTAACTCACCCTCAGCTCCTCGAAGAGCTCTCCCTTAATTTGGTCCGGGATGCAATGCCACTGGCTGCCACCCTCTTGCGGTGGGACCATTCTGTTCCGTATTATCGCACTGAGTACTTTAGCAGCGCGCTCCCCATACAACCTGTGAAGAACAGGTATGTCAATAGTGACAAGGTTAGTTCGGTATATATATATTAAAAGTTCGTAAATCAGTTAATGCCTAATACTTACTTCTCTCCATTGGGGTAAAGGACAGGGCGACCATTCCACATAAGCCCATCTTCCGGCCTTTGAAAGGGACAACCGTCGTCTGGAACATGGGCCCACGGGTCGTGGAGGGAGGATTGAGGAGTCGATCCCCTGCTCGACCCAGGTGGAGTCCCAAAAATAGTAGGGGAGCCCTGCTGTGAGCCCTGCACGGTGTCCTCTCCGTCGGTATCATCCCTCTGGGACTGCGGGGTCAGGTAACGTGGCCTCCTGGGTCGTGGCATCTGCAATACAAAGATCCGTGTTAGTACATACACAATTGAATATAAAACATGTAAAACATGTAAAACATGTAAAGTCATTAAGAGATAAAGTAATGAACATTTTTTTATTATATGCCTGATAGATAAGTCTAATCTAAGTCTAATCTAACTACCTAGTACTAATTCACGTACCCTCTATAATCTACTCTGGTTGTAAGTCAATGAAAACATCATCATGCAGCTGAATAACTTCTACTGTAGCCTGTACAGGTTTTCTAGCCTGACCATCGACATCTTCTTCTTGGTACGAGTTGTTAATTGACTCGTCCTTCTCCACATACTCAACTTTGGATCGAACATTTATAGGTACAACAGCTAACCAATCGCCCTTATCCTTTTTCAAGGTAGGAAACTGAAGAAATACAACTTGAAGTGCTTGACTTGCCAAGATAAATGGTTCGTACACTTTGTACTTCTTCTTATAGTTTATCTCCACCATATCATACTCCTCAAGCCTCCTGGTGCCTACATCAGTGGGATCATACCAATCAACATCAAACAACATTGTTCTTTTCAAAGGTACTCCGGGATATTCAAGGCGAATAATACGCCTAAGCTTCCCATAGTAATCGTAGACATCATCACCTATGTCTTTCCCCAAGACACGAACCCCACCATTAACTGTAGCATCTGTCGGTCCACACTCACTACTGTTGAACCTAAGTCCATTTACAATGTAAGATGGGAAGGAGGAGTATCTTCTCCCAGGTCCACTTGCTAGTGCTCTTAAGTAAGGACATGTTATTTTGTTGGCCGGGTTGTACATGCTCTTTGAACCATGTTGGAAATTCAGAGACTAGGGCCTCCCTAAGCATGTCCTCAATTGTGTCATCCGCCACTATAGGATTTTGCTCTACACAACGGGCGCTGAAGAAACTGCACATGATGCGTATATTTGGTTTAATACTACCATTTTCTCTAAAATAAGATTTTAATTCAATCGTAAAACGTAAGAAGGCAACTAACCTAGTAAACTTGAGATGGAATGGGTTGAGCTCAACACAATTCTGAAGGACATACGAATGTGCAGCATTGTACTCTTTATCCGTCAGATATGCCACTTTTTCTTCACCATACGCCCTCCCTGAAACCTTAAAGATTGATAGAGAAACTTTATGGTCCTCTTGCACTTAAAATGTGTCGGCATTTCTAGCCGGCCTAGATGTCTTCGAAGGGACCCCAGTGTCAAAGAAATAGGAGCAAAAAGTTGCAGTCTCTGCTCGAATGTATGCATTGGCAATCGAACCCTCAGGCTGAGCTTTGTTCTTCACATAATGCTTCAGGTTGCCCAAGTATCTGTTATAATATGTCTGTCATAATTAGATATACTATACAATTATGTGTCATATATGTTTGTAAATATGATACTAAAATATTTACCTCTCAAAGGGATACATCCAACGATACTAAACAGGTCCGGCTAGCAACGCCTCATCTGGTAGGTGAATGGGCAAGTGTACCATGGAATCAATGAAGCTAGGTGGAAAGATACGCTCGAGCTTGCACAAAATCACCGGTATGTTAGACTTCATCGTCTTCAACACTTCAACCTCAACAACCCGTGTGCATAGATTCTTGAAGAACAAGCTCAACTCGGTCAAGGCACTCCATACCGATCTATGTAAGAGCTGGCGAAATGCAATCGGGATGAGCCTCTCCATGAACACATGACAATCGTGGCTCTTCATCCCATACATCTTTGTCTTACTCGTGTCCACACACCGAGCAAATTTAGAAGCATAATTGTCGGGGAACTTCAACAACTTCAACCAATCAAAAAGTTCCGCTCTAGCCTCTTTGGACAAAGTGTATTTAGCCTTCGGCCACTTGCCATCAGCATTCTTGTTTGACAGTCCGGGTCTCCTGCATAGAATGTCCAACTCTTCCCTGGACCTAACCGTGTCCTTTGTTTTGTTGGGAATTTCACAAATGGTGTTGAAGCAGTTCTCAAATACGTTCTTCTCAATATGCATGACATCCAAGATATGACGTATGCGAAGACTACTCCAATAAGGCAAATCCCATAGGATGCATCTCTTTTTTCATCCATACTCACTTTTGATATTCTCGTTATGCTGTTCCCACCCAACCTCAGTTACTTTCTTGTACCCCAAGCGTTCTATAATAGCAAATTGTTGTGCACTTGTTAGTTCTTTAGGGGCCTTCTTCAACACCACTTTGTTCTTAAGAAACTGAGTCTTGTTCTTTCTGAACGGGTGTTCATCGTCTAGAAACCTGCGATGACAATCAAACCAAGATTCCTTTCGACTCTTCGGCAGATAGTGTGAATCAACATCATCCAGACAATGTGGACATGCCTTGTATCCGGATGTTTTCCTTCCAGACAACATGGAGTACGTAGGGAAATCACTGATGGTCCAGAGTAGTGCTGCTCTCAAGGTAAAGTTCGTCTTTGTTGAGACATCGTATGCTGGGATACCATCCTCCCACAACTCTATAAGCTCCTTGATCAGTGGCTGCAAGAAGACATCTATCTTCTGTCCTGGATCATCCGGCCCTGGCACCAGCACGGTCAAGAACATGAATGGTTCTTTCAAACAGTCACCCGGAGGCAGGTTGTAAGGTGTAAGCATCACTGGCCAGCACGAATACTTCCGTTCACTCCCAAACGGGTTGAAACCATCAGTACTAAGTCCCAATCTTACATTTCTAGACTGGGCTGCAAACTGTGGATATTTCACATCAAACTCTTTCCATGCCGGCGAGTCTGATGGGTGACCCATCTTACCCTCTTGGTCATCCGCGACTACTCTCTCCTTGTGCCAACGCATCTTATTTGCACATGCATCTGATGCATACAACCTCTTCAGACGAGGACCTATAGGAAAGTACCACATTTTCTTGCGGGAGAGATTCTTCTTCTGTCGTTTCATTGCAGCGCCCTCCTTGTAACGACTATACCGGTCCTTCCCACAATGTTTACATTTCAACAAACCTTCATCCTCCCCCCAATAGATCATACACATACCCGGGCAGCAATCTATTTTCTCCATAGGCAATCCCATCGCCTTCATCTTCTTCTGCGCTTGGTAATAGTTTGTTGGAACTAGGCTTCCTTCAGGCATAGCATCCGTGATCAAACTCAACCAATCGTTGCAGCTGCTTTCTGAATTCCCACCACCCTCCTTGTTGCTCATAATTCGAGACAACATAGTCAATTCATTCATCTTGCACCCCGGGCAGAGTGGCATGTTTGACGCTTCCAACAAGTCAAAGAACTGTTGTGACTCAGCATTCAGAGGCTCCTCATTAACAACACCCTCCGTGAACTCTTGACCCGCAGCGTTACGGACCATCTCTTCCATCCGGTCCCCTGTGGCATCATCATGAGTACATGCACCTGGTGTAGCACTACTCTCCTGCCTTTTCCTACGCTTCCCCGACAACATGGAATAATCCCCCAACAAACTAACTGCCTCACCATGATGATTCCACACCTCATATTTAGGGACAAAACCATTACGCTTCAAATGGTCTACAACCACCGTAGAGGGTAAGTACTGACGGTTCCTACATTTCTTATGGTTGCAAGGACACTTCATCATCCCAGTACTCAAACACTCGGGTTTTGACAATGCAAATTCGACAAATGCATTGACCCCTTGTACAAACGTAGGCAAAAGTATTCCATCTGCAATCCTACTGTACATCCAATTACGATCGGGATTCATAATTGAATGCTAAACCTGGCCAATGGAAGTTTAGTACATTGCGGCTAACGTTGTTTTTCACCAAGTACTCATTTTAATTATCAATTTTTTACATTGCATTATATATACTCCCAATATTTCTACATTAGAAATAAAAATACTCATATTATCTTCTAACTTTAATTTATCAATGAGTTATTTCCTTCATACTTAATTACACTTTTTTAAACAATAATTACCTATATTTATCTATATCTCCATTATACTTGTACAATTTTCATTATAATAACTACTTACAATACACTATAATTACATATATTTTTCATTATAATTATGCAATTTGCATTATAGTAACAACTACCAATACACTATAATTACCTATATTTATCTATATATTTCCATTATACTTATGGAATTTTCATTATAATAAAAACTTGCAATACACTATAATTACCTATATTTATCTATATTTTCATTATATTTATACAATTTCCATTATAATAACTAATTACAATACACTATAATTACTCATATTTCCATTATAATTATACTTATGCAATTTTCAAATCTAATTAGTATATCCCAAACAAACTACACTAATTGAACAAAACTAACTACGTAGATAATCCCAAACATAATCGAACCAAATTCAAATCCCAAACATAATCGAACCCAACTCAAATCTCAAACATAATCGAACCCGATTGAAATCCTAAAGATAATCAAACCCAATTCAAATCTCAAACATAATCGAACCCACTACATCCCAAACATCCCAATTGAACAATACTAACATCAAAACTAGCTAATAACCATAAAACACTTCAAAATTGAAAAAATACAAAATTTACAAAAGTTAGGTTTCGAGATTAGTACCTTTAATTGCGGAATAAATAGAACAACCCACTTCAAATTGAATGTCTCACTACGTTCCTTGTTGAATTGGCTTCGATTTGACACCAAGATTGGAAGAAATGATGGAGTATAAGGGAAGATTGGAATATGAGAGAAGAAGTGAGAAAAATGGAGAAGAAGAGAGGAGAGAGCAGAAATGAGTTTCTGCTTCTCGTTCGCCGGTCAATAACACTGTTCAGCGACGGATGACCATCCGTCGCTAACCAGCGACCGATTGGTCGCTAAATAGCGACGGATGACGTCATCCGTCGCTATATTTCAAACACATTTTTCCTTTTTTTCCCTTGGGTCAACGTTTAGCGACCGATGACTAATCGGTCGCTAATAGCGACGGATGACGTCCATCGGTCGCAGAGTACAGCGACCGATGATTCATCCGTCGCTAAATAGCGACCGATGAGTCATCGGTCGCAAATACTCCACGCCCTATTACGAATTGAGTTGGTCGTCGCTAGGGGCACTTGATCCGTCACTAATTGACCGATCGGTCGCTAATATTAGCGACGGATCGATCGGTCGCTGTAAGTGGTTGCTGATTTATGTTTTTCTTGTAGTGTTGATTATGCATATGTCGTATATATATAAACACGTCAATTAGAAGACTAACTTTACTTCCAAAGCAGCTTCCAAGTCTTCGTAATATTCCGGTGTATCTTCTCCTTCGTCGAAGTCGAAGATATCTACAATACTCTGTATATCTGCAAGACAATAAGAGTTAGTTTCCAACTCCTAGAACCTCAACCTTGGTATCCACGGATGAACAACCTATCGAAAGAATGCTAGGATATTCTTTGTGTGACCAAGAAGATGGTGCGGCAATTCCCTCCGGTGGTGGTGCGCGCGCGTGAGAAGCGAAGGGAGGAGGGGAGAGTTTTATTTTCTCTAAGAAAACTGGGTAGAATAATTGTGTCTGAAATTGTCTTCAAACTTGTGTATAAAACTCTCTCTAATAGTCTACTATATATAGTAGTCTATAGAAGCCTAAAGCAAAAGCAATTAAACTTCGTAAAGGAAAAAGAATCTAATTCTTATCGCACAAGGAAACCAATATCAAGTCTAGATTCATTCCCAATCAAATTAAAACTCAATCAGGAAAATCTAACTTATCCCTTGGACTTCTAATAGAGGAAGGAGTCGAACTCCTTCCCCTACCCAGCCACGCGCGCGCGCGCCTTGTCCTACGGGACGTGGGTCCCACTTTTGGGACCCACTTATATTTCTAAGGCAATCCAAACTCCAAGTAGATTTTGCCCAAGTGCATATGTTAATTCTAAATTAACATATCATTTATAATCAAACCTCCATTATATTTCTAAAATATAATCTTTAATTGTATTTACATAAAATACAATTAATTAGCCAATTCAATTAATAATTCCAAATCATTAATTGAGCCACCAATTATTATAATTAATTAAAAATCAATTATAATCCATCAATCACAATTAATTCCAAATTAATTGCGATTCCATCTTCAAGGATATTCTGATAGGCTGAATCACCACATAGTGTGACCCATAGGGCCTCATCGTATTAAGCAAGTCCTAGACTAGGCAACATGGAATTCCTAGACGGTTCCATTTGCAATATTAATACGTGAGGACGTTTGAGAGGTTTCTCAAAGCTAACCCTTTCGTTGCGAAGCCTGTTGCGCTCAACGCGGCGATGGTAACGTCCCTTCATCTGACTTGCTCGAATGTATCTAGGATCGATGAAGTGTCTATCCCAATAATACATCCACGGGCATCTCAGGGAGTTGCTTGGTTAAGATATACTTATGACCATCATAATATATCATTTGCACTGGCCAGTGACTTTACCAACACAACTATGCAGACTATGAGCAGTGCTCTCCTGTGCTACACTTGAGAGATGAATCCTTCACAGAATCACTTATCACCCCCATTTGTATTTAGCCATAATCCTGGATCGTGTCTTAGGTCAGCTGCTTATTCAGAGCTGACATCGACAGGTCCACCAAGGATATGGGGCAACAAATGTGATGATAAAGTCCTGTAAGTGCAAAGGACGAATGGCATCACTTCGACAACTCACCGGTTCCCATAGACACGTCGGTGTAGAGTATACATCGATGGGAGTGTCCAGTGGGTACTTCCATTGTTCGATAAAGCTTCTTCGAACAACTATGCGCAGTTATGGGAACGTCCTTGATTGTCCAACAATCTGTTCCGTGGCCGTGGGATCGGCTCACACTTGCTCCAACAAGTATAACCTCCACGCATACTAGTCTTGTCAGGTTCATTCAGACCCCCACATCCGAGATGTACCACGACTAGGGAGAGTTTGGGATAGATGATAACTCACATAGCTCGCACTAACTGTGTGATCGGTCATCTATCCGAGGGGACATGTTTAATATCAATACAGACATCAATAAAGATATGACATGTTGCAGCCTGGTGTAATATAAATATGAAAGCGATACTCAATAGTAAAATGCAACAAACATATATTATATTACGTTGACCTGTGTAATAGTACATATATGTCCTCTATAAGGGCACCATGCCCTTAGTAAGGACTGTCTCTAGGACATATACACTATCAATGATATGGGCAATGGGCTATGCCCAACTGCCTTTTGATTACACAGATGTAACGTAGGTGTTGGTAGTGGAACTGTGTAGAGCTTTGCCTTTTTGTTTCCAACCTGTGCGTTGAGCCAACTTTGCGCAGGCCAATGCACATGACAACAGTCTACAACTATCCGGCCTGCAATGAAAAACCAAGTATGGAATCAATTACGTACTTACAGTTCAAATTATATATCGCATGATACTGCTTGGTCTGATATTGGAGATTTTTATAATATATTACTTCCGTACGAAAAAGTAGGTGGTAATAGGGCAAAGTGGAAACGCATATTTGAATTTAAAGATCGTCTGGATTTTTGTGGTTTAGAAGATTTAGGCTTTTGCGGTCCGTCTTTTACTTGGACGAATCGTCAGTATGGTAGCTCGTTTATTTGTGAACGTTTGGATCGTACTTGTGCGAATCATACCTGGCTTCGTTATATTTCCAGAACTACAGTAAAGCATTTAGTTAATAGTGCATCAGATCATCATGCTTTATTGTTGGATACTGATCCACATTCTAATTTAATTGTTTGTCCTTTTCGTTATGCAATAAGTTAAAAAATTTATTGCATCAGTTTTGGAATTCACCATTAGCCACTGGTGTTAATAAATTTTCAAAGCTTGCAGCTAATTTAGCAGATCACGCTAAACGGTGACTTCTAGATACACTTGCACACTTAAACAAATAGATTAGAGAGGCACAGGCTAAACTAGAAGAAATAGCTTATGTTATTCATCTTATTTATGTGTACTATGGTCCCATAGAACAAGAACTGAGAACTAAAAATTAATAATTTGCGCCATTCAATGGCTCAGTTTTGGGCACAACGTGCCAAGAATAATTGGGTTAAGTTTGGTGATGCCAACACCCGTTTTTTCCATGCTTTAGCTTCTCATCGTAGACGTAGAAACTTCATACATGGCATTAAAGATGAGCAAGGGGAATGGCATATTGCACCATCCCCAATTTTAGACACCTTTTATAAAATTTTGCAACACAAGCACAAAAAAAAAGGGACAAATTTAACACCTTTCAATGCAATTGAGGTCCCAACACTTGCACAAATACATTGGGCTTCACTTCTGGCCCCAGTTTCTCAAGAGGAAATATGGGTTGCAGTTTCTAGTATTGGGCCGGATAAAGCTCCGGGACCAGACGGTCTAAATGCACATTTTTACCAAAATTATTGGTCTTTAATTAAACCTCAAGTTTATGATTTTGTTTATGACTTTATTGATAATTTACATATGGACCCTCCTTTGAATGAAACACAGGTTGTTCTCATTCCAAAGAAGGAAAACCCACAAACTCCTCAACAGTTTCGTCGAATAAGTCTCTGTAACGTTAGCTACAAGATTATTTCATAAATCATTGTACAACATTTACGACCTTTATTGGACCATTTAGTTTCTCCAATGCAAAATGCTTTTGTGCCCAATCGGCAGATTAGTGATAATATTATGTTAGCCCATAAACTTTTGCATACAATGAACAAAAAACCTAGATCAAAAACTTATTATATGGCACTTAAACTAGATGTTGCTAAAGCTTACGATCGCTTAGAATGGAGTTTTATTAAGTTTACTTTATAGAAATTTAATTTTCCTCCACGTTTTATTAAAATGATTATGACCATTATCTCTTCAGTTTCATTTCGTGTAAAAGTCAATGGTCAAATTTCAGATCCTTGGATTCCTACACGTGGCATACGCCAAGGTGATCCTTTATCACCATATATGTTTTTATTTTATGTAAAGAACTTTTTAGTTCATGCTATGTTAAAAGCAGATCAACATAAGGTCATTACCTCTATGTCAATGGGTCGACAAGGTCCCCGTATTCCTATTATATGTTTTTCCGACGACTGTTTGTTATTTATTAAAGCTACTAAATCTTCTTTTAGAGATTTTTCTAGTTTATTACATGCTTATGCTGAGGCTTCAGGCCAAGAAATATGTTGGGAGAAATCACGTGTTTTATTTTATCCAAACACTCCTTGTAATTTGAAACAGTATATTATATCTCTTATTTAGGGGTTTATAAGAAAAACAGGTTAGATAAATATTTAGGTATACCATTTCTACTTGGTCGTAAAAAGATTGACTATTTTGATCACGTCATTGATAAAGTTTCTTCTCGTATTAATGCTTGGTATACTGGGTTTTGTCTTATGCAGGAAGAAGTACACTGATACAATCTGTTACAAGTTTCATCCCTACTTATACTATGGTTGTAACAAAATTACCCCAAATTTGTGTTGATAAGATAGATGGTGTAAAGAAAAACTTTTTATGGAATGCATCAAAGATTGTCATACACGAAGCAAGGTTAATTGGTTAATAGTGTGCACACCTAAAAATTTTGGAGGTCTAGGTATTTGTAATCTTAATATACTAAATGAAGCATTTCAATTTAAATTATTTTGGAGATTACTTATGCATCCTGATTCATTATGGGCTAGAGCTTACAAAGCAAAATACTATCCAAATGATGAACTTTGGGATGCATCTTTTTCTCCAAGTCATAGTCTCTTTCGGAAACAACTAATGAAAGTCAAATACAAGTTTCTGCAATATTTGTCTCCTACTATTGGAGATGGGCAGAATATAGATTTCTGGTTTGATAACTGGCTTTTCCCTTTTCCTCTGGTTGATTATCTTGATTTCACTACAAGAAATCTCATTAAGAGAGACGGTATTTAGCGATGGATCGGGATTTTAGAGACGGATGGGAAAGGCCCAGCGACAGGTGAGACCAATTCGTTGTAGAGCGTGTCCTTAAACCCTTGGGGCGTGTAAGCTCATCGACGGATGAGTCATCCGTTGCTATGTCTACGACAGATTGATTCATCCGTTGCCAAACACAGCAACGGATGGGATCATCCGTCGCTTTATAGAGATGGATGCCTCATTCGTCGCTGAAATACGTTGACCAAAAAAAAGAAAAAAAAGGAATAATAAAGTCAGCAACGGATGGGCTCATCCGTCGCTACAGGTGTAGCGACGGATGATCTGAGTGGATATATATATCTGAGACTTAAAAAACACACACAGAGCAGAGACACAGTCCCCCCCCCCTCCGTTTTCCGACCGGTGAATGATGAACGCGTGGATGTCGGGTCCAACGTATCAAATAAATTTGTATTTAGCCAAAAGCAATTCACAACTACAACGAAAACCGTAGTGTAGCAGTAGAATAACCTCGAGTGTCGATCTCTAAGGACTATAACTAGTTTTATCTAATCTAATTTAGAATATAAAACAACAGACGATTTAGCAAAGGTTTTTCTTAACATATAATGGAGATTGGTGATAGTATGGTCCTTCAAAGCATAACGGGTTAATAATCATGCATAAATTCTTCGGTTTTGCATAGAGATCCTTGATCAATGAATTGTCCAGTTGTAATTACTAAACACTACGAAGATATAGATTTAGATAGGTCACAGACCAATGAATTGTCCAGTTGTGTGCAATAATTAATCAACAATACGAAGATAGAGATTTAGATAAATCAAAGAAATAAAGCAATAACTCAGAGTATAATGCGCGATATAGCCATTAGCATAATTACTAACCCTTCGCTAAGAATTCACATACTATCACCAACGAGAAGTTTAGCTACTCATAGTTGTCATGCAATCAATAGAAATCATAGAAGAAAACATGTTGAAAGATATATAAAAATAAGTAGAAAAACTGTAAGATACAATGTTACCGAAGGTTGTCAATCTCCGAAGAATCGCGATCTTACAAGCTCCAAACTACTATGAAAAAGTATCTCCTAAGCTAAGAACCCCCATAACAGGCTCTGGGAAGTTCCTACCTAAAACTACAGAGAAAGGTGAGAGAAAAGGTCTGGAAAAGTATGAAAAACGGAGAAAAACTGAGCAACTATATATAGGCTTCGAATTGTGTGGGGCGAAGGGCCCCACACACCGGGCGATTCGCCTGGTGTGGGGCGATTCGCCCCACATCCCGGGCGATCCGCCCGGGAGTAATTTTCGATCCAGAACGCGTTTTTGGATTTCTTCCACTTTTCGGACTCGGTTTCTGACTTCAAGTGATCTTCTAGCCTCCAGATTCGACCCCTAGACTTCAAATCCTATCCGAAATCTTTCAGATATTCTAATTAGGCTTCTGGAACACCAATTCCATGTCTACTTCAATATATTTGCCCGGAAAACCTCGTTTTTCAACCAAAACCTGTAAAATAAAAACTAAAGGGAAACGTGACACTATTCTAATAAAATGCACTAAAATATAGCTAAATTAACATAGATGATAGCTAAAATAGGTGAAAAAGACTCAAATGAAAGTGTAAAATACACATTCATCAAACTCTCCAAACCGAACCTTTGCTTGTCCTCAAGCAACTAAGCTAGACTCTAATGCAAAAAACAATGCAACACACGAAATGGAGTCTCATGCCAAATAAAATGAACTAATCTACTGAATCTATCAAAAAACGTATGAAGAAGAACCATATAAATCAAAACATGAATATAGGTTGAAGAATGCCTCGATTGACTCATACACATCCACATAAGCACTTATGTCAAGACAAGATAGTCTCTCGTAACATTCTCTACCTGGACCTAGTCAGTGACGACGTAATGAAACATGTTAAGATACGAATGGTTGTCCCGTGCCTATGAAACTGAGGACTTACTGTTGTTCACCAAGTTAAGACTTTTCCATCAAAGAGGTCGAACCAGTACTGGCTCTCATCAAACGAAGGAGGGTTCCCTATAAAAGATAACACTCCCCTATTCTACCCATCTCTCGAGCAAAGCCTAAAGCTATTCACCACTTCCTGAATGGCAGGACGAGGGTGGTCTAGAACAGATGACACTCAAAAACAAAGAAAAGATAGAAAATTACAACACGATTACGAACATTACAAGAATTGGAAAATGAGACACAACACTTTGCTAAACTGCTTTTTGACTTTCTTTTTTGGACCCTTCTTTGCTCTTTTGGGGTCTTTTTCTTTTTTTTTTCTTTTTTTCTTTTTTCCTGGAAATTTTTCTTTTTCTTTTTTTTCGATTTTTTTTAGCCAGCAGTAGCACAATGAAAAGAGAAACAAAATAACTCACAAACGACTTCCCCAACCTATTCGAAAGAATAGGTTGGAGTACAAAATTTACGAGAAAGGAAAAATAAACTCACAACACAGAATTGAAAAACGAAAAACAAGTCTAATGATAGTGTAACCCCCTCCCCAAACCTATTCGGAAGAATAGGTTGCAAACAAACGATCACACAATCTCACACTACCTCCTTCCTAGGCATTTAGCAATCTCAAAGCAAGGTGAAGACTTGTTGCCTCTTAGGTACATAATTACTCGGGAAAACAACCATAAGACCCTAACATGCATCATCCTATTATAAAGTCCTTCGTGAACCGCAGTAGAGAAAACATCACTAAGTGATGTCGAGACTACCAGGCTTAACTAAGTGCAGTACAAAAATGTGACAAGCCAAGCGAGAAAAACCTCAAACAAATTCATAGAGATGAAGCATATGAGTAATGTCATAATTAGTTAATCTACCAATAAAAAAGTTCAAAAAATTTGGCAATAAACTCCACATAAAACATGCAAGACTATCCTAGGATGAATGAAGTGAATGCAACCTAAAAACTAAGAAAGCAGTAAACGTGCAAATGCAAATGAAAGGTTTCACGAGTAATCATAAACAAAGCAAGTATACGAATACCCAACGATAACCCCCCCCTCCCAAACCTGAACGTCGTCGCTCGTCCCGAACGTCGAAAGTGGATTTAAGGTGAGAGATAAACTTGTACCTGTAGCTATAGTACTCAAAGAAACTCGTGAGACACCAAAAACATACGAAATTATAAAATAAAACAAAATGATATGCATGCAATAAAGCGGTAAAAAAAAAAAAAAAACGATAAAAACTCCGGGTTGCCTCCCAGATAGCGCCATTGTTTATAGTCTTCAACTCGACTCCTTCTTGCGCCCAACTCTTCTTCTTGAGGGTACTAGACTTCCCCTTCATGGATCTTCTCCTCATGCCACGAACCTGTGAGTAAGAATGAACATAGACAGCAAGACCACAGTAGTTAATGGTGTGAGAAGTATTGAAGTGATCAGGTGGATCAGATATGGCTCGCAACACATGTCGCTTGCCATCCACCTCAATGGTACAAGTCCTTCGGTAGATGTCTATCCCGGAGCGTAGTTTGGTCAAGAACGTTTGCCCCAAGAGAACAACATCCCCCATCCCAGGTGTAGACGCCGGCATAACTACAAAATTGGTGTACACAGAAGCTTCACAAATCTTAACCAATACGTTGTTCACAACGCCTTCGGGTCTCACAAAGGATCCATCCGCTAGTTGCACAATGGCCTTATGCTTCGAAAGCTCTCCAAGGCCACTCTTCTCAAACACATTCATGGGTAGCACATTCGAGTAAGATCCCGTATCTAGTGTAGCACGGACGTCATCGAGACTACCAATCCCAACCTTAACATCAAAGCTATCAGGAATTGGTTCAGGATCCTTAGGTCCTTCATTACTTACGTTGAGTCCCAGATCTTTATCTTCCTCCTTGGCCAATGGAGGCTCGTCTTTTGCACCACACTCGCATGCAACAACTTGCTTAATGGTGATTTCCACTGGAAGATCTCCCACCAAGTTGATCGACATGGACGTCTCAGTGTTGCCATGTAACTTCCCCTGCTCTCTACTAGCTCTAGCTTCCAATTGATCCAGACGAGCATTGATCTTTGCCGAATCCTCCTCATATCTCTTCAAAAACACTTGGGTGAAATCCACCAATTTCTGTAAATTATCCAAGAGAGTTGCTGACTTGGATGTAGATGCTTCGACCTTAGGAGTAGGATTACTACGGTTTCCCCAGTGAACATCTTCTCGTTCTAGATCTGATCTACACATATGAGCCCCATGCCCATAATTCTTGCACACCCTATATACCTCGTTGGAGAGAGATGTTCCGATTAGGCCACTTAGAGCTTGCCTCATCTGATTGGCGAAACCTTCGAACCTATCGCCACTCACACCATTCACTTCATGCATTGGGATCTCCTGGTTTGGTGGAGCCTCAGGTCCACGCCTCCTAACCATTGCTCTTGGATCCTTCGACTGAGATCCTTTAGCAAGCCTATCGAAACACGCCCACACATCCTCGGCGGTCTCTTCCCAGATAGTACCACGGCATTGGAAATCCACCACCTGTTGACTCTCATATGTGAGTCCATTGTAGAAGTGCTGGACAAGATCAGGAAGCTCAAAACCATGGTGTGGACACTTGTGCATGAGGTCCTTGAACCTCTCGAAAGCGGTGTAGATGGTCTCATCATAGTCCTGTTTGAATCCAGTGATTTGCGCCTTAAGCGCGGTAGTCAATGTGTGAGGAAAGTATTTCTCCATAAAAGCAGAATACACCTTGTCCCAGGTGTCTAGTGATCCGGCTTCCAGAGAGCCTAACCATGCCTTGGCTTTATCACCAAGCCCCATAGCAAAAACCTTCATCCTCAGCTCATCGTCCGTTATCCCTGCTCCGGGCCTTGGAAGATTGTTGATAAAATCGTCAATATCATTCAGGTATCCCATAACATCTTCCCTAGCCAACCCATAGAACCTCGGGAGTTGCTGGAACATGCAACTTTTGATTTCCAAATCTCGAGTTGCAGCAGATAGAACAATAGCCGGACCTCTCATCAGTGCTTTGTTGGGTTGAACCCATGATTTCAGTGGTCTAGCTTCTGCCATTCCGTCAATTTCCTTGAAAAGACTGTGTAGAGATTGAGAGAAATCGGTATCCTCTATTTCCTCTAGTGCACGCCTTTGAAGTAGTCGCCTTCTTTGGTGGTAGACTCTGTCGATCTCAGCAATTGAATTAGCAAGCGGTGTTCCTATAGATCGTGTATGTGGCATACACTATCTGTAATAAACTAGGAAAGGAGTATCAGAGAGATTAAATAGGAAAACTAAAACCTACTAGAACTAGAAATTGAATGCTGAAGATATAAACAAATTAAACAGAAAAAAGGAGTATAGTCCTCGGCAGCGGCGCCAATTTGATGAACGCGTGGATGTCGGGTCCAACGTATCAAATAAATTTGTATTTAGCCAAAGGCAATTCACAATTACAACGAAAACCGTAGTGTAGCAGTAGAATAACCTCGAGTGTCGATCTCTAAGGACTATAACTAGCTTTATCTAATCTAATTTAGAATATAAAACAGCAGACGATTTAGCAAAGGTTTTTCTTAACATATAATGGAGATTGGTGATAGTATGGTCCTTCAAAGCATAACGGGTTAATAATCATGCATAAATTCCTCGGTTTTGCATAGAGATCCTTGATCAATGAATTGTCCAGTTGTAATTACTAAACACTACGAAGATATAGATTTAGATAGGTCACAGACCAATGAATTGTCCAGTTGTGTGCAATAATTAATCAACAATACGAAGATAGAGATTTAGATAGATCAAAGAAATAAAGTAATAACTCAGAGTATAATGCGCGATATATCCATTAGCATAATTACTAACCCTTCGCTAAGAATTCACATACTATCACCAACGAGAAGTTTAGCTACTCATAGTTGTCATGCAATCAACAGAAATCATAGAAGAAAACATGTTGAAAGATATATAAAAATAAGTAGAAAAACTGTAAGATACAATGTTACCGAAGGTTGTCAATCTCCGAAGAATCGCGATCTTACAAGCTCCAAACTGCTATGAAAAAGTATCTCCTAAGCTAAGAACCCCCAGAACAGGCTCTGGGAGGTTCCTACCGAAAACTACAGAGAAAGGTGAGAGAAAAGGTCTGGAAAAGTATGAAAAATGGAGAAAAACTGAGCAACTATATATAGGCTTCGAATTGTGTGGGGCGAAGGGCCCCACACACCGGGCGATTCGCCTGGTGTGGGGCGATTCGCCCGGGAGTAATTTTCGGCCCAGAACGCGTTTTCGACGCGTTTTTGGATTTCTTCCACTTTTCGGACTCGGTTTCTGACTTCTAGTGACCTTCTAGCCTCCAGATTCGACCCCTAGACTTCAAATCCTATCCGGAATCTTTCAGATACTTCAATTAGGCTTCTGGAACATCAATCCCCTGTCTACTTCAATATATTTGCCCGGAAAACCTCGTTTTCAACCAAAACCTATAAAATAAAAACTAAAGGGAAACGTGACACTATTCTAATAAAATGCAATAAAATATAGCTAAATTAACATAGAGGATAGCTAAAATAGGTGAAAAAGACTCAAATGAAAATGTAAAATACACATTCATCAGTGAACGATTCCTCTTCCCATATCTTCTTCATTTCTTGACCATTTCGAACAAGGTTATAGGCATTTCGAAACTATTTCATCAAGGAACACGGGTAGATAGTCAATTGCGTGATTGTTTCACCATTTCTTCCGCAATCAAAGGTATTCAATTTCAACCCTAACTTGTCTAAATTTGAGTATTCTTCCTTTTTTTTTCTTCCTATTTCAATGAATTGTATGCATTCTACTAGTATCGGTTATGTTGTGTAACTCAAATTAGGTTGATGAATTGATAGATTTGAGATGAATTGGGTATTTTAGGAATTGGGACTTTGTTTTGGCATATGTAGTTGTATTATTGAGACCTAGAATTCAGACTTTGTTTGGGATGAATTGAGACCTAGAATTGAGTTGTAGTATGATTCGATCGTAATTAGTTGTTAATGAAAATGTATAACTATAATCGAAATATAAGTTGATAAATTCTAGTCGTTGTTAATCATAGTTGATAATTTCACAATAGTTTCGTATTATAAGTATTTGTAGTCATATTTTAAAAAACTTATAAGTATAAAGGAAAGAACTCATTGATAAATTAAAATTAAAATGAGTATGTATTATAAGTATTTTCAGTTGTAATTTAGAAATATTGTAAGTATAATGCAAAGTAAATATTGATAATAAAAATGAGTAAGAATTTTGGGTATTTGATCAAAATGTGATAAATTATATCAATTTTATTTAGTTACACGTATGTTAAATGGCAAGTAAAAACCTAAAAAATAAAAATGACAAAATACATTAGCAATGTACTAAACTTACATTGGCCAGGTTTAGTATTCAATTATGAATCCCGGTCGTACTTGAATGTACAGTAGGATTGCAGATGGGAAACTTTTGCCTACGTTTGTAGAAGGGGTCAATGCATTTGTCGAATTTGTATTGTCAAAAACTGAGTGTTTTAGCAAGGGGATGATGAAGTGTCCTTGCAACCATAAGAAATGTAGGAACAGTTAGTACTTACTCTCTACGGTGGCTGTAGACCATTTGAAGTGTAAGGGTTTTGTGGCTGAATATGATGTGTGGAATCATCATGGTGAGGCATTTCGTACGTTGGGGGATTATACGCAGTTGTTGGGGAAGCGTAGAAAAACGCAGCAGCAATCATAGGAGAGTAGTACTCATGATGATTCCACATGGGACCGGATGGAAGAGATGGTCCGTAACGCTGCGGGTCAAGAGTTTATGGAGGGTGTTGTTAATGAGGAGCCTCCGAATGCTGAGGCGCATCAATTCTTTGACTTGATGGAAGCGTCCAAGATGCCACTCTACCCGGGGTACAGGATGAATGAATTGTCCTGCTTGTCTCGAATTATGAGCAACAAGGAGGGTGGTGGGAATTCAGAAAGCAGCTGCAACGATTGGTTGAGTTTGATCACATATATTGCGCCTGAAGGAAGCCTAGTTCCAACAAACGTTTGCCAAGCGCAGAAGAAGATGAAGGTGATGGGATTGCCTATGGAGAAAATAGATTGTTGTACAGGTATGTGTATGATCTATTGGGGAGAGAATGAAGGTTTGTTGAACTGTAAACATTGTGGGAAGGAACGGTATAGTCGTTACAAGGAGGGCGCTGCAATGAAACGACAGAAGAAGAATCTCTCCCACAAGAAAATGTGGTACTTCCCTATAGGTCCTCGTCTGAAGAGGTTGTATGCATCAGATGTATGTGTAGATAAGATGCGTTGGCACAAGGAGAGAGTAGTCGCAACAGACCAAGAGGGTAAGATGGGTCACCCATCAGCTCGCCGACATGGAAAGAGTTTGATGTGAAATATCCACAGTTTGCAGTCCAGTCTAGAAATGTAAGGTTGGGACTTAGTATTGATGGGTTCAACCCGTTTGGGAGTGAACGGAAGTATTCATGCTGACCAGTGATGCTTACACCTTACAACTTGCCTCCCAGTGACTCTTTGAAAGAACCATTCATGTTCTTGACTGTGCTGGTGCCAGGGCCGTATGATCCAAGACATAAGTTGGATGTCTTCTTGCAGCCACTGATGAATGAGCTTATAGAGTTGTGGGAGGATGGTATCCCGACATATGATATCTCAACCTAGGTCACTTAATTCGCCTAGAACAAGCCACACTCTTCGTTTCGTTCGCGCTCTGGGGAACACAAAGCGGAAATCACGCTCTAATTAGGAGAATTATATTTTGCTAATTCGCGAACTAGATGAGAACTAATTCTCCAAGCCCTTTTGTTTTTGTCAAGAAGCTCCAAGATCGTCCAAAACCCTTACAAAACCAAACCTGGAAAGAAGATGGAAGATCCATCTATGATCTATCGGACCTAAACTAGTATGTCGACAGATTGGTGCTCCAGGAAGAATGGTTGTGCAGTGAAAGAAACATAAATTTGCACGGTTGATGGTTGGCCAATAAACTAGAAGAAGTTTCAGAGGTCAAATACATAAAAGATCTCATATCTAAAGAAACCGAATAGAGAGGGACGAGAGAGAAAAGAAGATAGATAAGGAAAGAGGTGAAGGATTAGATCTGAAAGGTGAGAACTCAAATTTGCATACACACGGCAAATTGCGTACACACAGCAATGGATTGAAGACATGAATGGACTTAGAATTTGGTAGTTAGTAGGTTTCTATGTTGTTATGGACTTCAAGAAGGCCCAATAAATCTAACCCATTTAGTACTTCTTTCAATACAAGCCCAATGAAGATATAATCTCATGATCTAAATTACCTAAGTAATTTTTATTCTATATATAATTTAAAAAGAATATTATTTTATAAACGCTCTAAGACGCTTCGCTTTCGTTTATTTTTAGTTTTCGCGAATCCTCTCTCTCCCTCTCGCTTTTGAATTCGCTCTCGCTCTCGCTTTATATTATGTAGGTCTCAACAAAGACGAACTTTACTTTGAGAGCAGCACTACTCTGGACCATTAGTGATTTCTCTGCATACTCCATGTTGTCTGGAAGGAAAACATCCGGATTCAAGGCATGTCCACATTGTTTTGATGATGTTGATTCACACTATCTGCCGAAGAGTCGAAAAGAATCTTGGTTTGATTGTCATCGCAGGTTTCTAGATGATGACCACCCGTTCAGAAAGAACAAGACTCAGTTTCTTAAGAACAAAGTGGTGGTGAAGAAGGCCCCTAAAGAACTAACAAGTGCACAACAATTTGCTATTATATAGAACACTTGGGGTACAAGAAAGTAACAGAGGTTGGGTGGGAAAAGCATAACGAGAAGATCAAAAGCGAATATGGATGGAAAAAGAGAAGCATCCTATGAGATTTGCCTTATTGGAGTAGTCTTCGCATACGACATATCTTGGATGTCATGCATATTGAGAAGAACGTATTTGAGAACTTCTTCAACACCATTTGTGAAATTCCCAACAAAACAAAAGGACACGGTTAAGTACAGGGAAGAGTTGGATATTCTATGCAGGAGGCCCTGGCTGTCAAAGAAGAATGTTGATGGCAAGTGGTCCAAGGCAGTTTACACTTTCACCAGAGAGACTAGAGAGGAACTTTATGATTGGGTGAAGTTGTTGAAGTTCCCCGACAATTATGCATCTAAATTTGCTCGATGTGTGGACACGAATAAGACAAAGATATATGGGATGAAGATAAGGCTCATACCGGTTGCATTTCACAAGCTCTTAGATAAATCGGTATGGAGTGCTCTGACCGAGTTGAGCTTGTTCTTCAAGAATCTATGCACACGGGTTGTTGAGGTTGAAGTGTTGAAGACTCTTAAAGCGAGCATACCCTTGATTCTGTGCAAGCTCGAGCGTATCTTTCCATCTAACTTCTTTGATTCCATGGAACACTTGCCATTCACCTCCCAGATGAGGCGTTGCTAGCCGGATCTTTTCAATATCGTTTTGTATCCCTTTGATAGGCAAATAATTTACTATCATATTTACAAATATATATCACACATAATTGTATATTATATCTAATTAAGACATACACATTATAACAGATACTTAGGCAAGCTAAAGCATTATGTGAAGGACAAAGCTCAGCCTGAGGGTTCGATTGCCAATGCATACATTCGAGCAGAAAACTACAACTTTTTGCTCCAATTTCTTTGAAACTAGGGTCCCTTCGAAGACATCTAGGCCGGCTCGAAATGCCAACACATTTCAAGTGTAAGAGGATGATGAAGTTGCACTATCAATCTTTAAGGTTTCGGGGAGGGAATATGGTGAATAAAAAGTGGCATATCTGAAGGATAAGGAGTACAATGTTGCACATTCGTATGTCCTTCAGAATTGTACTGAGGTTGAGCCATTCCTGGCCAAGTTTGATAGGTTAGTTGCCTTCTTACATTTTAAGATTGAATTAGAATCTTATTTTAGAGAAACTGCAAGTGGTAGTATTAAACTTAATATACGCATCATGTGCAGTGTCTTCAGCGCCCGTTGTGTGGAGGCGAATCCTATAGTGGCGGATGACACAATTGGTGTTAGGAAACTTGTAATTTTGATGAGCAATTAACCATGCTAAATTAAGGAAAGTCCAGTAACTAGTACTCTTAAGGTCCATAGGAATTTAGAATTTTAAGGACATTGTAAAAAGGAACGTTTGCTGAAAGACTTAGTGTAGGTACAAGTTAGGTGCTTTAGTCTGCTGATGATGTACTTTGTTTTTACAAATGAACTATTGAAGCACTAGAACCGCTCAGAAACTTGAAGATTCGAAGACTGAAGACTTAGAAGAATTCTGAGAAAGGTATCTACAAAGGCACATGTTGCTCAGAAAATGAGATTTTCAGCAACAGCTCGCATAAGTAAAAATCTATATGACAGAGTAGGTTGTGCTTGCTGAAACTGAGACTAACCATTTGATGAAAAACATATGTGGCCTCCTTGCTGAAGAGTACTTGCATTTTGGCTCCAACGTTCACATTTGAAATTGATTCAAATGAACATTAAATGCAAAGTAGGCACGCGAAAAACATGAAGACAAGAAGACAAATGAAGGACGCTGCTGAAAGTACAAAAGCAAGATAGTGACATCTTAAGGTGCAAAACCTTAGAATTCAAAATTCAAACGGCTCCCTTGATACACTATAAATAGAGGTCATCTGGCAAAGAGTAGAAGTGTGTCAACAACGTGATCAAACTCTCACTTGTGCTTTAAACACTCAAAATCTTCTATACTCTTTACTGCCTATTGATCCGTTCCAAGACTTAAGCTTGAAACAAAAGCTACTTGTTAAGAAGTAGAACATTCACGGCTAAGAAATTAGTTAAGTGTTCTTTCTTTTGAACAAGAACAAGTCTTGACACCAGAAACAACTTAACTTGCTTACTGAAAAGTATTACAAGTTGTGTTTCTTTAGATAACTTGTTATAGCTGAAAAGTTATACTCAAGTGATCTCATCCCAAACCTCTCTAACTGATAAACACCCTTTTTCAGGCGTGAAATTCAGGGGGAATTAATCAAGCATTGTGTTGCTGATTATAAGTCCCAAGTTTGGTGGAGAACAAGGTTACAGTTCTCTAGTTAGGTTGGAAACGAAGAAAGAGTGCTTTGATTTCTGAAGAATCATTAGTGATAGGATTTGTAATGAACCTCACATCTTATCTTAGTGGATTCAGTCCTAGAAAGGACAAAGTGGATTAGTTGAGAGATTACGCCACTCTCATATACCACTATAAAAGTGTTTGTGTGATTTATTTTACCGCATTTAGTTTTAAGCAAGCTACATTTATTGTACACTGACACTCTGCTCACTTGCTGAAACTAGCACTCTCTGAAAAGCACTTATTGTATAAAGTCTCTCGCACTCTGTTTTTAAAGTACCAGCAAACTCATTACTGAAAAGTAACAAGTACTTGAGAAAGTTAAGTACCAGCAAACTCATTACTGAAAAGTAATAAGCACTTGCTGAGAAAGTTTTAAACGACGAAAATTTTGAAAAGACTATTCACCCCCCCTCTAGTCTTTTCTTGTTATTTAAAGGGACCAACAAGTGGTATCAGAGCTGGAGGTTCTTTAACCTTCAGCACTGAACCTAGATCCCCTTAGGTGCTTTCCGTAAATCACTTTCACTTGATCAGTTTGGTAGTCTTTTGCTGACAGGATGTCGCTAGGAGACGCTCCCTTGCTGAAGCTAAAACTATGAAAAATGGCGAAACAACATGATGCTACATCTTGAGGCCAGTAGTGATGAAATGGTAACTGTCATAAATGATGGACCTATCAAGATCACTAAACTTGAGAGAAGCTTTCCTCACAAAACCACAGATACTGCTGGAAAGGAAACTATCTTAGAAGAATCGGTTGATATTTCCGTTCCAAAACCAAGAGAGGAATGGACTTCCGACGAAGCCAAAAGATTCCGTCTTGATGGCCAAGCAAGAAACATCATTATTCGATCTACTCCAGATACTAAACAGTGCAAACTGTGGGGTGCCAAAACTGCTAAGGAAGCTTGGAAAATGGTTCAAGATCTTTGTGCTAGATCTGAAAAAACCAAGGAAAACAAACTCGAAGTGCTAAAGTTGAAGTTCCAAAACTTTAAACAAGGTACAAATGAGTAACTGGAAGACTTGGATTTCAGATTCACAACTCTAGTGAGTGAAATGGCTGCCTTAGGAGTTGGAAACTTCTATTCAGATTCTGAAAAGGTGAAAACCATTATTAGAAGTCTGAACCAAGAATGGATCCATACTCAGAACTTCTACTACAATCAAGGAATGCCAAATATCACTCCAACTGAGTTGTTCTCTCATCTTGCTACTGTCAATTACGAGACAAAGCAAAGAGAAAATGTGTTTGCTGAAAAATCACAAAACATTGCACTTGCTGCTAAGCCGTCATCTTCTGAAAAGAAGAATAATAAAGAGCCTGCTGATGAAAATGCTCTTGTTGTTAGAAACATGAAGAAATTCATCAGTAAGGAACTTGAAAGACGAAAAGCAAAATAGAAGATGAAAAAACATCTTGGTAACAACTACCATAAATACAAGAATGAAGCTAGCTCGCTGAACAAGCAAGCTCAGCAAGCAAACTCCTCTGAAGAACCAGCAGTTGGCAATGATCTCTGCTTTTATTGCAAAAAGCCTGGACACGTCAAAGCAAATTGTCCTTTGCTGAAAGGCAAATCTGCTGAAAAGAAGAAGAAGTTCAAAAGGGCTTTGATTGCTGAAGAAAAGAAAAAGTTTCAAGCGAAAATCGATGCTCTTTGCATTGAAACAAGTTCTGAAGACAGTGAGGTAGAGAGCTCAGACACTGAAGAAGAAGAAGAAGAAGAAGCCACTCTTGATGTAGAGATTGGCAAGGAAGTTTGTGGAATAGCTATGGAAGCCTATCCAGATGTGTCAAACTACGAATTCTGCCTCATGGCCGGTCAGGTAAATTATGCTGATGCTAGTAATACGCTGACTGAACTAAACTCTTATCTGAGAGATCCATCTCAGAAAGAAGGTTTAGGTGCAACGTATGAAGGTGATGATGTAATAATCTTGAGTAAAGACAAATCACCAATCACCTTTGTTCGTGCAACTGATAGTGGTCAACCAGACCTCTATCAGATTGGTCAATCTAAGGTTGCTGAAATAAGCAATCAAGTACCTACGACCTTAAAGCCCGCTGTTGCCACTCAAAGTAACAAGACTTTACAAGGAAAACATGTTGCTGAAAAGCAAACTGTTTAGAAAAAGGATGTTGTAAAGCACTCCGCCAAACAAGTTACTGAAAAGCAATTTGTTAAGACTAAAGGCAAGATTACTAAAAGTAATCAGAAGACCTTTGCTGACAAACCTGAATCGAGTAAGGTTGTTGAGACAAAAGCTCAGCACTCTCCGAAAAGTGGACTTGGATTCAAAACCAAGCAAAGTCAACTCTTTCATGAGTATAAGCAAAGTCAACAAAGATACTTCAAAGAGATGAACAAAACCAAGCCTAAGAGGTCTGACAAAACTCAAAATGCTAGGACTAGATGGAACCTTGCTAGAAAAGAACTTACTGAAAAGTATGTTCAGCAAAAGGGTCAACCAAGCAAGACACCACATCAGAAAGTGGACTTGATTAGCAATGATCAAAAGTCTTTCGGTTCTAAGCCCTCTAGTTCCTCAGCAAGTAGAAAACAAGTCAAAGTTGAAAAACTCAAGACTTGGGTTTCCACTGGACGTTTTCTTGAACATGTTAATGGACATCCAATATTGGATAATTAACTTGTTTGCTCTTGATTGTGCAGACTTCAGCCAAGGAGACAAACAATGCAATTTGGCACTTTGACAGTGGTTTTGGAAAGCACATGACGGACAACAAGAAAAACCTGATAAACTATAGACGGTGGTCTAAAGGTCCAACAACAAGGTTTGCTGGTGGAGGCTTTGGTTCTACTAAAGGTTATGGTGACGTGAAATTAGGTTGCATTACCATTTCGGGAGTTCTTTATGTCAAGAATCTTAAGTTTAACCTTTTCAGCATGAGTCAATTCGCTGACAAAGGTTACTTCATCAAAATCAAAAGTGATGAATGTAAACTTATTGACTTTGAGACAAACAAGTTTATAATGGTTGCTAGAATCAGGAGGTCTCTATACGGTAGATTGGTCTTCAGCAATCGTTGAAAAATGCCTTGTCTCAGATCATGATTGCCTTGCTGAAAAAGCATGGTTATGGCATAAACGAACAAGTCACCTAAACTTCAAGACGCTGAATAAGTTGTCTAAAAAGGCACTTGTAGTTGGATTACTTAAGGTTACTTTTAAGAAAGATGGTGTTTGCAATGCATGTCAGCAAGGAAAGCAAACCAAAACTTCTTTCAAGAACAAGGCAGTACCGTCAACTACAAAACCTTTACAACTCTTGGACATGGACTTGTTTGAATCTTCTTCAACAAGCTATGCTGGCAAGAAGTATGGTCTGGTGGTGGTAGATGACTATTCAAGATTCACTTGGGTAGTATTCATCAAACAAAAGTCTGAAACAAGGACTGAAATACCTAACTTGCTGAACAAGCTCGAAGTCATGAAAAATGACAAGGTAAAAGTCATAAGAACAGACCATGGTACTGATTTTGTAAACCAGTACATAATTGAGTATTGCACTTCAAAAGGTATACAACATCAGTTATCCTCAGTAAGGACACCTCAACAAAATGGTGTTGCTGAAAGAAAGAATCGTACCCTTAAGGAAGCAGCTAGAACGATGCTTGCTGACACTGAAATAAGTGAAGCTTATTGGGTTGAAGCGATTAATACCGTCTGCTATACTCAAAATAGATGCTTGATAACTAAGGAATACAACAAAACTCCCTATGAGTTATTTGTTGGAAGACCTCCTAACATCACCCATCTAAGATTATTTGGTTGCAAATGCTTTGTTCTTAACAATGGTAGAGAATACTTAAGAACATTTCAACCAAAGGCACACGAAGCGATATTTCTTGGCTACTCCTTGCATAGGTAAAGCTTATAGAGTTTACAACAAAAAGGCACAAAAGATCGAAGAATCAGTGCATATTGTATTCTATGAAAAATCACAAGGAATCCCTGCTGAAGAAGAAGTATCAGAATGTATGAAGAAATTACTCATACACGAGCAAAGAACTGAATATGATGCTAGAAATATCAAATCAATTGAACTAAATGATGATTCTTACAATGACACTCCTTCCCCAAGTCATGACAAGATAAAAATAGTTCATGATAAAGAATTTACGGCTAAGGACGCAGTTGCTCCCGATGTTGCTGAAACTAAGCAACTTCCTGTGTCTGCTAACGAGTTACCTCAAACCAGCAATGTTGAACAAGCAGTTGCTGATGAACCAATTTCAGCAGAGACACAACAAGATACCAGTAGTACTGAACAAGCACATGTTGAAGAGTCACATGCTGAAACACAAACTTATCCAGATCCAAAGAGCAGAAAACATGTTAATAAGTGGATTAGAGATCATCCCTCTACGGATATGATTGGTGATATTGACAAACGCCAAGTGACTAGATCCAAAGTATCTACTAATCAAGAACTTGCTGAAGAAGCAAACGTCATTTAAGTAGAAGCTTTGTTCTCTTGCTTTGTTTCAGAAATTGAACCAAAGACCATAGAAGAAGCTTTAAAGCATTCTGCATGGATCGAGGCAATGCAAGAAGAACTGGATCAATTTGAAAGGAACAAAGTCTGGAAACTTGTACCCCTTGCTGAAGGAAAGAAAGTAATTGGTACAAAGTGGGTGTTCAGAAACAAGCTAAGTGAGTCTAGAGAAGTAACAAGGAACAAAGCACGTTTAGTTGCTCAAGGTTACTGCCAGACTGAAGGATTGGACTATGATGAATCTTATGCACCAGTCGCAAGATTGGATGCTATTAGACTCTTCTTAGCCTTTGCTTCTCATATAACTTCATTGTTTATCAAATGGATGTTAAAAGTGCATTCCTAAATGGTGAACTTGCTGAAGAAGTCTACCTAGAAAAACCCCTTGGCTTTGAACTTCCCTCTGAAACCAAGATGGTATACAAGATTCAGAAAGTTGTATATGGTCTAAAGCAATCACCAAGAGCTTGGTATGATACTTTAGCTAAGTTCTTGCTGGATAATGGTTTCAAGAAAGGTGAAGTTGACGAAACCTTATTTACCATGAACCATGATGATAAAATACTCTTAGTCCACATTTATGTGGATGACATAATATTTGGATCTAAGGACAAACAACTTTGTGATGATTTTGCCAACTCATGACAAACAAGTTTGAAATGAGTATGATGGACAAATTGAAATATTTGCTAGGATTGCAAGTCAAGCAACTCAAAGATGGAATATTCATAAATCAAGCAAAGTATGCAAAGGAAATGCTCATAAAGTTCAGGATCAAAGAGGAAGAAAAACCTGAAAAGATCCCCATGAGCGTTGGTACCAAATTGGGCTATACTAAACAAGATAAAAGTGTTGATGAACACAAGTATAGGAAGCTCATTGGTTCCTTTGTGTATCTAACAGCAAGTAGGCCTGACATTCAGTATGTTGTTTGTGTGTGTGCAAGATTCCAATCTGATCCATGAGAATCACACTACAAAAAAGCACTTAAGATACTGAAATATGTCAAAGGTACATTCAATGTTGGATTATGGTATCCAAAAGATTCTGGATTGGAATTGATTGGTTATTCTGATGCTAATCATGGAGGATCAACTCTTGATAGAAAAAGTACCTCTGGAACTTGTCAGTTTCTAGGTACAAGATTAATATCATGGTTCAGCAAGAAGCAAACCTGTGTTGCTAATTCATCCACTGAATCTGAATACATTGCGGCTGGTTGTTGCACAGCTCAAATCCTATGGATTCAGCAACAATTAAGAGATTATGGTATTTCTGCAAAGAAAACACCAATCTTTTGTGATAATACAAGTGCTATTGCTATCACGCAAAATCCTAAATTCCACTCAAGGACAAAGCACATTGATATTAGACATCATTTCATTAGAGATCATGTGAAAACAGGAGACATTGTGGTTGTAAAAGTAGGTACTGATGATCAACTTGCTGACATCTTTACCAAGCCCCTACCAGATAATAGGTCCGCAATGCTAAGGTATAACCTTTGATTGATTGAACTACCTCAATAAAAAGGGATACCTTTGGTGGATTGCTGAAACAGTCATTCAACAAGCCAATGATTGCTTAAAATTATTCCTTGAAAAGTCCCCTTCCACTGGCTTCTCTAAAAAGAAATGGCCGTACACTATATGTTTGCTGAAACAAGCATTCAACAAGTAATTTCTTCAAACCGGGTATTTGTTAGGAAACTTGATCATTTGCTGAGACGGGAACTGTAACACCCTGTTTTTTTAATTATTTATTTAATTATTTAATTATTATTTTATTATTTAATTATTTATTTTAGTTAATTAATTACCAGAGTAAATTATTTATTCGGTAATTAATTAATTATTTTCGCGTAAGTTAGTTCGTTTCGTTTCGTTTCGTTTGGATCAAGCTAGACTATCTGATCTGCTAGCCTTTTTGGCCCAATTGTGGAACCCAGTCAAATGCCCATTGACCGGCCCAATTCTCACTTAAACCCTAACCCTAATCAGATTCCTCCTTCCCTCATTCTCTCAGCCGTCCAACAATCAGAAGAAAGAAAGAAGAAAAAAAACTCTCTGCTTCTCTCTCTCTCGCTCACCTTCCTTCCTCAATCCACCATCTTCATCTCATCCCTTACCCTCACCATTGACATCACCCATCACCATCAACCGGAACAGATCTCTGGGCCGTTTCCGCCGTCGCGCCACTGCCGCCGCCCTCTGTTCCGTTCGCCGCGCCGCCGCCGCGCGTTCTGTTCTGTTCGTCTGCGTTGCGCCGCCGCCGCGCGCTCTGTTCGGTTCGCTCTGTCCGCTGTTCGCCGCCGCGTCGCCCGTACGCCGCGCCCGATCTGCCGCCGTTTTCCTCCGATCCGAGCCGGCCATCCGATCGATCTGTTCCGTCTCTCGCGCGCGCCGCTCCGGTCCCTTGAACCGCGCCGCCGCTTCCGTTCTGTTTGAGGTCGCCGCCGGTCCGTTATTACCGATCTCGATCGGTAAGTTTGATCTTTCGGTTTCGAATTCGAGTTTGAATACGATTTTGATTCGAATCTTGTTTTAATTCTCTTTTCTTTTCGATTTACTCGTTTGCAGATTGTTCTAACCCTTTCTTTCGATTCGAAGGTAAATATCGTTTCTCATACTGCTGCTCTTGATTCGAAACGCGTTCTCATATTCTGTTTGACTTTTTGACTTGGACTATTTTACCCCTGATCGATCTGACATTGTAATTTATTTCGAACCGAGAACCGGGACTTAGGTTGTTAGTTTAGTTACTGTTTGGCTGGACTTGTGATCTTTTGACCTCGTATATTGACTTGATTTCCTGTTTGACCTCGAAAGGACTTTTGGACCTTGTTGTTCTGTTTTGGATTCTTTGTGGACTGATTTGGGAAACTTAAAAACCTAAAGGACCTTTTTGCAGTTTTACCGTTGACCGTAGTTGACTGACAGTAGGCTTTTATCGTAAATCTTTTTGCTTTGAGAAGACTGTTTGATGTCTGGAAAACTACTGGTTCGTTTGTACTGTCTGTTTTCGAAAAGGGTTTTTCTTGCAATTTACCACTGAGGGTATTTTGGTAATTTCCAGAATCTAAAAATCGAAAGAGTTTCTGAAAATATTTCAAACTTAGTTTCTGTTTTTGTAAGTTAGTAAAGACTTGACTTGCTAGCCTAGTTGGTTAGGTTCTTGCTTGACTAACTTAGAGGTCCCGAGTTCGAACTCCGACTTTACCATTCCTTTTTCAACATTTTTCCTTCCGTCCGTTCGACTTCTAAATTGTGTTTAGTACTTTCTTGTTAGGTTCTCCGTTGTCCGTAAACCCGTAAGCTCATTTCTTGTTGAAGGTCGTTTGCTCGCAGGCTAAGGTGAGTGTTCACCCCTAAACCTATTATTTGCGAAAAACTGGAAGGCTACGTGACTGTTTGTACTTATTACTGTATACTGTATATTGTATGCTTCCGCGTAAAAGTATAAGTCCTAAGTATGACTTTTGGATTTCTGTTTACTGCTACTCTGTTCCGTACTGACCTTTCTGCAGGAACACTTCTCGGTGTCAATTAATTGTATCTGTTGTTCTGCATCTGTTCTGTTTCTGTGTGACCGGTCGATTAGGTTATGGTTAGGTAGGCTTGGGTAGTAGAGGACTATCGGGTTTGCTTGATCGTGGCCTAGTCTATTCCCTTTTAGGCGCGAGGCAGAAGTCGCTGAGGTCTATTAGGGTCGTAGGATCTGCTTCCCCAAAGTACACGGGGGTTTCTGTTCCTGTCCGGAGTTATGCATCCTCTGGAGGGAGTTATAAGGGCATTCTGGGAGTAGGAGCAATAAGGCGGGCTGCACCAACGGTCTACAACGTTTCTGTTATGCTAATCTGTTTTATGTGTTAGGTTCTGTTTGCTCGTTTTTCGGAAAAGACTTTGTTTTTTTAAAAAAACTGTTTACTTACTGTTTTAACTTAGAACCTCACTGAGATCCTTTATCTCACACTCTTTTGTTTTCCAAAATTCCTTCCTTCCAGATGCTGCTGAGGACGTGCGTGACTAGGATGCCAGCGACTGAGAGAAGGGTCTGGGGTATCACGGGTTTCTTTTCAAAATAAGAAGATACACTTTTATTGTCTTCATTCGTTATGCATTCGAACTTGAGTTGTCATTGGATATTATTTATTATTGTTAGCGTCAAAGATTATTTTGGGCATTTATTGCCGACCGTTGTTACTAAAGTATTTTCGAATTTCCTTTTTCAAGAAAATATTTTGTTTTCAAAACCGGTACCGTTACAGGAACTCAGTAAGAAAAACTCCAAAGATTGCTGAAACTGGCATTCAGACAATTAAGGATACTGAATTGAGTATTCAAGTATCAAAAGAAAAATCTGAGACAGGAACTCAGCAAAGAGCAAAAATACTTCTCAGATTATACCTAAGAATATCTCAATGTAAAAAGAATTTGCTGAGACGGGAACTCAGAAAAATCTTTTACCCTAAAAGAAAAATGAGATATTTGATTAAGGGGGAATTTTCAGCAAATACAAGGCTTGTTACTTCAGCAAGCAATTAGCGTTGGGTTAAAAGAGATCAAATCTCGTGAATCAAGGTAAAATCAATTTGTGACGTTAATCATGGCACAGATAAACTCGTTGTAAATCATGACATGAAATACAATCATGGCCATTGATTTTAATGTAGTTGATGATCCAACGATTAATATTACAAAGAGAAAGTATGCTCTGACGGTTTTGTGTTAGTGGTCCACTACGCATTTAATGCAAAGGCTCCACTAACTCAATGAATCTCTGTTTTACCCTTGTTGAGAACTCAAAACCATTGAGCTTCTCACATAACAGAGATACTATATAAATGAAGAGTTAGAGAAAGACAAAATTCTTTAACTCACATTTCCTTTCTCTGCAAACATTTCTAGCCTGTGCTCTGAAATTACTGTACCTCCGGTAAAAAAGAAAAGTCTCTTTTTCGTACACTCTCAACCCTCAACTACTATATAAGAGATGGCTCCCAAGAGACAATCATCTAAGACCACCAAGTCCTCAAAGGCAGACAGTGCTGGAAAAAGCACTGCTCCTACTCCGGTGAAAAACACGGTGAAAATCGTGTTGGCCAATAACCGTATCACTGAAAGACCCATGCCTCCTGCATATCTTGACACTGCAAAGTGTGAACAGATGATGCAATGGGGAGGATTTGCAAAAGAGAAGTATATCAGATACTTCTATGAACAAGATTTGGACGAAGAAAACGTAGAGGCGTTGAATTACATAAATCAACAAGGCCTACTTTTCTTCATTACTGCTCGCACTAAGAAAGTGAGCATGCTGGACACTATGGAATTCTACAACAATGCAGAAATCCAAACCCTTACTGATGGACAAGGAGTCACTGAAAAAGTGATTTCTACCACTGTTCAAGGAGAGCAAATCATCCTGAAATGGATTGATTTAGCTAACATCTTTCAGATTCCAACTACTGGAACTGAAGATGACATCACTGCCACTGATGAGGAAATTGAAGCCTTCTACGGTGATGTCAGAAATGAAAGAATGAAGAAAGGAGAGGTTGCTACCATGACTTGGAATAAGCACGTAAAGAGGAAGCATCTCTGCCATTCACTTGGTCTAGTAGCTCTGCTACTCATCAAAGTTCTTGACTTCCAAGTTGGAGGAATTGACCAAGTAGGCCTGAGAAGGTGGCATTTGCTGGTGCATATCTATGAGAGCAAAACTGACATTAACTCAGCTAAGTACATTTTCAACAGGCTTGTTGATTATGTTACAAAATTCAGGGTCAAGGTTGAAGACAACACAACCTCACCTTGGTTTCCAGTGATGTATGGATTGAAAATATGCTACATCCTTGAACATTTCAGGATTCAGCTGAGAAACCCATTGTCGATTAAGAAATCAGTATGCAATGTGGGAAGAGCTTTCTACAAGTTGAATGGACCTAAGGTTGCTGACAAGAAGTCAAAGAAAGCAACAACTGCAAATGTTGTTGAGACTGATAACCAGTCTAGGAATACAACAGCTGCAAATGTTGCAGAAACTGATCAGCAATCTAGGTATACAACAGCTGCAAATGTTGTTGAGAATGCAACAGCTGCAGATGTTGCTGTTGATACTGCTGCGGTTGCTGACACTACTGCACCCAATAAGAGATCCAAGAAAAAGAGGAAAGTTGATGATGACACTCAAACTGCAGCTTCATCAGCTGATCCTATTCCTAAGAAGGCAAGGACAAAGACCTTCCCAAGAATGAAAACAACGGCAAGAAAGTCCTTTCCAATTGTCCATGTCATTCAGGATGATGACGTTCTAGTGGTTGCTGAAAGGCAAGCCACTGTAGTAGATGTTGTTGAAGTGTTTGTAGAAGCCTTCAGCAATCCAATTAACTTGGATTCATCTGCTGAAGCAAGACCACATGGCAGTGGAAATGAAAATCTTGCCTTAGAACGTTTAGAAGATGTCTACATAGTAGATAATCTTGATGACAACACTCTGGAACCAGCAAGTGACATTGCTGCAGATCTAAGAAAAGCTGCACTTGTTGAAAGTGTTGCAGATGAGACAGTTGCTGAAATAGCAACTAGTCCAGTCCGAGAAATTGCTGAAGCTGCAATTGCTGAAGAACCAGTTGCTGAGACTGCAATGGTTCAAGTCCCAGAGGTTGCTGAAACACAACAAGAGACAGTGTTCGACGACGCATCTCATGATGCTGAGAATATTAGACCAAGTTCACCGATAACTTCTATTGACAAAGTCCAACTGGTGCTGACTGACCTAAGCCAGCAAATGGACTTGGATATTGATGACAACTCCAATAAGTCAGTAGACTTGTTCATGACAAGTAGTGAACTTAAAGGTCTAGATGTCTCTGCTCAACTTGTCAATTCAGAGACAAGGGAGATTGTTGAATCTGCACAGCCTTCTCATTTAGAGCAAGAGAAGAAGTCTGCTGAAGAACAAGTCCCAGATAATGAAGATGTTATCAATGCTGAAAGGACTGAGTCACCACCTGTCCCTTCTTCAGCAGGTAGTTAACTCAGATATAAACAAAACTTCACTATCTGAAACTTTATCCTTAGCTAATATAATTATTTCTTTACAGACTTCTCAAGATACAAGTCAGAAGATTGCTGATACTTCTGCACCAGAATCCACAACTCCTATTCAGCAGGTAGATGAAAATTTTGGTAAATCTACTAAGTCTGAAAACTTAGTACTTGTATCTAATATTGAGTTATTTCAGGATGAACAATTCAGGGATGCTGCCACAGCTCCTGAAGCAATGGAAATCGTACTGGGAAATCAAAACTTTTTTCCGGACGACTTGGATGTAGGACATGGTAGAATATCAACATAATGCATAGTGGAGGGATAGCTTCTTCCACCCCATTGCATAGGGCCTAGGGAAGTTTGATCGAGGAGGGTAGTCTCTTTATTTTATGCTTTTCATCCCTCCCATCCTTAAGTGGGGTCGGCAAAGTTCGTACTAGAGAGCAAGCGAATAAAAGGTAAGGCTTTACCAAGGTTTTGGATGTGAAGTGGTCAGACTCCAATCGACCGATATCAGGATCTCCAGACGCTGCAACCAAGAACGGAAGCCCTAATCGAGCAGGTTCGGGATACTTACAAAAAGTCAAAGTTTTCTGTCTCGCAGGGGGTCTTGACCATGAAGTGAAGGGGGTTCGGAGATCGAGAGAGACGCCTGCTTGTTAGGAGGATCTTGATTCCATATAAGTAGTGTGCAACATGAGCTTGCTGAAAGTCAGCAGGTAATTCATGTTACAGTTTTAGACTCTAAATCTATTTTCGAAAACCTTCCTAAAATTAACTTTACTTTTATTCTGGCTCAAAAGGAGAATGATGAAGTGGTTCACATCACGGAAGCTCTTGAAGTTAGTTTTGAAGAACTATACTCAAACTTCAAAAAAGAACACTTTGACCAGAGTTGCTAAGTCTGTCAGCAACTGGCAAAGATATAGAAGGATGTACTTTTCAGATCTTCACATCCATCTATCCAATGAGAAAAAGAGAAACTCTCTACTCAAACTCGAGACGTTGGTACACTCTATACTTCCAGAAGAACTCTCATAGTCTCAGCAAATGAGTTCAAATTTGATTGCTACAGTCAGAGAGAATATGAAAGCTAAGTTCAAGAGTGCCTCTCCAGCTGAACAAGCTATGATGCTCAAGGGTTCCTTTGTACCCGTGGTGGATGATCCGCACAAAATCAATGAGGAAGAGGAAGTTACAAGTGCTGCAAAGTACAAACATCTTGAGTTGGTTATACTGACGGATGATGATGAAGAAGAAGAGGATGAAAATATTCTTAAAGATACCAGTGATGATGAAGCCAAGGATTCTAAGGACAGCAAGGACGATGATGATGATAATCAAGGTCCTAGTCCGGATGCTGGCGGAGTAAAAATGACAGTTGCTGAAAATGAAAATCAAAACACTGAGAATCAGCAAGCTGACCAAACTCCCAGTCAGCAACAAGAATCTACTACTACTCCTGCTGAGACAAGTACTCCAGCAACTGAACAAGTTGCTGAAACTGAAGAAGATTACGCCAGAAAGCGTGCTGAAATGCCTAAAGGCAAAGCTAAAATTTCTGATGCCGAGTTAGCATTACTCGAAGCTAAGGTCACTGATCCAAACCTTGGAGAAGAAGAAGAAATGGATGAAGATTATCAAAGAGCATTACAGAATAGTCTACAGATTCATGACAGACACACAAAGAATCTAGATATTGCTCAATCTTCAGGAGTGAACAACATGGAAGTCTCCTCCCTTCCACTTACTACTGGTGAAACTCCAGTTGTTGAGTCCAAAGAGTTGCCCTCAGCAACCACTCAACCAGAAGTGACTGAAGCTAAAGATTTGGGAATCAAGGTTGCTGGCCTTGATGAATCTGATGAAGAAGAAGATCTATCTAACTTCTCAGCAAATGAAGAAGAAAAGACAAAGAAAACTGAACCCACGGTGGTGGAAATTCCTCCACCATCTCTCATCAATGATGAAGGAGATGCTGAGAGAAGTCGCTTGCTGAGAAATGATGATCAGATCGCCACTGAAATCAAAGCTCATTCACTTACTCCCTCTCTAGTGCCGTTCCCAAACGTTGAGGAGTTCACTCCTAGAATAAAGGCACTAATGGTTGTTCACGAAGCATGCCAAGAAGAGGATGATGCCTTGCTTGCTGAGAGTCCGCTTGACATTGGCAAAATACTGACTACTGTGCTGAGACGCACTACTACACTTACCATAGCTCAGAAAGATATCAGTCTACATCACAAAAGCTATGAAGAAGATGCCAGGCAGGCACTCAAGCTTGCTAAAAGTGCATTGATAAAGGCTCAGGCTATGCTTGAAGAAAAAGTCAACAATGAGCGCAGACATGAGGAGAATCTGGCTTTTATTAAAGAAGAATTGTCTAAGCTAACTACAGATCAGCAAGACATGATTCTGAAATACAATAGCCTAAATACTCATGCTGAAAATTGCAATGAGTTTTTCACTCTACAAGAATCTAGAATCTAGAAAAAGAAAGTCTTCAAGAGACATATCAACTAATCCCTCTGAAGTTGAAGCGCCATTAAAGCTTCCTGGACCACGTCCCAGAGAACTTCTTGCTGAAACAGAGCAAAGTTCTAAGAAAAGAGCTGAAACAGATTATGAGAGAAGTTCAGCAAATCCTAAAAGGAGAAGAACTTCTGTTGAAACTCAAGAATTATGTCACACTGAAAGTCATCAAAATGTGAATGAAGATGATAATGACCAAACAATAGCTCAAGCTATAAGGGCCAAGCCTCTTTCTGCCTTAACTCCTTCTGGCCAATCCAAACACTTCTCTTTTGACTCCAGATCGTCAGCAAAAGATCATGAAAATGCTAAGTCAAGAAGAAGAAAGCAAAGACAGGAAGAAAGAAGGCTAGCTAACATTGCAATTGGCACTGGCATTGATTATACTAAGACCAACAATGAGGAAACCACTCAGAATGTGATCAGAAACCTCCATGGTTGTTGGATCATAAATCTGGAAGATCTTTTGGCCAATGACTTCTTTCCAACTGCTGTACTGAATCAAATGTACACTTGAATTGAATTGAAAGTTGCAAGAAAAGAAAGGGATCATCCTCCCTACCCAAGGAACATTGTTGTAAAATGGCTGAATATTGAGATCTTGGTAAGAAGAACTTCCATCAGCAAGAAGATAAAACAAGAGCCTGATTTAATCAAGCCGATGGATGTTGCTTACTATAGTGATCCTACAACCAAGAAGTCCAAAAAGAAGTATGGCTTGATTCCTTATGAGTACTTTTATCTCACTGCTAAGGATCAAGAAGAAGACCTTCTCTGGTTAAGGAAGATTCATGCCAACAAGCGCATTTCAGACACTCAACTTCTACATGCTAGCAATTGGGCCATGCACTTGTGGGTAATTCACTACAAAGAGATGAATGGTGAAAACCATCATTATACTTCCTGCAAGAATTCAAGAATTATTCAGCTAGAAGTCCGTAAGCTACTTGAAGATTACGAGAATGACTGTGTTGAATTCACTGCTCTTGCTGAGAAGAGTGTAAAGGAGATTTTTAGAAAATCTTCTGCTGAATAGTTTAGTCCCTTGTACAAGCTTTGTTTTGTTTGTTGAATACTTTAAGTTATCTATGAGATTTCTTGTAAACTTACTAAAAGATAACTATCAGCAATGAACGTTTTGACTCGTATTGGTTTTTGATTATGCAAACTATTTATGCTTACTGTTTTATTATTCAAGTATGTTTGCATTAATCAACTTATTTATTCAACATCAGAAACCTCTAAAAGGGTAAAAATTAATTTAGCCATGGACTGCTAACATCAAAAAGGGGGAAATTTGTTAGAAAACTTGTAATTTTGATGAGCAATTAACCATGCTAAATTAAGGAAAGTCCAGTAACTAGTAATCTTAAGGTCCATAGGAATTTAGAATTTTAAGGACATTGTAAAAGAGGAACGTTTGCTGAAAGACTTAGTGTAGGTACTAGTTAGGTGCTTTAGTTTGCTGGTGATGTACTTTGTTTTTACAAATGAACTATTGAAGCACTAGAACCGCTCAGAAATTTGAAGATTCGAAGACTGAAGATTTAGAAGAATTCTGAGAAAGGTATCTACAAAGGCACATGTTGCTCAGAAAGTGAGATTTTCAGCAACAGGTCGCATAAGTGAAAATCTATATGACAGGGTAGGTTGTGCTTGCTGAAACTGAGACTGACCACTTGCTGAAAAACATATGTGACCTCCTTGCTGAAGAGTACTTGCATTTTGGCTCCAACGCTCACATTTGAAATTGATTCAAAAGAACATTAAATGCAAAGTAGGCACGCGAAGAACATGAAGACAAGAAGACAAATGAAGGACGCTGCTGAAAGTAAAAAAACAAGATAGTGACATCTTAAGATGCAAAGCCTTAGAATTTGAAATTCAAACGGCTCCCTTGATACACTATAAATAGAGATCATCTGGCAAAGAGTAGAAGTGTGTCAACAACGTGATCAAACTCTCATTTGTGCTTTAAACACTCAAAATCTTCTATACTCTTTACTGCCTATTGAAGGAAAGTCCAGTAACTAGTAATCTTAAGGTCCATAGGAATTTAGAATTTTAAGGACATTGTAAAAGAGGAACGTTTGCTGAAAGACTTAGTGTAGGTACTAGTTAGGTGCTTTAGTTTGCTGATGATGTACTTTGTTTTTACAAATGAACTATTGAAGCACTAGAACCGCTCAGAAACTTGAAGATTCGAAGACTGAAGATTTAGAAGAATTCTGAGAAAGGTATCTACAAAGGCACATGTTGCTCAGAAAGTGAGATTTTCAGCAACAGGTCGCATAAGTGAAAATCTATATGACAGAGTAGGTTGTGCTTGCTGAAACTGAGACTGACCACTTGCTGAAAAACATATGTGACCTCCTTGCTGAAGAGTACTTGCATTTTGGCTCCAACGTTCAAATTTGAAATTGATTCAAAGGAACATTAAATGCAAAGTAGGCACGCGAAGAACATGAAGACACGAAGACAAATGAAGGACGCTGCTGAAAGTAAAAAAATAAGATAGTGACATCTTAAGGTGCAAAGCCTTAGAATTTGAAATTCAAACGGCTCCCTTGATACACTATAAATAGAGATCATCTGGCAAAGAGTAGAAGTGTGTCAACAACGTGATCAAACTCTCATTTGTGCTTTAAACACTCAAAATCTTCTATACTCTTTACTGCCTATTGATCCGTTCCAAGACTTAAGCTTGAAACAAAAGCTACTTGTGAAGAAGTAGAACATTCACGGCTAAGAAATTAGTTAAGTGTTCTTTCTTTTGAACAAGAATAAGTCTTGACACCAGAAACAACTTAACTTGCTTACTCAAAAGTATTACAAGTTGTGTTTCTTTAGATAACTTGTTATAGCTGAAAAGTTATACTCAAGTGGTCTCATCCCAAACCTCTCTAACTGATAAACACACTTTTTCAGGCGTGAAATTCAGGGGGAATTAATCAAGCATTGTGTTGCTGATTATAAGTCCTAAGTTTGGTGGAGAACAAGGTTACAGTTCTCTAGTTAGGTTGTAAACGAAGCAAGAGTGCTTTGGTTTCTGAAGAATCATTAGTGATAGGATTTGTAAGGAACCTCACATCCTATCTTAGTGGATTCAGTCGTAGAAAGGACAAAGTGGATTAGTTGAGAGATTACATCACTCTCAGATACCATTATAAAAGTGTTTGAGTGATTTACTTTACCGCATTTAGTTTTCATCAAGCTACATTTATTGTACACTGACACTCTGCTCACTTGCTGAAACTAGCACTCTCTGAAAAGCACTTATTGTATAAAGTCTTCCGCACTCTATTTTTAAAGTACCAGCAAACTCGTTACTGAAAAGTAAAAAGTACTTGCTGAGAAAGTTAAGTACCAGCAAACTCATTACTGAAAAGTAATAAGCACTTGCTGAGAAAGTTTTAAACGACGAAAAGTTTGAAAAGACTATTCACCCCCCGCCCTCTAGTCTTTTCTTGTTGTTTAAAGGTACCAACAATTGGTGACATGCTTAAGGATGCAAGAGGCTCCGAATTTCCACCATGGTTCAAGGAGCATGTACAAAACCCGGCCAACAACATAACATGTCCTTACTTAAAAGCACTAGCAAGTGGACCATTGAGAAGATACTCCTCCTTCCCATCTTACATTGTAAATGGACTTAGGTTCAGCAGTAGTGAGTGTGGATCGACAAATGCTACAGTTAATAGTGGGGTTCGTGTCATGGGGAAAGACTTAGGATTCCCTTTTTGAGGCTTGGAAGGCCAACTGGCTGTTGGGAGTTCCGCCTTCGGATTGGATGGGAGATGGCCTTTATGAGGCTTGGCAGGCCTACTGGCGTGACCCCAAAGTCCAGCGTCGTTCCTTACTATATCTCTGATTTTACATGTTTTATATTCAATTTTATATGTACTAACACAAATCTTTTTTTTTTGCAGAGGCCACTAGCCAGGCCACCATGTTACCTACCCCCGAGGGATGATACTCCTCAGTCACCCCATACCGACGAAGAGGACACAGGGGTTGGGTCACAGCAGGGCTCCCCTGCTGCTCGTGGGACTCCACCAGAGTCGAGTAGGTGCTCGACTGGTCGATCCCCCAGGACCTGTGGGCCCACATTCTAGACGATAATTGTCCCTACACTGATCCCACAGATGGTCTAAAGTGGAATGGTCAGACTATCCTCTACCCCAATGGAGATAAGTAAGCATCAACTTATCTATGCACATAAATAATGTTGTACTATGTATAGAGTTTTTGTTATTGATTTACGAACTTTTAACATATATATTACGAAGGTTTGCTTATTGATTTACCTATTCTTTACATGTTGTTTGGGGACAAGGCTACCCACACACAGCCAGATTCTGAAGAACAAGATGATCCACCGCAAGAGGGTGGCAACACGTGGCAGAGCATCCCTGACCAGCTGAAGGAAGAGTACTTTGAGGAGCTGAGGGTGAGTTAATAATCGTACATTAATTACCTAATTGTTTGTGTGTCGTGAGTGGTATGTTACGCCACTTTGTGTGAGTGTTATGTTAGCCACTGTACTTGGGTGATATGTTAGTCACCATTGTTATAGTAAAATATAGGACAATGTGAGTGGTATGTTAGCCACTATATGTGAGTGGTATGCTAACCACTGAACTTGGGTGATATGTTAGTCACCGATATAATTGTTGTGTTATGTTACCCTTGTTATACTTTAATGTTCTCAAGTGTTCACACGTATGTTCTTGGATGTTTATTTGTAATTTTATCGAAACATTACTTCCTTCCGAAAGCCTTGTTGTGGGAACTTTGGTGGAGAGCTTCACCGCTCATGGTAGTTCCCTTTACAAGGGGACGGTTCATGGTATGAAGACCAAATGGGAAAAGGAAGTTGCAAAACTGGAGTGGATAGGAGATGGCCTTTAGGAGGCGTGGAAGGCATACTGGGCTGACCCGAGAGTCTAGCAGCAGGTTGAGCAGATCAGTGACAACAGGAAGGCGAAGCCGGCTAATGGGACGAGGACCCTGGTGACACACTGTTTTGGCTCTCAGTCGATCGCTACAACAAATGTGAGGAAGAAGGTAAGTGTATTAACTTTCCGATTTTATCATCGTTCTTATACTTGTTATTTACTTTGAACTTTAAAACTAAGTATATGATGTTTTCATGTGTCATTCAGTTGGAGGAGAAGGAGAGTCTTCTCTTCAGCTTGTTCACCAGATCTCAGACGGGCAAGGACGGACAATGGTTGTGTACTCAGACCAGCGAGATTGCTGTAAGTTCAACAATACATGTGTTTATTAAATACTGATGATTTCATAACTAATTAACAACATAACTAACACCTTGCAATCTTGATTTATCATTTCAGGCGGCCTACGAGGCCAAGATTCGTGATTGGGATCTCACTATTGAGGAAATGTGTAACGGCCCGGCCCACTAACGGGCCAAGACCCAGCCCAACGGGCCGACAAGGTTACTCATGGGCGCTCTCCGGGGTGATATGCTGGCCCCACAGACCAACACGGGTTCTAAACCGCGCACTTTGTCCTCACTCGTGCGCGCACCGGGAACTTCCCAGTGGGTCACCCATCCTAGAATTGCTCCAGAGCAAGCACGCTTAACTCTGAAGTTCTTATACGTGGATTCCCGAAAAGAAAGGTGCACCTTGTTAGTATAAGTAGCGTTCTCAACCCTTTTAAGCTTCTTCTGAAATCTGGGGCGTTACAATCACCCCCTCTTAAATTGCGCAACGTCCTCGTTGCGCGCTGTGCCGAGACCAACCATCCGTGCAGGATTCTAGAGGTGGCCCCTCCAGGCTCAAGAGGTGGCTCCCACCGTCGATACGGTGTAGCACTTTGCCCCGGATGGCACTTAGTTCCTGCAGTTCCGGATAGTCCCGCTCTGATACCACTTGTAACGACCCAGCCCACTAACGGGCCGAGACCCAGCCCAACGGGCCGACAAGGTTACTCATGGGCGCTCTCCGGGGTGATATGCTGGCCCCACAGACCAACACGGGTTCTAAACCGCGCACTTTGTCCTCACTCGTGCGCGCACCGGGAACTTCCCAGTGGGTCACCCATCCTAGAATTGCTCCAGAGCAAGCACGCTTAACTCTGAAGTTCTTATACGTGGATTCCCGAAAAGAAAGGTGCACCTTGTTAGTATGAGTAGCGTTCTCAACCCTTTTAAACTTCTTCTGAAATCTGGGGCGTTACAAAATGAATGTCATTTTCCTCGAAGTGAATCTTCCAAACGAGAAGGGTTGTCGCTTGGTACTGGGGAGTGCGGCAGCAACCGTTGGGGTGGGATCGAGGTCGTCGCGTGCTCGTGGTACCGATACCTCTTCACTAGGTGCCACATAATCTAGTTCTTCCGCTCGAGAGGCTGCCTTCTTAGCTGAGTTGCAGCGGAAGGATGAGGAGATTAGGAAGCTAGGCGAGAGGCAGGCTCATCACGACGCTAAGTTTGCTGACTTGTATACGAGGTTGGGGATTTCACCACCCCCACCGCCCTATCCATGATCCCCTAGCCTTTTCATTCGCTCTATTTCTATTTCTATTTCTGCATGAATACTGTGTACGATCGGATATTACTTTGGATTAGTATTGTACGAATGATTATTATTATATGTATGGAGGGTTTCGTTACATTTATTATGATTTTTTGGATTATTTTCAGTTTATTGGTCTATAATAATTTGTGTAACAGGTTGCTGATTGACAGTTGAATTTGATTTTGGGATATATAAACAAAAGATTATTGATTTCCCTGTTTGTACACTTTGTCAACTAGAACAACAAGAGACTTTTAATCATTTGCTGCTTCATTGCCCGGCTTTCTCTGAAATCCGGAATAAACCTTGGCGTACAGTTAATATATCTAGCGGAAACTTTGTATCTTATATAGTCTTTCATCTGCCTTTGAATGATCAAAGACAGTTGTTGCTTCTTCACTCATGTTATATCTTTTGGAATATGTGCAATAATTTTATTTTTCCTAATGAAAGTATTAGTTTTGTGAGATTCCGTATGCATCTTACAAATATCACACAAGCAGTTTCACTTAGATTCCCTAAGAGCATTCTGAAGAACATCATATTATTATGTGTAAATGGAAACCCCTCCCCCTGGATTTTTTAGCCTTAATACGGATGGGTCTAGCCTCTCCAATCCAGGACACGCAGGTCTAGGATGTGTCTTTAGGAATGAAACTGGGGATTTTGTTCTTGCTAGTGCAGCGTATATAGGCATTACGGATAATGTTACTGCAGAATTTTGGGCCTTAAGGCATGGACTTTCACTTGCATTTCAACACAAGTTCAACAAAATTATCATCACTACAGATTCTTCATTTTTGGCTTCTTGTTATGACAGGTCCCAGGCCCCGGGAGTTCAGCAGCGGCCGCTTCTTCTGGACATTAGGAACATGGCAGCAGAACTTGAAGATGTAAGGCTGCAGTTTAATTTTCGGGAAGCAAATCAGACAGCTGATATTTTGCCCAGATATGGCACAATTCGAACTTTATCCACGCTTTTGCTCAAGTCCAAGACTCTCCAGCTCCTGGTAGTTTATGTAGGACTTGGAATTTTTGTCCGGAGTGGTTAAACAGCTATGTAATAAAGGATAAGTTGTTGCAGCATCCTCGTAGAACTACTTTGTTAACAAATTGTACTCCAACATCTTGAAATTAATATAATGAATCTGGGTTTCTCAAAAAACCTGTGCGTTGAGCTTACTGTACTTTTCTGAGTTGATGAAAGCAGTTTTCTTGTCTAATAAAAAAAAGAAGTTAACAACGATCGTTAAATAAAATCTGGACAATTAATATTTCATTCCATACAGTATTGGGCTGTAGACACGACTGAGTTAAGCCCATTTTTAAAATAGGTCTCTTTCATACGTCAGGCCATCATACTTTTGGACTCAAAGCTTGTAATTAGAAGTATTATTTTAAAATTAGAGTCTCTCCACTCTTAACGAAAATTAACCAAAAGAGTGATGCATTTAGCAGTAACTATATATCGGTGTAAAATAATCTACAGTATGTACCATTATTTTAAATTGGCCTCCTGGGACTGACCCTATTTGTGTTTGGTTACCTTATATAGTGCAGAAATCCAAAATGAAACCAATCCACTTAGCAATGTGGTATCAAATGAAGGTAAAATCTCAAAATGTAATTATTAGTACTCCTTTGTATAAAAAGTTTAAGCACAAATTAAGGTTATTATTATTGTTATGAAATTTGATACAAGTACCTATTAAACGGCTTAAAACATTTACATATAAGTACCTTTCAAACGGAGTACAAATTTTATTTTTATTTTTAAATGGCTTAAAATATTTATTAAAAGTAACCACAAAACAAAAGCCTTAAACAAATAATTAAACCGGCCGTGCACGTTCACGCAACTGTCGGCTGTCATCTTATCTTATCATCATTAAACAAATTTTAAAGTTGATGGCTAATGTTTCAACATGAAATCGTCATTAAGAGCCAATCAAACATGATTAGAGCATTCATATTCCTTATGGTTTATGGTTTATGGTTTGGGGCTTATATGGGACTATAAACATAGAAGTTCTAAAATAAAGCTCTTCCAAATTGAAGCATCCAATGGTTTGGGGCTTAATTGAGGCTTCTATGTGGACCCCATGTACAATATTTTACTCCATTAACCAATCAAAACAAATAAAATTATAAAATAATAATATGGAGGGCTTAATTGGGGGCTACTAAGTAGTCCTTTTTCAAGAGCTACTATTTAGTAGTCCAAAGAAGCCTCCATTGGAGGTGTTTTTGGGCTTCTTTGGGACTTAATTTGTACTTTAAACTCCAAAAAATCTCCAAAAAGCCTCAACCAGAAGTGATCTTATCTGGCTACTGCACAACTCAATTAATTAAATTAAATTAGTTGAGAAAATTAATATTCACTAACCTCAATTGGATCGTAGTACGTACTGCATAGACTCCAAGACTAAAACAAAGCCTATTGAATTTCTTTGTCCACATGCAAATAATTGTGTAGGTTAGTACGAGAGTTGTCCTATAATATTAATAATTGGCCAAACTAATTCGTATCACTTAATTAATTAAGTAAGTAAGTAAGTAGATCGATCTGTCTTTTGTGTATACGGCGGTTCAAACAATTGCATGACCAATATTAACCACAATTAAGTATATTATAATACGTTCAAATATAACAATATGAACACGTTCAGGTTTGAAATTAAACGGATCGTAGTCCTTGAGAAAATTTGTCAGTTAATACAATTGCTAATTAATTAACATTTCCAGATCTTAACAATACGGAGAGGAACAATGAACTTGGACAAATCTCCACATCCTAACTATATTTAAAGTGTGTACAAACTTACAAATTACAATGAGAAGCCATGTGTTTAATGTATGATGCATCTAAATTAAAAATACTACTAAATAGTAGAAGATTTTTCTTCTCAATCTGAGTAGTACGATGGCATAATGTGCAAATAAATATAATGGGAGTGCGAAAATAAGTCTCAGAGTGCGAAAATAAAATGAAGATAAATATTGCGGAAGCTTTCGCTTGCTGGTATTAACAATTGAAGAAATTGTGACAGATTGTACAATAATGTATAAATGAGCTAAGCACTACCTATTTATACAAAATAATCATAACCCTAATGGTGCTAAGAATACGTAAATATCCTCAAAAGAATTTGTACTGATACACTAAGTCTTGCATAATTTTGGCTGAGATTGTTTCAATCATCACTCTGTTCTGGAATGTACAGCTGTCCGTAAGTATAGCTGTAAATTAGGTTTATTTTGTGTTTCCATGCAGCTGGTGCAATACACCATTTGAACTCTCTTCTGTTTGAGCGCGCTCCTTCCTTTCCTCATTCAGTTCGTGCGCTCCAGTCTCTTCTTTTCTCTCTAGTTCAGTCTCTTGTTCTAAATGCGATTCCATACGTTGAGATTCCCCCTCAAGATTGGAGTATATATTGATTACTCCCATCTTGCGAATCATCTTTTGCAAAACTTCAGATGGAAGAGCTTTAGTAAAGATATCTTCTAGTAATTGTAATGAAGTATGAACGTAAACAGTCTTGATTGTCCCTTCCAACACCTTATCTCTGATGAAATGTTGATCTATACGAGATGCTTCGTTCTCTCGTGGAATACAGGATTCTTGGTGATGTGTATTGTTGATTGGTTGTCACAATGCAACACAGTTGCATTTGTTTGTTTAAGATTAAAATCTTCAAGTAGGTATCTGAGCCACATAATTTCACAAGTCGTTTTCGCCATTGATCTATATTCAGATTCAGTGGTTGATAAACTTTGAACTATTTGTTTCTTGGACCTCCATGACACAAGAGAATCGTCTAAGAATATGCAGTAACCAGTAATATATTTTCTAGTATCTGGGCATTGTGAGTAATCTTCATCTGAGTATGCAATTAAGTCCAAGTTTTTATTAGTTGAAAGCAAAATTCCTTGTCCAGGAGTCCCTTTGAGATATCTGACAACTCTAAATGCTCCTTCCAAGTGTTCTTCTGTAGGATTTTCCATGAACCTACTTAAAATATTGACCAAGTAACATATGTCAGGTCTAGGGAAGGTCAAGTAGATTAATTTCCCTACTATTTTCCTATAAATTGTTGAATTTTTTAGTGGTTTCCCTCCATCTTGACAGAGTTTATGATTTTGTTCTATGGGAATAAGGAGAGGTTTGCAGCCTAACAGGCCACACTCTTCAATTATTTCAAGTGTATATTTCCTTTGACATAGGAAAATACCCTTTGATGATCTAGTATTTCAACACCTAAGAAATATCTAGGTTGCTCTAAATCTCTTATTTTGAAATGTTGTTTCAATTGAATCTTGATCTTTTCAACTTCTAAAATATTGTTGCCTCCTAGTAAGATATCATCCACATATACTAGTAGCGCTATGAATCCATTCTTATCTTTTCTAATGAATAGTGAATAGTCATTCTTAGACTGGTTGAATCCTATTTTCACTAGGAAACAAGTGAGTTTAGAGTTCCATTGCCTGGAAGCTTGTTTGAGACCATAGATTGATTTTTGTAACTTGCAAACTTTATTATCTAGTGATTCCCCCTTAATGGTGAATCCTGGGGGGAGCTTCATGTAGATATCTTCTTCCAGGTCACCATTAAGAAATGTGTTGTGAACATCAAGTTGAGCAAGTTTCCAGTTTAATTGAGCTGCAATAGCTAGGAATAGTCTGACAGTTGTTAATTTAGCAATTGGACTGAAAGTTTCATTATAATCAATTCTGAATTGTTGAGTGAATCCCTTAGCTAATAATCTAGCTTTGTACTTGTTTATAGTGCCATCAGGATTTAATTTGGTCTTAAAGACAAATCTGCACCCAATTGCCTTTTGATTAGGAGGAAGTGTAGTGATAATCCATGTCTTGTTGTCTTCCATGGCCTTAATTTCTTCCTTAATAGCAGCTAGCCAATGAGGAGATTGAATGGTTTTTGAAAAGTTTCTAGGTTCATGGTGTTCTGAGATCTTGAGAGAAAAAGCTCTATGAATCGGAGTTAAGTTATCATAAGAAATGAAATGTGTTAAAGGATAAATGGTGCTACATGTTACAACTACATTTTTATCCATTTTCTTGACTGGTTCACAGTGAAAATCATCGTATTTTCCTGGAAATTTGTTGGATCTTTATGATTTTCTAAGAACTGGTTGATCTGTTTGTTGGTCCATGGGTATTGGAAGAGTTTGTTCAGAAAACGAAGGATGTTCTGAAGTTGGTGAATCAGATGAACTTTCAGCAGCAGGTGTTTGTGTGTTCGGTGAGGTAGGTGGTGAAATGAGTGAAGGAGGAGATGTTTGGGTATGAGGAGTTTGAATAGATTTATTAGGTGAAGGTGTAGTGTCAGTTGCTTGTTGATCAGACGATGTAGTAATGAGACTGGTGTCGTGATGAGAATGTAGTTCAGTATGTGGAGTGATTTTTGAAGAAGGGGGGAAGTAGATGAGATCATCTAATGAATGTAATAAAGGAATGGGTGCAGTGCTAAGTGGAGTATCTGCAACCTGATATGGAAAAATGCTTTCATGAAAGATTACATTTCTGGAAATATAAATTGTATGGTCTTCAATATCATACAACTTGTAGCCTTTAACATGAGCTGGATAACCTATAAAAATTGATTTTCTTGATCTGGTACCAAATTTGTGCCTAAGTTCTGGTATAGTGGTACCATAAGCTAGACAACCAAATACTTTAATGTGACTAAGAGAAGGAAGTTTGTTCATCAAGAGCTCATATGGTGATTTATTATGCAATATAGTTGAAGGTATTCTATTGATTAAATGAGTGGCAGTTAACACAGCTTCCCCCCAGAATTTCAAAGGGAGATTGGCTTGAAAGAGTAGAGCTCTTGTTGCATTTAAAAGAGTTTGGTGTTTTCTTTCTACTACACCATTTTGCTCAGGTGTATAAATACAAGTTAACTGATGAATGATTCCTGTTTTTGCATAAAACTAAGAGAGAATGAATTCAGTTCCATTATCGGTTCTGATAATCTTCACTGTCTTTTGAAATTGAGTAGAAATCATGGTGATGAAATTGGGAAGTACTTCTTGTATCTATGATTTGAATTTGAGTAAAACTACCCAAGTCATTTTAGTACAGTCATCGACAATAGTTAAGAAAAATCTATGTCCATGCAATGATTTCTGTGAAAAAGGACCCCAAACATCACAATGTAAAAGCTCAAAGGCAGTAGTTGAAATGGAATTTTCATTAATAGAGAATGAACTTTTTTCTTATGTCTGGATTTCATACAAACATCACAATGAGTAAAATCAGTTGCTTTTTACATAAGTAGAAGATTGCTCAATCAACTTGAGTCTTTCATTCGGTAGATGTCCAAGCCTATAATGCCAGAGATCTTTATTTATTATAGCACACTGATTGATATGATGATTTGCTTCTGAAAACTTGAAATCCACATAGTAGAGTCCTTGTTTACTCTGCCATTTTCCAATCGAGGTCATAGATGAGTGAGTCTGCATTATACAAGCATCTTTGTTAAACAAGAGTTGAATATCATTATGTTCAGTCAGCTTACTTACAGAGATGAGATTTATCTTAAAACTTGGCACACATAAGACATTTTTCAATGTAATAAATTCATTAACATATATATATCACCCATGTGAGTAACAGAAATATTTTCACTAGTTGGCAGTTGCACTGTAGTATTCATAGTTCTAACGTTATGAGTATAAATAGTGGGTGAGTAAGTGATGTGAGCAGACGCCCCAGAGTCAAGGATCCATATGTTTAAATTAACTGAGTTGATAAATATACCTGCAAACTGTTCATCAGTCATGTTGAAGGGGGAGGAACCTACTGCATTGTGTAAGAAAATACGGCCAGAGTTACCCCTAGGGTACGCAGCGGAATTTCAAAAAATTTCTTAACATACAGGTTAATTGATTACGTATATGCCGTATATATTTAAACACGTCAATTAGAAGACTACCCTTACTTCAAAAGCAAGCACAGATTCCAAGTCTTCGTAATAATCCGGTGTATCTTCTCCTTCGTCGAAGTTGAAGATATCTGCAATACTCTGATTATCTGCAAGACAATAAGAGTTAGTTTCCAGCTCCTAGAACCTCAACCTCGGTATCCACGGATGAACAGCCTATCGGAAGAATGCTAGGATATTCATTGTGTGACCAAGAAGATGGGGCGGCGGTTTTCCTCCGGCAAGAGGGGTGGCGCCCGTAGCTTATAGAGGAGAGGGGGGGAGCTTTTATTTTCTCTAAGAAAACTGTGTATTCAACTGTGTGTCAAAATCTCTCTAATAGTCTACTATATATAGTAGTCAATAGAAGCCTAAAGCATAAGCAATTAGACTTCGTAAAGGAATAAGAATCTAATTCTTATCGCACTAGGAAACCAATTTCAAGTCAAGATTCATTCCCAATCAAATTAAAACTCAATATGGAAAATCTAACTTATCCCTTGGACTTCTAATAGAGGAAGGAGTCGAACTCTTTCCCCTACTCAGCTCGCGCGTGCACGTGTCTTACGGGAGATAGGTGGGTCCCAATTTTGGGACCCACTTATAGTTCTAAGTCAATTCAAACTCCAAGTAGAATTTGTCCATGTGCATATGTTAATTCTAAATTAACATATCCTTTCAAATCAAACCTCTATTATATTTCTAAAATATAATCTTTAATTGTATTTACATAAAATACAATTAATTAGCAATTCAATTAATAATTCCAAATCATTAATTGAGCCACTAAATATTATAATTAATTCCAAATCAATTATAATCTATAAATCACAATTAATTCCAAAGTAATTGCGATTCCATCTTCAAGGATATTCTGATAAGCTGAATCACCACATAGTGTGACCCATAGGGCCTCATTGTATTAAGAAAGTCCTAGACTAGGCAAAATGGAATTCCTAGACGGTTCCACTTGCAATATTAATACATGAGGACGTTTGAGAGGTTTCTCAAAGCAAACCCTTTCGTTGTGAAGCCTGTTGCGCTCAACGCGGCGATGGTAACGTCCCTTCATCTGACTGACTCGAATGCATCGATCTAGGATCGATGATGTGTCTATCCCAATAATGCATCCACGTGCGTCTCAAGGAGTTGCTTGGTTACGAAGATATACTTATGACCATCATAATATATCGTTGCACTGGCCAGTGACTTTACCAACACAACTATGAAGACTATGAGCAGTACTCTCATGTGCTACACATGAGAGATGAATCCTTCACAGAAACACTTATCATCCCCATTTGTATGTAGCCATAATCCTGGATCGTGTCTTAGGTCAACTGCTTATTCAGAGCTGACATCGACGGGTCCACCAAGGATATGGGGCAACAAATGTGATGATAAAGTCCTGTAAGTCCAAAGGACGACTGGCATCACTTCGACAACTTACCGGTTCTCATAGACACTTCGGTGTAGAGTATACATCGATGGGAGTGTCCGGTGGGTACTTCCATTGTTCGGTAATCCTCAATCGAACAACTATGTGCAGTTATGGGAATGTTTCTTGATTGTCCAACAATCCGTTCCGTGGTCGTGGGATAGGCTCACACTTGCTCCAACAAGTATAACCTCCACGCATACTAGTCTCAGCTGGTTCATTCAGACCCCCACATCCGAGATGAACCTCGACTAGAGAGAGTTTGGGATAGATGATAACTCACATAGCTCCCACTATCTGTGTGATCGGTCATCTATCCGAGGGGACATGTTTAATATCAATACAGACAGAAATAGAGATATGACATGTTGCATGCCTGGTGTAATATAAATATGAAAGCGATACTCAATAGTCAAACAACAAACATATATTATATTACGTTGACCTGTGTAATAGTACATATATGCCCTCTATAAGGGACGCATGCCCTTAATAAGGACTGTCTCTAGGACATATACACTATCACATTGACCTTAGGAGCCTTGAGTATCTTCATGATATGTTTGAGCTGAGCTGGAGTTAGCTCTTCATTTTTATCAGCACTAACTTGAGCTACAGCTGGTGGGTACCTTCCTTGTTGTGGCTGAGAACCATTCTTGGTAAACTTGTAATCAGCAGGGAAACCAATCTTCCTATAGCAGTTGGCTTCTAGATGGCCTGGTTTGTTGCAATATGTGCAAATCATGCACTTCTCGGTAGCATGTCCTGCCTTCTTGCACTTGGTACGATATAGATTGAACCTGTCTCCCTTTCTCTTGTAACCAACAGACATGGCAGAGATTTCATGAGTTTGCTGCATAGTGACCCTATTGTTCAGTTGCCTTTCTTCTTGCAGCACTAAGTCGTATACCTTGTCAAGAGTTGGCGTTTTCTCCATGGCCAAAACTGAACTTCTGACACGTGAATAAGCACTAGTAAGCTCCATGAGAAAATGAATGACTGAATCAATCTCATGTGCCCTGGCTAGATCATGAAGTGGCCTGCAATGACATTTTCCACAGTTGCAACCTTCAGCTGGCCTGTAATTTCTAAGCTCAGCTAGTAAGGCAGTAAGTTTGGTATAATACTCTCTCACTGTACTAGTTCCCTGCATTAATCTACAGATTTCATGTCTTATTTCAAAGATCCTCATGATTCCTGGATCTGAATAGTGAGTTATGATCTTATCCCAAACTTTCTTGGCTGTGGTTTCAAATCTGATAGTACTAGCAATTTATTTGCTGACTGATCCCAACAACCAAGTGAAAATCAAGTTATTGCATCTGACCCAAGGTAGATAGAGTGGATCAGTGGCTTCTAGTTCAGTGAGTGAGCCATCAACAAATCCCATTTTGTTCTTCCCTACAAGCTGCATAGTGATTATGCGTTTCCAGTCATGAAATTGTTACCATCAAGGATAACATCAAGTTGAACTGAACCAGCGTTGTCACTTGGATGCAGGTAGTAGGGGTGATATGGGTCAGTGATAGCCAGTGTGGTCACAACAATGTCATCAACTGAGAGATTCTTATCTTGCTTCTTGTTCAGATCAAGAGCTTTCTCAGTATCATTGACCACATCTTTGTGTGTCAGCCATGAGTTTCAGATGATTTGATATGGTAGATGATTGATTTAAAGTTTGATTTCAACTGATAACAACAGTATGAATGAGTGAATGATCTTTGATTGTGAGTATAGACAAAAGCAGTTGATCTGCGGAAAGACAATGAAAATCAAAAAACAACAAGTGAACTGTGTGATTCTGCTTATAATACTAAAATCTCAAATCATTAACAGACCTGGCTCTAGTACCATCTCAGAGTGCGAAAATAAAATGAAGATAAATATTGCGGAAGCTTTTGCTTGCTGGTATTAACAATTGAAAAAATTGTGACAGATTGTACAATGAATAAATGAGTTAAGCACTACCTATTTATACAAAATAATCCTAACCCTAATGGTGCTAAGAATACGTGAATATCCCCAAAAGAATCTGTACTGATACACTAAATCTTGCATAATTTTTGCTGAGGTTGTTCCAATCATCACTTTGTTCTGGAATGTACAGTTGTCCGTAAGTATAGCTGTAAATTAGGTTTATTTTGTGTTTCCATGCAGATGGTGCAATCTATGTTTAAGATCTCGCCGGATCAATCCGGGTCGACCCGGTTTAACCGGTAATGGGTGCCCTTCGCGGGACGAAACCACAAAATCTCGGAACCCGGGATTTTTCTGAGATTTTGGCCGGTTAATCCGGGTTGACCCGGGTTTTTGAAATATTGTTTTTTTTTAAAAAAAAAGAGGGATTGACTTGCAATGGCACCCAAATTCCCATTATTTTTATTTCATTCCTCAACTAAATTTACAAATTGCAATCACCTCCCACTTATTCCAACATTATTTCCAGAAGATTATATAAATTGAAAATATGAAGTATAAATCAAGATTATAAAGTATTATTCTGAATTTTAATATATTATTATTAATTATCTATAATTACATATTTATGACGTCATCCGAGTCAACCCTCCGAGATGACCCGGGTTGACCTGGGTTAATCTTTCTCAGGAGGTCGTCCGAGATGACTTCCGAGACGAGATCTTCAACATAGGGTGCAATACACCAGATGAACTCTCTTCTGTTTGAGCGCGCTCCTTCCTTTCCTCATTCAGTTCGTGCGCTCCAGTCTCTTTTTTCTCTCTGGTTCAGTCTCTTGTTCTAAATGCGCGTTGAGAATAAGGTATAACAAAGAGTTAATTGCAAGTGTCAATTTTAATTCTTTCTTTAATATTTAATATCTATAATTGCTACCTGCATTCCAATCTTTCTACATTTGTGTATAAATATCTACTTACTATAATATTCTTATCTACATTAAGGAACTAATCTGATTTTAATCACATAATCCTATTTTATAATGGCACTTGTAAGTGTAATTATAGATCTTAAAATTGTCTCAGTTATTAAAATTCCTTGTAGTACTGAGTTAATGTAAAAACTCAAAATGGATAACCTTTGCTATCGACTCCTTTTCCTGTGGCTTTGAGGTTTTGTTGTAATTATAGGAACGGTTAAGAATTAATGTGCGATGGGATAATGTAGTACAAGAAAGTGTGAAGTGTAATTTTGTAAAATATTATTTTTTTATTAAATAATGTATTAAAATGAATGGAGTAAATATATAATCCTCACATAATGACTTCAAACGTAAAAAAAAAATAACTAATTGAGTAATTAAACTTAACATAAATGGTGTATTATAAATGTATATATAGTTTTTGTAGTTATGCAATTAATAGTTTTAAATTGAACGATATTAGACGTGCGAAAAGTATTCTTCCGATGAGTTAAGAACCATCAGATACATCTGTAGGCTTCGAAAACATTAAACTTCGAAATCTGTAATGCAGCTTTCGCATGTTAATTGGTGTTTCTTCATCAGTTGAATATATTGTCATGTATGTCATTATTATCTCTTGCCATTTTGTTTCGTCGATGCCTTTTATTATGTCAATGACGCAATATGGACGATATTCAAATTTCAAGTGGCCTAGTGTCTTCAGGTTCTCTATCATCAAACCAAAATTGACGTTTTGGTTTATAAATACTTACTCCGTCCGATAACAAGTGTACCACTTAGTTTTGTTGACTTTTTTTAGGAGTATTTTGACCTCAAATTATTTGTAAACATTCAAGTAAAATAATTAAAAAATTTATATTGTGAAAATATAAATATTCTAATTTCATAATATGATGTTTTTTAATTATTTTTATCGTATAATTTTAAGAACAATTTAACGTCAAAATGACCATCGAAAAAATCAACAAAATCAAGTGTTACATTTATTATTGGACAGATGAAATATGTCTTTTTTTATAAGAACATATCATGACTATTTTTAAATTAAGTATATAGTACGACCATACAACTTTGTGTATAAAGATTTAAGAAGAGAATAAATCAAAAAGAAAAAAATTATGTCAATAAGATTCGTACCCAACACCTTCAACTAAAATAATGATATAAATAATAGAGTAAAATCGCGCCAACAAGATTCGAACCAAACACCTTCAATAAAAATAATAATAATACAAATAATGGAAAAAAAATCACGCCAGCAGGATTCGAACCCTATATATTTTAATTAAATAATGACACATGTACGCACCAAATTGAATTTGAATAAGTAAGATCAATGGACTAAAATCAATTGGTAGGTCAATCAATTGGGTAAATCAATCAACTTATTATATTACTTTAAATACGGAGGTTTGTTCAGTGTATTTGTACTATAATTATTTGGAGCTTCTTTTATGTTTTTTTAATTTAATTTTTTTTCGTTTCAAACAAAATGTAAAAATTCAAGGTTTGCATACGTAGCTTTTTCAAATTTTGGTTCGCCAACTAAATTTTGTGTAGCTTTAATTAAAGAAGGAAAAAGTAGAGTGTGAACTGATGTAGTGGACCGCACGATTGGGTTTGAAAATGGAAGAAACAACCTGGAAATGGACATGAGGGTCTTCGGTCTAACCAAGTAACCAACGAATGTTAATAGTAGTAGTGCCAAAGTTAGCAATTATTCGACAAAAACCAATTAGCAAATCTGACCAACGACTCTTGTACTTCAGTTAGATGATTAGATTAGATTAGATAATACATCAAAGTCAAAACTATATACTTTTTCCAAAACCAGTCTTTGTTTGTTGTACGCGCCTACAAACAAAGGGTCAACACTCCACGTACTTGCTTGCTGCAGGTAGTAGTAAGCTTGATTTCCATGCAATTTATCCTATAATAATATAGGGACATATCCTGCAATGCGCTACGGCGATGGTCATCTCTACTATATATACTAAGTCTATTTTTACATATATTTTTTAGTTTTAAAATATAGTTCGATGAGGGCCTATACTCATGTCCGAATTGGGTTTGAATATATATGGAGACAAACTGCAATCATATTATATTTTAAAAAGGTTGAACTTGATCGAGAGCATTCGACAATTATTGGAAAATTGATATAAATGATTAAGGTCCGCACGTCACGTTGTTAATCATTCGTATTTTTGGTAGAAATGGATTCTATCACATTTGTAAGAGTATATGTGACTAATACACATGGACTCAAGGGCGGACCATGAAAACTTCTAATCCTAAGGCTCTGTTTGATTCGCCTGAAAAACTCAGAATTGAACTGCACCGAAATGACCGAAATGATCTGAAGTGAGCTAGACTGAACTTAACTAAAATTTAAGTTATTTTACGTATATAACTATACACTTCAACTAAACAAGTATTAATTAAACTAAACATAATTAGATTTAAGATGAAAAAAATAAAAAAATAAAAGAGCAAAGTTATTTAATCATAATAAAAGGAACACAAAATCTACGAGGTACTATTTGGAACCATTGGTTAGCAAGGAACGCAGGAATCTACAGGTTGCATTTCTATCTCCGTGGTATGTGGTGGAGAGATCAAATTGAATAATTGTTGGCAAATATTAAACGTCGGAACATAAATTTACTAAATATTGAAAATTTATTGTAAATTACATAAAGTATCTATAAATTTATAATTTTACAAATTAACTCCAATACTTTTAAAATCATCACAATTCCACCTTAAATAAATCAAGTCCCTAAATCAATAACCTAATCAACATATTTCAATTCAATTTGAAGAACACACCAAGAGATATCATCAAACTCATTTCACACCTTGATTTGTAAATTTGTAATAAAGTATCATCAAACTCATTTCACACCTTGATTTGTAAATTTGTAATAAAGTATCTATAAATTTATAAATTTACAAATTTTTTTTGCTATTTTTTTATTTTCTTTATATATATATATATATATATATATATATATATATATATATATATATGTGCATAATTAAATAAAATTTATATAAAAGTTTTTTTTTTAAAAAATATAAAAAAAGAAGGTTGATTTTTATTTTATTTTTTATTATTATTATTTTTTTTTTTTGAGTTTGAATTTAAATGTTAATTTTTGGAACACTTGAATTTAGTATCAAATTTATCAATTTTTGGAAGTATCATTTGATCATTTTTTGTTAAAGTGATTATTTCATGTTAATAATTTATATTTATGAGTGTATTTGTTTTAGGGAGTGTTTGTGGTAAAGTAGAATTGATGAATTTATTATACTTGCAATTGTTTATGATAATTTGTATGAATTTAGTAAGTTTGGGATTTATTTGTAATACTTGTAAAATAAGAGTCATTCTGTAAATTACAAATAAATTTCCAACGTTTAGTAAAATTGCTACTAAGTTTAATAACCCCCTAATTGTTTTGATGAGTTGAAGGATTATGATTTAGTTGGGTCCTGATTCTTTGAGCCGCCTCTTTATTTGACCTTGACGCCTTAATGGCGTTTTGTATTTGCACAAGCATTTCTTATGCTCCTCTCTATTAATAAAATCTTTTATTCGTCATATATAAAGGGAATTGATCTATACACTCGAGTTATTATGTCATTTGATTTAAGTTATTCTTGGTTTCTTGCCATTTATAAAAATATTTTTTCCCGGACCGGATCCAGACTAGCCTAGCTCATAAGTAATTGGGTCCAGGGGATCGGTCCCTTATGGATCCACCAATTGCTTGGGTTTCGAGTTAGAGTGCCATATTTGCTTTGGAGGGATGACAGCATGTAGCAAATGATGATGCAATGAATTGTCCATACCAAGGTTCAGTCTTCCAGGGATCTACATGATCTTGATTCATATGCCCAGCTTCACCGTAATGGCAGAAGAAATCGACTTTGATTTTCTATCCATTTTCTTGAGACTTAATTAACATTTCCCCTACCCGGATTATGTTCCTTACTACTAGAGTTTATTCTGCCTTCAGGAGCCGATTCACTAAAACTCTTGGATACTTCCCATTCTATGTTTTTATATCTACATATTCAGATATATATTCAAAGTTATTTCATCGATCGCTAAAATTGAACAAGCAAATCAACAATATTTGTGATGACAACTTGTATATTTGGGGAACAATTATTAATCAAACTTAATTTAATCAGAAAATTACATAAAAGAACCACTTAAGGGCACCTAATTGCTAAAATAACCACTTTAAATAACTACTTACAAAAAAGGTCATTCTATTTTGGTGCCCTAAAATCTAATAACCTCTTACAAAACAGACCATTCTATTTTTTTTTTTGCCCTAAAAGCTAATCAATTTGGATCTCAATTTCTCGCTGGACACCTATGTTCTCACTGAAATGGATTCTGATGGTGTTTTTGACATCCATTAGTGTTAATTAATTAGTAGCTAATTATATTTAACTATTTTTTTGCTAACTAATTAATATTTATACACAGAAACTAATGAAACTGGCATTTAATTTTTGTTGTTGAAACTAATGAAACTTTCATCTCTGTTGTTGAATCTAATGAAACTAACAATTTTTTTTCGCTTGTGATGCTGAAACAAATGAATTTAGCATTCATGTTGTTGAAACTAGCATTTTTGTGGCTCAAACTAACACTTATGATGCTTAAACTAGCACTTATGATGATTAAACTAATGAAGCTAGCATTTAGTTGTTGAAACTAGCATTTGTGTTGTTGAAACTAATAATACTAGCATTTGTGTTGCTGAAACTAGCATTTTTGTTGCTGAAATTAGCACTTATGATGTTGAAACTAATGAAAATAACATTTTTGTTGTTGAAACTAATGAAATTAACATTTTATGATGTTGAAACTAGCATTAATAGTTACTTTCAACTAGTTTCAGCTAGTTTCGGCCAGTTTATGAAACTAGTTTTTTTTTTAAACTAGCTTCTGAAACTAGTTTTTTTGTCTGAAATTAGCTTCTCAAACTAGCTTTTATGTGTTGAAACTAATTTGAAACTATATTTTTCAGTTAAAATAATGATTATATTTTTGTAATTATAGTTTTCATATTTTTTTAATTTATTTAGTTTAGTATAAATAATTTTTAGAGTTAATTTAATCATTTTATAAAATTAACAACTAGTTTTAAGGTTAATTTCACGAAAAATATAAAATTAACAGTTAGTTTCAAATTGTTTCAGTCATTTTTAGCTAGTTTCAGCCATTTTTAGCTAGTTTGAGCTAGTTTCAGCCATTTTTAGCTAGTTTCAGTAGCTTCCGGATGTCAAATTTGCTATTAAATTTAGTTGAGCAAGATTTTGAGTTCCATTTCTGTAGGCGGATTTCAAAAATCTTCATTAAATTCAGTTTAGCGAGTTTTTTAGGTCAATTTTAGCTAGTTTCAGCTAGTTTCAGTGGGTGAAACTAGCTTCCGGATGTCAAATTTGCTATTAAATCCAATTGACCGAAATTTTGAGGTCCGGAAGCTTAGTAAGTAGCGATCATTTGGTAACTAATATTTTAAAGTGGTTTTATTTGTAATTAGTTGTTGTTTATGATTTATATGTGTATTTTTCCCTAATTTAATTATCTCTTATCTTCTCTAATAATAACAGAATATGATCGCCAAATTAAATCGAATAGCCATGTTGTACGTTGAAAGTGTAGTTTTGTCCGGAAATATATGTCTGTCAAATCAAGCAGCCCATGTGGATAAATGTATCTAAGTTTTGCTTCGGAATTATTAATCAAACATAACATAGTAGAATTTTTCAAGGTGATCACCACTAGTATATTACAATTTTATATATTAGCAAATTAAAGATACACCGAAAACTTGCAAAATCAAGAGATAAAGAGAGAGATTCTACATAAAATATAATTTAGTTCATCAACTCGTAAATTTACAATGATTATGATGAAGCTTAGATAATAGCTCAAACTTTCAAACTTGATGCAACTAATAATCTAAAGACATAATTTGATCATCAATAAATAAGTCATTTTATTCCATTTTATGATTGCATGTCTCTATTATTAAGGGATAAAAATTAAATCAAATATAACTTAGAAACCTTATTCAGGATAGCCCGTACAGAAGTAAAATTTATCTAAATAACTATAGCATTACCTCCATACCACACAAACCAACTAACGAATTAAGCAGCCCACGAGTGGGGTGGAATGGAATCCTTAGTATGTCTTCTTAATAATGTTGTTTTAGAGATTAAACAGCTTGCAACTTCTTTTCATTCGGTTAAGTTTCGGTTTGTAAAGCGGCAGTGTAATGATTTGGCTCATAGGTTGGCACAAGGGGTCACTGAAAATTGTTCAGGCTCTGATGTGTTGCCGTTTTAAGGCTTGATGTAAACTATTGATGATGTTTCAGTAATATATATATGATGGCTTGTTCTCAAAAAAACAGAGCTTAATTATTATGCTCATTTACAGAGCTTAATTAAGCTTTGTAAATGAGCTTGATTGTGCTCTGTTTATAGAGCTTAATTAAGCTCCGTAAATTATCTTGATTGTGCTGTTTATAGAGCTTAATTAACACTACAAGGATTCTGTAAAACAGTGACTGAAAATAGCGACGGATCGATCCGTCGCTATAAATAGTGATGGATCGGTATAGGATAACGACAGATGAAACAAATTCGTCGTAGAGCGCGTTCCTAAACCATTAGGGCGGGTAAGTTTTGCGATGGATGGTCATCCGTCGCAAATTTAGCGACGGATGAGTCATCCGTCGCAAAAACCATTAGGGCGGGTAAGTTTTGCGACGGATGGTCATCCGTCGCAAATTTAGCGACGGATGAGTCATCCGTCGCACGTCATCCATCGCAACATATAGAGACGGATGACGTCATCCGTCTCTATACAGCGACGGATGACTCATCCGTCTCTGGTCAAGGTTGACCAAAAAAAATCAAAAAGAAATTAAAAAAAATCCGTCGCTAGCTGGTCAATACATACTGTCCGAGACTTCGTCTCAGACATAACACACACAGACAGAGAGCTGAGCAGCTCGTTTCTTCCACCGGCGAAAAATCCAAGTCCCATATCTTCTTCATTTCTTCACCATTTCAAGCAATCTTATATGCATTTCGAAACTCTTTTATCAAGGAACAAGGGTAGCTAGTCAATTGCGTGATTCTTTCACCATTTCTTCCGCAATCAAAGGTATTAACTTCCAACCCTAACTTGTCTAAATTTGAGTATTCTTCGTTTTTTTCCTATTTCAATGAATTGTATGCATTCTATTAGTATCTATTATGTTGTGTAGCTCAAATTAGGGGGGATGCACAAGTTTTGGTTGGTGAATTGATAGATTTGGGATGGATTGAGTATTTTAGGAATTGAGACTTTTTTTTGGCATATGTAGTTGGAGTATTGAGACCTAGAATTGATACTTTGTTTGGGTTGAATTGATAGTTGGAGTATTGAGACTTTGTTTGGGATGAACGGAGACCTAAAATTGAGTTGTAGTATGATTCGACCGTAATTAGTTGGTAATCAAAATGTATAACTATAATATATAAGTTGATAAATTCTAGTGGTTAATCGTAGTTGATAATTTCACCATAGTTTCGTATTATAAGTATTTGTAGTCATATTTAAAAAAAATTATAAGTATAAAGAAAGAACTCAATGATAAATTAAAATGAATTGATAAATTAAAATGAGTATGTATTATAAGTATAATTATCCGCAATGTACTAAACATCCATTGGTTAGGTTTAGCATTCAATTATGAAACCCGATCGTACATTGGGGGATTCCCTTCTTGAGGCTTTGAAGGCCAACTGGCTGTTGGGAGTTCCGCCTTCGGAATGGATGGGAGATGACCTTTATGAGGCTTGGGATGCCAACTGGCATTTCCACTCGAATGTCCAGCGTCGTTCCTTACTATATCTCTGATTTTACATGTTTTGTATTCAATTGTATATGTACTAACACAGATCTTTTCGTTGCAGATGCCACTAGCTAGGCGACCACGTTACATACCCCCGAGGGGTGATACTCCTCAGTCACCCCATAGCGGTGGAGAGGACACAAGGTTGATTTACCAAGATTTGCTTATTGATTTACCTATTCTTTACAGGTTGTTTGGGCACTAGGCTGCCAACAAACTTAGCAAGATTCTGAGGAACAAGATGATCCCACCGCAAGATGGTGGCAGCACGTGGCAGACATCCCTGACCAACTGAAGGGAGAGCTCTTTGAGGAGGAGCTGAGGGTGAGTTAATAATCGTATATTAGTTACCTAATTGTTTGTGTGTTGTGATTGGTATGTTAGCCACTTTGTGTGAGTGGTATGTTAGCCACTGTACTTGGGTGATATGTTAGTCACCATTGTTATAGTAAAATATAGGAGAATGTGAGTGGTATGTTAGTCACTATATGATACCCTTGTTATACTTGAATGTTCTCAAGTGGTCATACATATATTTGGATGTTTATTTGTAATTTTGTAGAAAGATTACTTCCTTCCGAAAGCTTTGTTGTGGGACCTTTGGTGGAGCTTCAACGCTCATGGTAGTTGCCTTTACAAGAATCTGATTCATGGTCTGAAGATGAAATTTGAATCGGGGCAGCCAAAAGCCGGTTGGCTAGGAGATGGCATTTGGGCGGCGTGGAAGGCATGGTGGGATGACCCGAGAGTCTTGGCACATGCTGAGCAGAACAGTGAGAACAGAAAGGCGAAGCCGACTGATGGGACCAGGACCTTGGTCATGACACACCCTTTTGGCTCTGAGTCGATCGCTACAGCAAATGTGAGGAGGAAGGTAAGTGTATTAACTTTGTGATTTTATCATCATTCTTATACTTGTTATTTACTTCAAACTTTCAAACTAAGTATATGATGTTTTCATGTGTCATTCAGTTGGAGGAGAATGATAGTCTTCTCTTCAGCTTGTTCAGCAGATCTCAGACGGGCAAGGACGAAAATGGTTGTGTACTCAGGCAGAGGAGATTGCGGTAAGTTCAACAATACATGTGTTTATTAAATACGGATGATTTCATAACTAATTAACCACATAACTAACACCTTGTACTCTTAATTTATCATTGCAGGCGGCCTACAATGCTAGGATTACTGATCAGGATCTCACTGTTGAGGAAATGAATGACATTTTCCTCGAGGTGAATCCTCCAAACGAGAAGGGTCGTCGCTTGGGACTGGGAGTGCGGCATCTACCGCTGGGGTGGGCTAGAGGTCGGCGCGTGCCCGTGGTACCGGTTCATCACGTGCCACGTCATCTACTTCTTCCGATTGAGAGCAGGCCCTCTTACTTCAGTATCAGCAGATCAGGAAGAGGAGATGAGGAGGATCGCCGCGGTGCAGTCTCAGCAACAAGCTATGCTCGCTGAGCTGTATGCGAAGCTGGGGTTGCCACCACCGCCACCGCCCATCGCCAACGCCACCACCCTCTCCATGATCCCCTAGCCTTTTGATTCTCTCTATTTCTATTTTCTTCATGAATATTGTGTATGATATGATATTACTTTGGATTAGTATTGTACGTATGATTATTATATATGTATGGAGGGTTTCGTTACATTTATCATGATTTTTTGGATTATTTTCGGTTTATTTGGTCTATAATAATTTGTGAAACAGGTTGCTTGATTTGAACATATTAGATTTGATTTTGGTAGGCATTATTTTAATATAAAGTATTAAAAAAAAAAAACATTAGCCACGGATATCATTTTCAGGGGACCGTACATCATTTTCAGGGGACCGTAACCGTGAAGGACCATGACATGGGGACTAAAAGTGCAATTTACCCGTACTACTACCGTAGTACCTCCAAGTTGTATAATTGGTCCAAGGTCCAAGCCATGATGCTTCTTCTCTCTTTCCCTGGAATCATCCTTGTGTTATCTCAAACAAAACAAACAAATCCATTCCCTTTATATAAACCCATCTTCTTCCTTCCATCAGCATTACTACTCAAACCAACAAAATCAAAAACAACAAACCTTTACTCATTCAGGACTTTTATCAAACAGTTTCAACTACTCACAACAATAACAAATAGCTATGTCTTCTTGTTCATCTGATGACTGCACTTCAACTCTCGAAATGATACGCCAGCACCTTCTCGACGACACCGCCTTCATCGAAAACTACTGCCCTTCACCTCGTTCTTCGTCTTTCTCTCAACAATCCCAGATTTCAAGAACTTCAAGTAATTCCAGCACAATCAGCTTCAATTCCTATTCTTCATCTAACAACACCAACCACGACTCTTCTGCTTCTTTCTTCATCCCTAGTTTCAGCATTTCATCCAACACTATCGAATATTTGAACTTCAAGACCAAACCTGTAATTACAACAACTACCCAAAAGAAAAGGCCTTCGCTGAACATAGCAGTTCCAGAAGCAAAAAGGAAAACAGTGACGCATCAAAAGAACAATGATGATGTTCGGCACTTCAGAGGCGTAAGGAGAAGGCCATGGGGAAAGTTCGCAGCTGAGATCCGTGACCCGAACAAGAAGGGCACCAGGGTTTGGCTCGGAACCTTCGAGACTGCTCTGGACGCGGCTAAAGCGTACGACAGGGCAGCGTTTAAGCTGCGAGGATGTAAGGCGATACTTAACTTTCCACTTGATATTGAGAACTTCAATCCGTTATCGGAGAAGTGCCCGAAAAGGGAACGTGAAGAATGTGAACAAGAAGTGGAGAGGAAGCAGGTAAAGCGAGAACATGATATTGTTGAAGTAAAAGCTGAGCTGGTTGAGGAAACTACGATGACGTCGGATTGGAGTGCCATTTGGGAGTTTGGAGAAGATAATACAATCTTCGACGTTCCTCTACTATCTCCATGTTTAGGTTACTGAAGAATGCACCTGACGAGAAATATCTGGGGTGGGTTTAGAATTTTTAGATCATTGGGGGAGGGAAGTGAAATATTTGTTGATTTGAATCATTTCTTTATTCATTCTTTTCTGTGTCTTTTTTTATTCTAATGAGAAGCTGGGGCACGTTTATGGACAATTTCATTGGTATTGGTATACGTTTCTATTTTTGGATGGATAGGCGGCGGAAACTTTCAAATACGATACAGCAATGGGATGTGTATTCCTATATTGGATGATGAGTTGATGACGATCGTGTGTTCCATGCAAAATTTAATCCAGTTTATATTTATTTACTTAATTTTTTATATTATAAATAAATCAACTCAATTTAATTTAGATCATATTTACTTCGAATGATTTCAGATGTAAAGGTGTGAAGAACCGGAGTATGTTTCGGATATTTCAGTTGTATTTTGTTCTTGAGCAATTCTCTTGCTCCTTCATTAATAAAATTGTTTTTGTTGTTTAAAAAAAAGAAAATTACTTCGAATGAAAATAACATAATCTAAAGACTTTTGTCAATCTACCATGTTAGTCCTTCTTAATTGATGATTTTTGTCAAACCTTGGGACACCGGACGAATAAAAGTGAGATTGCATATATCAGATCTATGAAACAATAGGACGAAATATGTCATTCTTTCTAATCCTTTTGTTGAAATATATGGGCAGAATAGTATCGGAATAATAATCTGGAAATGTATGGATGTAAGAACTGCAGAGTCGAACGTCAGCACTCTGTCCTTAAAACTTTATTCGTCCTGCACTTGGTACTTATAGAATCCGACGAACAGTCTCGCAAGATAGAACTGCAGGCGAGAACGTATAACAAGTACTGGAATATACGAACTCCAGTGGACTAAGTATACTACAATATGAGAAGCTTTGCTTTTCTGGAGATGTAGAGAAGAAGGAGAGAGCAGATCGAATTGTGTGATTCTGCAACACTGGAAGGTTTTATTTATAATAGGTCAAGTGGTGTGACGAACAATAGCAAATTAAATTGATGAAAGAACACAAAGGCTCATTCGAAAAGACACAAGGATTTGTTCAGAAGACTTGGAACGAAAAAACACGATTTTTCGTTCAAGCTTCATGTCTGACTCAAGCAGTGCAAACTTCTGCAGCGAAATGGACTGGACCGGACCGCCCCGTTGGGATTCTTCTAATTGGATACATATGCAAAGTTAGTATTTGGCTCAAAAAAATAATATCCACAACTAGCCTTAGGCAAGGCCCGGGCCCGGCTCCTAGCGGAGCCAGGCGGTTGCGTTTGATTGAACCGATGAGCCATCTAGCTCCTCCCCCCTTCCAAAAGCATGGGTACCCCCAAGGGGTCCAACCCCTAAGCCATTCCATGCCGTCTTATCTAGTTTACTCCTTCTCAACTTTAGCTATGTGGGATATCTCCCAACACCAACCTTTGTATCAACCAACACACTTTAAGTTTCAATTACTCTTTCACCACAAAAGGAATTTTAGTAATTCTTTCTCAAGTGTCTTCTACTACTATAGTAGATTCATACACGATCGAGAAACCTCCGTGTTAGGAAACTTGTAATTTTGATGAGCAATTAACCATGCTAAATTAAGGAAAGTCCAGTAACTAGTACTCTTAAGGTCCATACAAATTTAGAATTTTAAGGAAATTGTAAAAGAGGAACGTTTGCTGAAAGACTTAGTGTAGGTACTAGTTAGGTTCTTTCGTTTGCTGATGATGTACTTTGTTTTTACAAACGAACTATTGAAGACCTAGAACCGCTCAGAAAGTTGAAGATTCGAAGACTGAAGATTTAGAAGAATTCTGAGAAAGGTATCTACAAAGGCCTATGTTGCTTCAGAAAGTGAGATTTTCAGCAACAGCTTGCATAAGTGAAAACCTATATGACAGAGTAGGTTGTGCTCGCTGAAACTGAGACTGACCACTTGCTGACAACATATGTGAGCTCCTTGCTGAAGAGTACTTGCATTTTGGCTCCAACGTTCATATTTGAATTTGATTCAAAAGAACATTAAATGCAAAGCAGGCACGCGAAGAACATGAAGACAAGAAGACAAATGAAGAACGCTGCTGAAAGTACAAAAGCAAGATAGTGACATCTTAAGGTACAAAGCCTTAGAATTTGAAATTCAAACGGTTTCCTTAAGACACTATAAATAGAGATCATCAGGCAAGAGTAGAAGGTGTGTCAACAACGTGATCAAGCTCTCACTTGTGCTTTAAACGCTCAAAACCTTCTCTACTCTTTACTGCATATTGATCCGTTCCAAGACTTAAACTTGAAACAAAAGCTACTTGTGAAGAAGTAGAACATTCACGGCTAATAAATTAGTTAAGTGTTCTTTCTTTCGAACAAGAACAAGTCTTGACACCAGAAACAATCAAACTTGCTTACTGCAAAGTATTACAAGTTGTGTTTCTTTAGATAACTTGTTATAGCTGAAAAGTTATATTCAAGTCATCTCATCCCAAACCTCTCTAACTGATAAACACCCTTTTCAGGCGTGAAATTCAGGGGGAATTAATCAAGCATAGTGTTGCTGATTATAAGTCCCAAGTTTGGTGGAGAACAAGGTTACAGTTCTCTAGTTAGGTTGGAAACGAAGCAAGTGTGCTTTGGTTTCTGAGAATCATTAGTGCTAGGATTTGTAAGGAACCTCACATCTTATCATAGTGGATTCAGTCCTAGAAAAGACAAAGTGGATTAGTTGAGAGATTACCCCACTCTCAGATACCACTATAAAAGTGTTTGTGTGATTTACTTTACTGCACTTAGTTTTCAGCAAGTTACATTTCTCGTACACTGTCACTCTGCTCACTTGTTGAAACTAGCTCTCTGAGAAAAGCACTTATTGTAAAAGACTTCCGCACTCTGTTTTTTAAGTACCAGCAAACTCATTACTGAAAAGTAATAAGTACTTTCTGAGAAAGTTAAGTACCAGCAAACTCATTGCTGAAAAGTAATAAGTACTTGCTGAGAAAGTTAAGTACCAGCAAACTCATTACTGAAAAGTAATAAGCACTTGCTGAGAAAGTTTTAAACGACCAAAAGTTTGAAAAGACTATTTACCTCCCTCTAGTCTTTTATTGTTGTTTAAAGGGACCAACACTCCGTTCCGACGTATGGGACCTCTTTGGTTGAGGTACAAAGTCATGGAAAAACCACACTTGGTTTTAGCTAAAATTCCAACACCTTTTGTATTCGAGCTTTTTCCAATAGCCCGTGCCCCGGTATGTTTCTCTTCGATACCCATGAAATAATAGAGCGAGATATTTCATTTGATGATTCGTAAATTACTTTAATTAAAAAAAATAGAATTAAAAAATTACTTAATTTACATAATGTTTCTTGATTCCCTTGCCATGCCCCATAACCAGGGTGGACCCAGGGACGGGGCAGTTGCGGGCGTCCCCCAAACTTTTGATTTTTTTTTATATGTAGTATTTTTTATTTTTCAAATTTTTATAGGTAATATACATGATTTTTGAAGTTTTACCCCCCTCTTCCGAACCTTCGAAAAATCATGTATGTATAATTTCGCCCCCCAGTTCTAAATCCTGGGTCCGGACCTGCCCATAACTACGTCGAGATATGGCGGCTTAGATGTAAGATCGATGTACATGATGCTAAATATTTTAAGGAATTTATTCTCACAAGAGTTGGACAAGTAAATGGCATGGAGGAGATGCAATGACTTACTCGAAGTTGTACTTATTTATATAAGGTATAGATGCATGCACTTTAGAGTACTATTCATTTGCGAATTAATTATGTTGAAAAATATCCAAAGGTTCGATAAACACCATCTCTTATGGCAAAGGTGTTTGGTAAGGTATGTTCAAACAAACAATTCATGATGGGTCTAGTCTAGACTCTAGACATACTGTTGTTTGTTTGAGATATATATTTTCAAATTAACAAACAATTCATGATTGGTACATTACTTTAACATCATCCCTTGTTAATTCATGATGTATAAAAAAAAATTTAAGGTCAATTTTTTTAAAAGTATAACAAAAGAAAAAAAAATTGCTCGAAACGATTACACGAGAACAACACCCAAACCGCATGTACATATTCTAAACTATTGTTTTGTTTGAATTGAGAGCTTAGGTTTTTTTTGGTATGTTTGGTTATGGTATAGGTGTTTGGTGACCGGTGAGGTAGTATTTTAGGAATGAGTTGGTTATGAACCTTGTATATTTTCTTGAGCATCTCTTGTACTTACAATTAAGTTTTTCACTTAATAAATATCTTTTATGTTTAAAAAAGAATCCATTCACATCGAGATCATGTAGCATGTGAGATGGCATGTTGATTAGAACTAGATAGTTAGAAATGGAGTGACAAACAACTTCAGCAAACTCTCTACTTCAAAATTGTAGGTTAATTTCAAAGCCAAATTTCTACTACCAAATTGTAAGTTAGATCCAAATTCGGAACAAGTCATTTGACCTCATTAATCCAGTTCATGTCCATTAGAGAGAAAAATCAAGAGATCCATAAAAATTGTAACCCACAAGTTATATCAATATAATCATTGTTTTTTTCCTTCTTTTTATTGTACAGGTTATAATAAATTATGGTTACCACACTTGTTGTGAATTATGGATTATGAAGTGTCAACTGTGACGTAGAGATTAGCCATACATGAACAAAGATTATGAAGGAACGAACATTTTCTATTATTTTAAAATGAATCAATAATAAAAGTGGATCACACTAAATAAACAAATCAAACAAGTTCCATGCCAAATATATATCGACATCTCCTACTTTGCTACCCTAAAATTTGTTAAAGTTCTAAAACACCCCAGACTATTTTCGTCAGGTGCATCCTGGTCCTTGATCAATAACCTTGCAGACATGGCGATAGCAAAGGAACCTGAAAGATACCCATACCGTTATCTTCTTCTCCAACAAAGCCCCAAATCGCCTTCCAATCCGACGGTGTTAAAGGCACCGTCGTGGTTTCATCGATTTCAGATTTAATTTGAACTTGCTGATGAATAACTTCTTCTTCTTCTTCTCTCTTGACCTGCTTACTTTGTACCTCTAGTTCACATTCTTCACGTTCCCTTTTCCGGCAATTCTCCTCCGTAGAGGGATTAAAATTCTCAATATCAAGTGCAAAGTTGAGTATTGCCTTGCTTCCCCTTAGCTTAAACGCCGCTCTGTCGTAAGCTTTAGCAGCTTCCAGAGCGGTCTCAAACGTTCCGAGCCAAACTCGGGTACCCTTCTTGTTCGGGTCACGAATCTCCGCGGCAAACTTTCCCCATGGCCTTCTCCTGACGCCTCTGAAATGCCTATCGTCGTTTTCTTGGGGCATTGCTACTGTCAGAGATGGCTTCCTCTTCGGTTTGGAGGTAACTGCAGTTGATCTGGTAATGGGTATGGTCTCGAAGTTGATGTTTGTGGAAATACTGGAAGTTCTTGAAATCAGGGATCGTTGCGGGATGGATGATGGAACAGGTGAAGAGAGGAAGTAGTTATCCATGAAAGCAGAGTCGTCAAGAAGGTGTTGGCGTATCATTTCAAGAGTTGAAGCAGAAGTGAAGTCATCTGATGAACAAGAAGACATTTGCATTTTGGTCAACAGTTTTTTGAATTGTTATGGCAGAAAGTAGAATGGATTATGTAATGTTGTTTTTGTGTGTGAGTGGAAAAGATTGAGTGAAGAGAGTTGTTTATATAATGGGATAAGGCACTGTCACACTGAGGAACGGAAAGGATGATGGTTCCTGGCAGGAGAGAAGAAGCATCCGTGGGATGGGACAAGGGACATTATCCTCAAGTGGGAGGAAGTGATCAATTGAATTCAATATGAGGCTAATCCCATATGACACCATTTACATAACACAACTAGTACTTGTATACTATCATTGCTATATGTTACATTATCATGTTGTAAAGGATTCACTAGGGAATGTTTTTCTAATCCGGTAACTTTAATTTATTATGATAGTATATATTTTGTTATTTGTTACAATTGTCCGATTAGGTTGCATAGATACAAATACAAACGTTTAAATATTCTAAGGTACAATACAGCTTTTGACATTAGCAATAACAAACCCACTTATGGACAACTACTTTTATATGTACTCATAGGAATTATACAACTAAATAGAACAACCATAAACTTTAAAGGGGTAGGATCTATGAATATTTCATAGACACTGAGGTTTAAAATGCATTCCATTTATAATCATTATTACATATATGTATATTTTTTATTTTTCTTATAATGTTGAAAATCCGCACCGGCTACCTTTTGAATGCGTACTGGTAAACCTCACATGTCGACGTAATAGCTTGCAATTAAACCACGTAAATCAAGTTAAGTCACAATAAATTGCGAAAATCTCGACCTAGATATGTATACACGGGAAAATGACATTTTTGGTCCCAAAGTTTGAGGGCTCTGACAAATACAGTCTCATGTTAACGTTGCTTCTACCAGGAATTTTAATCCCGAAGTTTGATATGTTTGGCAAATTTGGTCATTTTCCACATTTTTTGACTTTGGCTGCTGATGTGGCGACAAAGTCAATGAGTGAATGCCGCTACATCACTGGATGATATCATTATGATGTTATATATATAAAAAAATAGAAAAAACTCCAAATTGTTTTTCCAAGAAAAGAAGAGAAAAATTTAGAAAATAAACTATAAAAATTAGATCTTGAATGTATTGAAATTCAAGGAAAATAAAAATAGTTCCTCGAAATTTAATCGAATATGTTGCTTAATGTTTTAGAGATTATGCTTAATCTTTTAATGAATCATTTTATTTTCTTAAAGAACACCATCATATTTGTCTTATTTCTTCCTTAAATTTTGACACACTCAAAAACTAGGAATTTCATTTCTTTTAAAATTTTGGTTCGGTTTTACCCCTAAGTTTAAAATGTTTTAATAATAATAGTAATAATAATGCTGCCATTTTTATCGTATTTTTTAAATTAATTTTCTATATTTTTTTTGGATTTTTTCCATTTTCTTAAATAAATATGGCATCATAATGATGTTATCAAGTGTTGTGGCTTTGTTGACTTGTTGACTGCATCGCTACATCAGCAGTCAAAGTAAAACAATATGAAAAAGAATCAACATTGCCAAACATATTAAATTTTGGGACTAAAATTGCCATTAGGATAAAACATAAGACTACATTTATCATACTCCTCAAACTTTGGGACCAAAAATGTCATTTTTCCCGTGTACACTTATTGAATGCGTAAAACATTTAGAGTCACAAAGTATATGAAATTATTTATAGACCTGATCTCCAGATATGAAAATTTAAATGGAGTACAATCAAGGGATGTCCAAGCCTGAGTGGTAAGGATGCTCGAGTAGCATAGGAGAGTTGCATTAGTTTCTATGATGTATCTTTCTTGTTTGGATCGTGGTGTTCGCGTTTCCTCAGGTTCTGGATCTGGATCTTGTGAGGTTATCTTGCTTTGTCCGGCTTACCGTGGGCTTTAAGGTCTCACCATCCTACTGTAATCCCGTTGGTTGTGTGTTGTTTAGATTAGTTTGGCATGGTTCTATTGTAAGGTTTGGTTGGGTCCAGTGTTGTATCTCCGTTTGTTTTCGTGTTTTCATAAAACTTTTGTTTTTTTATAAGACCTATTTATTTATATGTGTCTTGTTAGTATACTAGGAACCGCATCATACGCTACGCGTGTGAAGCGTAATCTTGTAAAACATTATTATTTTATTAAATAATATATTAAAATAAATGGAGTGAATATATAATCTTCACATAATGACTTCAAACGTAATAAAATAAAAAAAATAACTAATTGAGTAATTAAACTTAATATAAATGGTGTGGTATAAATGTATATAGTTTTTGTAGTTATGCAATTAATAGTTTTGAATTGAACTATATTAGACATACGAAAAGTATTCTTCCGATGAGTTAAGAACCATCAGATACATCTCTAGACTTTGGAAACATTCAACTTCAAAATCTGCAATGCATCTTTTTCGCATGTTAATTGGTATTCTTCATCAGTTGAATATATTGTCAAGTGCTTCATATAAACATTCTAGTTTCATAATATGATGTTTTTAGTTATTTTTATCGTATGATTTTAAAATAATTTAAGGTCAAAATGACCATCGAAAAAGTCAACAAAATCAAGTGTTACATTTATTATTGGACGGAGGAAGTATGTCTTTTTTTATAAAAACATATCATAGTTATTTTTACAATAAAGTACAATACGTCATACAACTTTTTTATGTTAAAAAATAAAAATTTAAGAAGAGAATAAATAAAAAAGAAAAAAATTACGTCAATAAGATTCGAACCCAACACCTTCAACTAAAATAATGATACAAATAATAGAGAAAAATCACGCCAACAAGATTCGAACCAAACACCTTCAATAAAAATAATAATAAAAATAATGGAGAAAAATCACGCCAACAGGATTCATACCCTACATGTTTTAATTAACTAATGACACATATACGCACCAGATTGAAATTGAATAAGCAAGATCAACGAATTAAAATTGATTGGTAGGTCAATCAATTTGGTAAATCAACTGGATTATTATATTACTTTAATTATTTAATTAGACTAATTCTAACATATAATAATGCCATTATTTTTCCAGATTTTATAGAGTATCGCCCTGCCGGGCTAGATTCCCTGTTAGAACTTTTGAATTTATATATTGTAAAGCCCAAGTACCAGTTTAATCGGCCACACAAAACGGCACTATCAACAAAATCCACGGTGGAATTAAAAGTAAGGAATAAACAAATGAACCAAAATTACACAATTTTCCCGTACATTGATAAAATTCTAATTCACCCCAGACTAATTAATTTTGTCAGGTGCATAATCTTGATCCATCATATCATCAATATCCTAAACACGGCGATAACAGAGGAACCTCAAAGATCCCATTATTCTCTTCCCCAAAGTCCCATATCGCCTTCCAATCCGACGGTGTTAATGGCCTCGCCACACTTTCATCATCAACTTCACTTTTAATCTCAACAATTTCTTCTTCTTCTTCTCTCTTGACTTGCTTGCTCTGTTCTATCTCTGGTTCAAATTCTTGTTCACGTTCCCTTTTCCGGCAATTCAACTCCTCCTCCTTAGGTTTGAAATTTTCAATATCAAGTGGGAAATTCAGAATAGCTTTACTCCCTCTCATCCTAAAAGCCGCCCTGTCGTACGCCCTGGCCGCTTCCAGAGCCGTCTCAAACGTTCCCAGCCACACCCGTGTACCCTTCTGGTTCGGGTCACGTATCTCCGCCGCAAACTTCCCCCATGGCCTTCTCCTGACCCCTCTGAAATGCCTGTTATCGTTTTCTTGAGGCACTGCTAGCTTCAGAGATGGCTTCCTCTTTGTTTTTGAGGTGATTGAGCTTGTTCTGGCTATGGGTTTGGTCTCGAAATCGAAGAAGTCGATGTTTGCGCTGCAGGTGTTCGATGAAATGCCTGAACCACCAGGGATGGTGAGAGGAGATGAGAAGGTGATTGTGCTGGAATTACTGGAAGTTCTTGAAATCTGGGATTGCTGAGAAAAGGTGGAGGATGAAGAAGAAGGGCAGTAGTTCTCCATGAAAGCGGAGTCGTCGAGAAGGTGTTGGCGTATCATTTCGAGTGTGGAAGTGCAGTCATCTGATGAACAAGATGAAGACATTGTCAACTTTTTTTTACTTTTTGTTACTCTTCTTGGGTATGATCACCAATTGTTTGAGGTTTTGCTTGAATGGGAAATGGATTGTATGTCTTTGAGTGGAATGGATGGAGTGGAGATAATTGTTGGTTGTGTATATATAAGGGGAATTCGGGATAGTATTTTGGGAAAGGGGGATGGTTCTAGGCAAGAGCTAAGAAGCATCATGGGGCCGATGGGACATATCCTAAAGTGGACTACAAGAAACTAATTACGCACCTGCTCCAATCTTACTCTTACTTTAATGAGTTAATCTAATCTCCCACCAAACAAAGTACTATTTCACCATTAATGTTTGACAAATACTACTACTACTTGCTATTTACCGTAAGACTATCTCCGTCCATCCGTTTAGACTCATCAGACCTTGTCACATCAACATTTCAAATTATTTTATTAGCCACTAGACTCTAACATACTCTGCACTCAATTCGTTCAGACCCAACAGACTCACATTTTCATTTCTTTTCTCATTTTCTTTAAAGAGTACATTTATATTTTATCATTTCTTTTTAATCTACATTATTTTTTATAATTCACATGAGTATAAATGTTGTTAATTAATTAAATAAATATGAAATATAAATGTAAAAATTACAATGATTGATAATAAAATAAAATAATATTTTAGAAATTAAATATACATTACAAATATGAAGGGTACCATTTATTTATTTTTTATTTGAATTGGCTAAATTTCATTAATAAAAATAATAAAAAGAGCATAAGAAAAAGAAAAGGAATAAAAGTAAATAGAAAGAAAAAAGAGAGAAAAAAGAAATAGATACTACCATTAAAAAAAAAGGAAAACGAAAAAAAAATGTTATATTCCATCCAGACCCGTCATATACTGGATGAAAATCATCAGACCCAGAAGGAAACGAAGGGTTGGAGCGCAAGGAGACGTCTGGATGTTATCCAGACTCTCATTCAGACCCTCCATCATACCCCCGATGGAGATGGTCTAACCAACTATAGTCCAATATCCGATTCTTTAGGTCGGGTTGGGTCCGGTCCGGTCGGTTACTCTTTGCATACTCTCCCTATTATCCCAAGTCCCAACAAATCAACAATATCATTTTGTGCATTTTCTTCTCACTTATACACAGAAGTGACCATCATACACTAATATTACTCTAAAGCAATCACACTTCACGTTTATCGGTTAACTAACTCTATAGTCTTATGGAAGGTTCTAGAAAAAAGAACATTCAGATTTTCCTTTTTTAAAAACGACAAATCTAACCTATCCCATTCCTACTCCTACAATAATCTCAAACCAATTTATAACTCCAAATACACTCATACCACCTTATGCATTCGTCGGATTCGGACCCTCGACCTCTCCTGGGCTAATACACCAACCCTACCACTCAACCACCTTTATAACTCCTGAAACCACCTTATGCCTCCGTCGGGGTTCGAACCCCTACCTCTCCTTGCTAATGATTACTAATGGTTGGAAAGAGAGTAATTACTAATGATTACTATTGTTTTTTCGATTTATACTGGTATCCGCTAATCCAGCCGAACACTGTCGGATTTTTTTTTAGGGCACGGCTTTCCCAGTGGTATTTTTTACATCCACGAGAGTCGAATTAAACTAATACTAGTACTAATGTTAACTGTGGTAAAAAGTGTATGCAAATGGGGTTTGTCTTTGTCTTGAGGCTAAAGTGTCATAGCTTTGGCGTCTGCGTATATATGGCCCCATGACAAGTACATTCCAGGTTGTTTCTTTCGATCACTTCAAAATTCAAACCCAATCCAGTTGTGCTCAATTCGATGAACTGGATTAAGCCGCAATTTGGAGAGACCCTTCTAATATTCGGTAATTAACTTTGTGTCTTATTATTTTCTTATTATAATCACCAAATGGAATAATTAAACACTTTATTCATATCCCTCAATTGAACCAACGCCATCTGTATTACTGCTGCATCAAGAATTTTCTTCTCTTTTGTTAATTACTTTATTACAAATTTATTGCATAGTGAACTTTTTAGAATTAATTTGTTGTCAAAATTTTAAAACAAAAAACAAAATCAGCTTATAAAACTCAAAATGGAACAAAGAGAGTAGAAGATAATGAGATGGTTCTAGCTAGCTAGTGCTCATATGCAATTACTCTTAAACAAAAATTTCATGGAAAATGTAATTTTCACTTCCAAATTTTATGACTTTACTATTAAAGTATTAGCTATAAATATTAGAACTAGAATCCATGTGAAATCAAAATGTAAAAGTATATTCAATCTAGAACAAACCATACAATAATTTTGCATAGCTGGCTTTTAGGTGTTAATTATGAGAATTCAGACTAATTCTGTAGCAATAGACAAATTAACAAGGGCCCAATTAACAAATGTGCATGCTACAAAAAGTTAGATTCACCAACCAAACCAATTGGTTGTTAATAGTACATTATTAGCAAATTATTTAGTTTAGACTTTGGACTCCCATTTGACTTTCAACTAAATTTCCAAAACTATTCGTTAGTACTCCCCTCTTTTCTTTAGTTTGGGGTTGTGGCTTTGTGCGGATTGGGGGCATGCTTAGTTTATTGCTTTATTAGGTTGTATAATCTTTTTATATGCTATTTTTATTAATAAATTTTTTTACCGTTTTAAAAACACAGTATTTATACACCATAAATTATAAATAAATATATTTACAATTTTATTATTCCACTTAGGTTCTGTTTGATTTACTTGAAAAAATTTGAACTGAATTTAATAAATATGAACTTAACAAAATTTAATTAGTCTAAACTAAACTTATTTAAAACATAAATTTTAAGTAAACTTGAACTAAACCTGAACTAAAACTGAACTGAACTGAATTTATCTGAATTGAACTTAATTATTTTGAATTAAACTTAATAAATGAATTGAACTGAACTTATCTGAACTGAAATTAAAGTGAATTGACATAGAATTATTATTTTTTATTCCACAAAACTTCACTCTCCGTACCTTTATATTCAAATAAATACCTCATTTACACAACATTTTTTTTTAAAATTCACTCGACAATCATGAAAAACTTTAAAGAGTACAGATGAAACATTTGAATTAAAAATTGTAGTACTAATAATTAAATAGATAAGAAAAACTGAAATGTAGATTTGTATAATTGGCTGGACACGCTGGACCAGTGGGCCACAATTTGTTATCTTAACCCGCAGCCGCTAAAAGACAAAAATGCCGATTCACGAGAGGCCCATATCAGTGTGTTCGTAATTATTTTTGTTTATATTCGATGTTAATGTAACTATGTAAAAGTAGAGATATTAGTACATTATTATACCATTTCTTATGATTTGAGGCTTAAATGGGGCCATAAATATAGAAATCCAAAAGAAGTTTCTTTCAAATTGAAGACTCCAATGGTTTGGTGCTTAATTGGAGCTTCTTTGTGGGCCCCATGTACTATATTACTACTTCATTAACCAATCATATAAATAATAAATCATAAAATACTAATATTGGGTCTTAATTGAGTGCTACTATTTAGTAGCCCTTTTCAAGGGCTACTACTTAGTAGACCCAGAAAAGCCTCTATTGGAAGTGATTTTGGACTTTTTTGGAGCTTAATTGGTAATTTAAGACCCAAAGAAGCCTAAAAAAAGTGTTAGGAAACTTGTAATTTTGATGAGCAATTAACCATGCTAAATTAAGGAAAGTCCAGTAACGAGTACTCTTAAGGTCCATAGGAATTTAGAATTTTAAGGACATTGTAAAAGAGGAACGTTTGCTGAAGACTTAGTGTAGGTACTAGTTAGGTGTTTTAGTTCCGCTTATGATGCATCTTGTTTTCTGAAAAGAAAACAACCTATTGAAGCATTTGCTGATGATGTAATTTGTTTACACAAACGAACTATTGAAGCATTAGAACCGTTCAGAAACTTGAAGAATTCGAAGACTGAAGACTAAAGAAGATTTCTGAAGATGGTATCTACAAAGGCACATGTTGCTCAGAAAGTGGAAACTTCAACAACAGCTTGCATATAAGTGAAAATCTATATGACAGAGTAGGTTGTGCTTGCTGAAACTGAGACTGACCACTTGCTGAAATACATATGTGACCTCCTTGCTGAAAGTACTTGCATTTGCGCTCCAACGTTCATATTTGAATTTCATTCAAATGAACATTTAATGCAAAGTAAGCACGCGAAGAACATGAAGACTAGAAGACAAATAAAGACGCTGTTGAAAGTACAAAAGCAAGATAGTGACATCTTAAGGAACAAAGCCTTAGAATTTGAAATTCAAACGGCTCCCTTGATTCACTATAAATAGAGGTCATCCGGCAAAGAGTTGAAGTGTGTCAACAACGTGATTAAACTCTCACTTGTGATTAAACACTCAAACCCTTCTAGACTCTTCACTCCCATTGATCCGTTCCAAGACTTAAAGCTTGAAAAAACTACTTTTGAAGAAGTAGAACATTCACGGCTAAAAAATTAGTTAAGTGTTCTTTCTTTCGAACAAGAACAAGTCTTGACACCAGAAACAATCTAACTTGTTTACTGCAAAGTATTCAAAGTTTTGTTTCTTAGATTACTTGTTGTAGCTGAATAAGTTATAATCAAGTCATCTCATCCCAAACCTCTCTAACTGATAAACACCATTTTTCAAGCGTGAATTCAGGGGGAATTTAATCAAGCATAGTGTTGCTGATTATAAGTCCCAAGTTTGGTGGAGAACAAGGTTTCGTTCTCTAGTTAGGTTGGAAATGAAGCAAGTGTGCTTTGGTTTCTGTAAAATCGCTCTAGATATGTGTTGTAAGGAACCTCAAACTTATCTTAGTGGATTCAGTCCTAGAAAGGACAAAGTGGATTAGTTGAGAGATTACGCCACTCTCAGATACCACTATAAAAGTGTTTGTGTGATTTACTTTACTGCATTTAGTTTTCAACAAGCATATCTATCTGTACACTGTCACTCTGCTCACTTGCTGAAACTATCACTTACTGTTAAAACACTTATTGTACAAAGACTTCTGCACTCTATTTTTAAGTATCAGTAAAAACTCGTTACTGAAAAGTAACTAGTACTTACTGAGAAAGTTAAGTATCAGCAAACTCATTACTGAAAAGTAATAAGCCCTTGCTGAGAAAGTTTTTAAACGACGAAAGTTTGAAGTTTGAAAAGACTATTCACCCCCCCTCTAGTCTTTTCTTGTTGTTTAAAGGGACCAACAAGTGGTATCAGAGCTGGAGGTTCTTTAACCTTCAGCACTGAACCTAGATCCCCTTAGGTGCTTTCCGTAAATCACTCTCACTTGATTAGTTTGGTAGTCTTTTGCTGACAGGATGTCTTTAGGAGACGCTCCCTTGCTGAAGCTGGAAAATTATGAAAAATGACGAAACAACATGATGTTACATCTTGAGACCATTAGTGATGAAATGGTCACTTTCATTAATGATGGACCTATCAAGATCACTAAGATTGAGAGAAGCTTTCCTCACAAAACCACGGATACTACTGGTAAGGAAACTATCTTAGGAGACCCGGTTGACGCCGTCGTTCCAAAATCAGGAGAGGAATGGACTTCTGATGAAGCTAAGAGATTCCATCTTGATGGTCAAGCAAAAAACATCATCATTCGATCAACTCCAGATACTAATACAGTGCAAACTGTGGGGTGCCAAAACTGCTAAGGAAGTTTGGAAAATGGTTCAAGATCTTTGTGCTGGATCTGACAAAACAAAGGAAAACAAACTCGAAGTGCTGAAGTTAAAGTTCCAGAACTTTAAACAAGGTACAAATGAGTCACTGGAAGACTTGGATTTCAGATTCACAACTCTAGTAAGTGAGATGGCTGCCTTAGGAGTTGGAAATCTTTACTCAGATTCTGAGAAGGTGAAAACCATTATCAGAAGTCTGAACCAAGAATGGATCCATACTCAGAATTTCTACTACAATCAAGGAATGCCAAACATCACACCTACAGAGTTGTTCTCTCATTTTGCTACTGTCAATTACGAGACAAAGCAAAGAGAAAATGTGTTTGCTAAAAAATCGCAAAACATTGCTCTTGCTGCAAAGCCGTCATCTTCTGAAAAGAAGAATGATAAAGAACCCGCTGATGAAAATGCTTTAGTTGTTAAAAACATGAAGAAATTCATCAGTAAGGAACTTGAAAGGCGAAAAGAAAAAGAGAAGCTGAAAAAGCATCTTGGTAACAACTACCATAAATACAAGAATGAGGCTAGCTCGCTGAACAAGCAGGCTCAGCAAGCAAATTCCTCTGAAGAACTAGCAGTTGGAAATGATCTCTGCTTTTACTGCAAAAAGCCTGGACACTGCAAAGTAAATTGTCCTTTGCTGAAGGTAAATGTGCTGAAAAGAAGAAGAAGTTCAAAAGGGCTTTTATTGCTGAAGAAAAGAAGAAGCTTCAAGCAAAAATCGATGCGTTGTGCATTGATAGCAGCCCCGAAGACAGTGAGGTAGAAATCTCAGACACTGAAGAAGAAGAAGCCACTCTTGATGTAGAGATCGGCAAGGAAGTTTGTGGAATAGCTATGGAAGCTTATCCAGATGTGTCAAACTACGAATTCTGCCTCATGGCCGGTCAGGTAAATAGTCCTACCTTTGACTCTGACTCAGAAAGTGAAGATGATATTGACCTTGACAGAATTCAAGGAGAAATCGAAAGATTTGAGAAAACTCTGAGCAAACAGCAAGAGAAACTACAGAATGCTGAAACTCTGACCAAGCAAACTACTGAAAAGTACGTATTGCTGAAGGAACAGACAGAAAAGAAAGATGTTGAAATATTGCATCTTAAGAAGTTGATTGCTGAAGCTACAAAGAAGAATTCTCAGATGGCAATAGAATTGGAAGAATATCAGTCCTCAATTCTAAAGTTACTTGCTGAAATACAAGAGATGAAAAAGATGAAAATCAATTTCAAATCTTATGCTGATGCAAGTAATATGCTGACTGAACTAAACTCTTATCTGAGAGATCCATCTCAGAAAGAAGGTTTAGGTGCAACGTATGAAGGTGATGACGTAATAATCTTGAGTAAAGACAAATCACCAATTACCTTTGTACGCGCAACTGATAGTGGTCAACCAGAACTCTATCAGATTGGTCAATCTAAGGTTGCTGAAAAATGCAATCAAGTACCTACGACTGTAAAGCCCGCTGTTGCTACTCAAAGTACCAAGACTTTAAAAGGAAAACAGGTTGCTGAAAAGCAAACTGTAAAGAAAACGGATGTTGCAAAGCATTCCGCCAAACAAGTTGCTGAAAAGCAATTTGTTAAGTCAAAATGCAAGATTACTAAAAGTAATCAGAAGACCTTTGCTGACAAACCTGAATCAAGTAAGGTTGCTGAGACAAAAGCTCAGCATTCTCCAAAAAGTGGACTCGGTTTCAAAACCAAGCAAAGTCAACAAAGATACTTCAAAGAGATGAACAAAACCAAGTCTAAGAGTTCTGACAAGACTCAAAACGCTAGGGCTAGAAGAACCTTGCTAGAAAAGAACTTACTGAAAAGTATGTTCAGCAAAAAGGTCAACCGAGCAAGACACCACATCAGAAAGTGGATTTGATTAGCATGAATCAAAAGTCTTTCGGCTCAAAACCTCCTAGTTCCTCAGCAAGTAGAAAACAAGTCAAAGTTGAAAAACTTAAGACTTGGGTTTCCACTGGACGCATTCTTGAACATGTTAATGGACATCCAATATTGGATAATAAACTTGGTTGCTCTTGATTGTGCAAACTTCAGCCACGGAGACAAACAATGCAATCTGGCACTTTGACAGTGGTTGTGGAAAGCACATGACGGGCAACAAGAATAACCTTATAAACTATAGACGGTGGTCTAAAGGTCCAACAATAAGGTTTGCTGATGGAGGCTCTGATTCTACAAAAGGTTATGGTGACGTGAAGTTTGGATGCATTACCATTTCGGGAGTTCTTTATGTCAAAAATCTTAAGTTTAACCTTTTCAGCATGAGTTAATTCGCTGATAAATGATACTTCATCAAAATCAAAAGTGATGAATGTAAACTTATAGACTTTGAGACAAAGAAGGTTATGGTTGCTAGAAGATCAGGAGGTTTGTACACTGTAGATTGGTCTTCAGCAATCGTTGAAAAATGCCTTGTCTCAGATCACGATTGCCTTGCTGAAAAAGCATGGTTATGGCATAAACGAACAAGTCACCTAAACTTCAAGACGCTGAATAAGCTGTCTAAAAAGGCATGTAGTTGGATTACCTAAGGTTACTTTAAAAAGGATGGTGTTTGCAACGCATGTCAGCAAGGAAAGCAAACCAAATCTTCTTTTAAGAACAAGGCAGTACCGTCAACTACAAAATCTTTACAACTCTTGCACATGGACTTGTTTGAATCTTCTTCAACAAGCTATGCTGGTAAGAAGTATGGTCTGGTGGTGGTAGATGACTATTCAAGATTCACTTGGGTAGTATTTATCAAGCACAAGTCTGAAACAAGGACTGAAATACCTAACTTGCTGAATAAGCATGAAGTCATGAAAAATGACAAGGTAAAAGCCATAAGAACAGACCATGGTACTGAGTTTGTAAACCAGTACATAACTGAGTATTGCACTTCAAAATGCATACAATATCAGTTATCCTCAGTAAGGACACCACAACAAAACGGTGTTGCTGAAAGAAAGAATCGCACCCTAAAAGAAGCTGCAAGAACAATGCTTGCTGACACTGAAATAATTGAAGCTTACTGGGTTGAAGCGATTAATACTGCCTGTTATACTCAAAACAGATGTCTGATTACTAAGGAATACAACAAAACTCCTTATGAGTTATTTGTTGGAAGACCTCCTAACATCACCCATCTAAGAGTATTTGGTTGTAAGTGTTTTGTTCTTAACAATGGTAGAGAATACCTAAGAACATTTCAACCAAAGGCAAACAAAGCGATATTTCTTGGTTACTCCTTGCATAGTAAAACTTATAGAGTTTAAAACAAAAAGGCACAAAAGATCGAAGAATCAGTGCATGTTGTATTCTACGAAAAGTCACAAGGAGTGCCTGCTTAAGAAGAAATATCAGATTGTATGAAGAAGCTACTCATACATGAGCAAAGAACTGAATCTGATGCTAGGCAAATCAAGTCCATTGAACTAAAGGATGATTCTGACAATGACTCCCCTCCCCCAAGTCATGACAAGATAAATATAGTTCATGACAAAGAATTTTCAGCAAAAGACGCAGTTGCTCCGGATGTTGCTGAAACTATGCAACTTCCTGTGCCTGCTGATGAGTTACCACAATCTAGCAATGATGAACAAGCAGTTGCTGATGAACGATCTCAACAGAGACACAACCAAATACCAGTAGTACTGAGCAAGTACATGCTGATGAGCAAACTTATCCAGATCCAAAGAGCAGAAAACCTGTTAATAAATGGATTAGAGATCATCCCTCTACGGATATGATTGGTGATAATGACAAACGCCAAGTGACTAGATCCAAAGTATCTGCTACACATGGACTTGCTGAAGAAGCAAATGTCGTAGAAGTAGAAGCTTTAATTTGTTCTCTTGTTTTGTTTCAGAAATTGAACCCAAGACCATAGAAGAAGCTTTAAAGCATTCTGAATGGATCAAGGCAATGCAAGAAGAACTGGATCAATTTGAAAGGAACAAAGTCTGGAAACTTGTACCCCTTGTTGAAGGCAAGAAAGCTATTGGTACAAAGTGGGTGTTCAGAAATGTTAGGAGTCTTGTAATTTTGATGAGCAATTAACCAAGCTAAATTAAGGAAAGTCCAGTAATTAGTACTCTTAAGATCCATAGGAGTTTAGAATTTTAAGGACATTGTAAAAGAGGAACGTTTGCTGATGACTTAGTTTAGGTGCTAGTTAAGTTATTTCTTTTGTGTATGATGTATTTTATTTTCTGAAAAGAAAATAATTTATTGATGCTGAAGCTTATGATGTATCTTATTTTCTGAAAAGAGAATAACCTATTGAAGCATTTAGAAACCGCTCAGAATCTTGAAGACTTTTGAAGATCTGAAGACTTGAAGAAATCGAAGATCTGAAGACTAGATGATTGCTGAAGACTGGCATCTACAAAGGCAGGTGTTACTCAGAAAGTGGAAAATTCAGCAACAGCATTGCATAAGTGAAAATCTGAAAGACAGAGTAGGTTGTGCTTGCTGAAACTGAGACTAACCATTTGCTGATGGAACATATGTGACCCCTTGCTGAAAGTACTTGAATTTGCGCTCCAATGTTACTGTTTGAATTTTATTCAAATATGCATTAAATTCAAAGCTTACACGCGAAGGACATGAAGAATAGAAGACAAACAAAGACGCTGCTGAAAGTACAAAAGCAAGATAGTGACATGTTAAGGAACAAAAGCCTTAGGATTTGAAATTCAAACGGCTCCTTACTTACACTATAAATAGAGGTCATCCGGCGAAGAGTTGAAGTGTGTCAACAACATGATCAAACTCTCACTTGTGCTTAAAACTCACATACCTTCATACTCTCTACATCTGCCATTGATCCGTTCCAAGACTTAAAGCTTGAAAAAGCTACTTGTGAAGAAGTAGAACAAACTCAGCTAAGAAATTAGTTAAGTGTTCTTTCTTTCGAACAAGAACAAGTCTTGACACCAGAAACAATCAAACTTATTTACTGCAAAGTTTTCCAAGTTGTGTTTCTTAGATTACTTGTTGTAACTGAATAAGTTATAATTAAGTTATCTCACCCCAAAACTCTCTAACTGAAAATACACCCTTTCATGCGTGATATTCAGGGGGAACTTAATCGAGCATAGTTTTGCTGATTAAAAGTACCAAGTTTGGTGGAGAACAAGGTTACGTTCTCTAGTTTAGGTTGGAGACAAAGCAAGTGTGCTTTGGTTTCTGTTGAATCGCTCTAGATAGGAGATTGTAAGGAACCTCAATCATATCTTAGTGGATTCAGTCCTAGAAAGGACGAAGTGGATTAGTTGAGAGATTACGCCACTCTCAGATACCACTATAAAAGTGTTTGTGTGATGTACTTACTGTACTTAGCTTTCAGCAATTCATATCTGTCTGTACACAGTCACTCACATCACTTGCTGAAACCTTTACTTGCTGAAAAAGCACTTATTGTATCAAAGACTTCCACTCTCTGATTTTAAGTATCAGCAAACCAAGCTACTGTAAAGTAACTTACACTTACTGAGAAAGTTAATTATCAGCAAACTCATTACTGAAAAGTAATAAGTACTTGCTGAGAAAGTTTTAAACGACGAAAGTTTGAAAGGACTATTCACCCCCCCCCTCTAGTCTTTTCTTGTTGTTTAAAGGGACCAACAAGTGGTATCAGATCAGGAGGTTCTTTAACCTTCTGCACTGAACCTAGATCCCCTTAGGTGCTTTCCGTAAATCACTCTCACTTGATCAGTTTGGTAGTGCTTTGCTGACAGGATGTCTTTAGGAGATGCTCCCTTGCTGAAGCTGGAAAATTACGAGAAATGGCGAAACAACATGATGCTACATCTTGAGGCCATTAGTGATGAGATGGTTACCGTCATTAATGATGGACCTATCAAGATCTCTAAGATTGAAAGGAGTTTCCCTCACAAGACCACTGAAGCTGGAAAGGAAACTATGCTAGGCGAACCATCAGATACGGTTGTGCCAAAACCAAGAGAGGAATGGACGTTTGACGAAGCTAAGAGATTCCGTCTTGATGGCCAAGCAAGAAATATCATCATTCGATCAACTCCGGATACCATACAGTGCAAACTGTGGGGTGCTAAGACTGCAAATGAGGCTTGGAAAATGGTTCAAGATCTTTGTGCTGGATCTGACAAAACCAAGGAAAACAAACTTGAAGTACTTAAATTAAAGTTTCAAAACTTTAAGCAAGGTACAAACGAGTCACTGGAAGACTTGGATTTCAGATTCACAACTCTTGTTAGTGAAATGGCAGCCTTGGGTGTTGGAAACCTCTACTCAGATTCTGAGAAAGTGAAAACTATCATCAGAAGTCTGAATCAAGAATGGATCCACACTCAGAATTTCTATTACAATCAAGGAATGCCAGACATTACACCAACATAGTTGTTCTCTCATCTTGCTACTGTCAATTATGAGACAAAGCAAAGAGAAAATGTGTTTGCTGAAAAATCGCAAAACATTGCTCTTGCTGCAAAGCCATCATCTTCTGAAAAGAAGAATGAAAAAGAACCTACTGATGAAAATGCTTTAGTTGTTAAAAACATGAAGAAATTCATCAGTAAGGAACTTGAAAGGCGAAAAGCAAAAGAGAAGCTGAAAAAGCATCTTGGTAACAATTACCATAAGTACAAGAATGAGACTAGCTCGCTGAACAAGCAAGCTCAGCAAGCTACTTCATCAGAAGAACCAGCAGTTGGAAATGATCTATGTTTTTACTGCAAAAAGCCTGGACACTTCAAAGCTAATTGCCCTTTGCTGAAAGGCAAATCTACTGAAAAGAAGAAGAAGTTCAAAAGAGCTTTTATTGCTGAAGAAAAGAAGAAGCTTCAAGAAAAAATCGATGCATTGTGTATTGATACTAGCTCCGAAGACAGTGAGGATGAAAGTTCAGACACCGACGATGAAGAAGCCACTCTAGACGTGGAGATTGGCAAAGAAGTTTGTGGAATAGCTATGGAAGCTTATCCAGATGTGTCGAACTACGAATTCTGCCTCATTGCCGGTCAGGTAAACAACTCTACCTCTGACTCAGACTCAGAAAGTGAAGACGAGATTGACCTTGACAAGATTCAAGGAGAAATCGAAAGATTTGAGAAAACTCTCAGCAAACAGCAAGAGAAACTACAATTTGCTGAAACTCTGACCAAGCAGACTACTGAAAAGTACGTCTTGCTGAAGGAAGAGACAGAAGAAAAGGATGCTGAAATAAGGCGTCTTAAGAAGTTGATTGCTGGGGCTGCAGAGAAAAATTCTCAAATGGCATTAGAATTGGAAGAATATCAGTCCTCAATTCTAAAGTTACTTGCTGAAATCCAAGAAATGAAAACGATGAAAATCAATTTCAAATCCTATGTGGAAGCAAGTAATACACTGACTGAACTAAACTCTTATTTGAGAGATCCATCTCAGAAAGAAGGTTTAGGAGCAACGTACGAAGGTGACAACGTAGAAATCTTGAGAAAAGATAAATCACCTATCTCCTTTGTACGTGCTACTGATAGTAGTCTACCAGAAATCTATCAGTTTGGTCAAACTACGGTTGCTGAAACATGCAATCAAGTACCTATGACCATAAAGCCCGCAGTTGCTACTCAAAGTAACAAGACTTTAAAAGGAAAACAGGTTGCTGAGAAGCAGACTGGAAAGAAGAAGAATGCTGTGAAGCATTCCGCCAAACAAGTTGCTGAAAAGCAAGTTGTTAAGACTAAAGACAAGATTACTAAAAGTAATCAGAAGTCCTTTGCTGACAAACCTGAATCAAGTAAGGTTGCTGAAGCTAAAGCTCAGCATTCTCCGAAAAGTGGACTCGGTTTCAAAACCAAGCAAAGTCAACTCTTTCATGAGTATAATCAAAGTCAGCAAAGATACTTCAAAGAGATGAAGAAAATCAAGCCTAAGAGTTCTGAAAAGACTCCCAATGCTAGGACTAGAAGGAACCTTGCTAGAAAAGAACTTACTGAAAAGTATGTTCAGCAAAAAGGTCAACAGAGCAAGACACCACATCAGAAAGTGGATTTGACCAGCACGAGTAAAAAGTCTTTCAGCTCAAAACCTCCTAGTTCCTCAGCAAGTAGAAAACAAGTCAAAGTTGAAAAACTTCAGACTTGGGTTTCCACTGGACGCATTCTTGAACATGTTAATGGACATCCATCATTGGATAATTAACTTGTTTGCTCTTGATTGTGCAGACTTCAGCCACGGAGACAAACGATGCAATCTGGCACTTTGATAGTGGTTGTGGAAAGCACATGACGGGCAACAAGAATAACCTTATAAACTATAGACGGTGGTCTAAAGGTCCAACAATAAGGTTTGCTGGTGGAGGCTCCGGTTCTACAAAAGGCTATGGTGATGTGAAGTTAGGATGCATAACCATTACTGGAGTTCTTTATGTCAAAAATCTTAAGTTTAACCTTTTCAGCATGAGTCAGTTTGCTGACAAAGGATACTTCATCGAAATTAAAGTGATGAATGTAAACTTATAGATTTTGAGACTAAAAAGGTAATAATGATTGCAAGAAGATCAGGAGGCTTGTACACTGTTGATTGGTCTTCAGCAAACGTTGAAAAATGCATTGTCTCAGATCACGATTGCCTTGCTGAAAAAGCATGGTTATGGCATAAACGAACAAGTCATCTAAACTTCAAGACGCTGAATAAGTTGTCTAAAAAGGCACTTGTAGTTGGATTACCTAGGGTTACTTTTAAGAAGGATGGTGTTTGCAATGCATGTCAGCAAGGAAAGCAAACCAAATCTTCTTTCAAGAACAAGGCAGTACCGTCAACTACAAAACCTTTACAACTCTTGCACATGGACTTGTTTGAATCTTCTTCAACAAGCTATGCTGGTAAGAAGTATGGTCTAGTCGTGGTAGATGACTATTCAAGATTCACTTGGGTAGTATTCATCAAGCACAAATCTGAAACCAAGACTGAAATACCTAACTTGCTGAATAAGCTTGAAGTCATGAAAAATGACAAGGTAAAAGTCATAAGGACAGACCATGGTACTGAGTTTGTAAACCAGTACATAACTGAATATTGTACCTCAAAAGGTATAAAACATCAGTTATCCTCAGTAAGAACACCACAGCAAAACGGTGTTGCTGAACGGAAGAATCGTACCCTGAAAGAAGCCGCAAGAACAATGCTTGCTGACACTGAAATAAGTGAGGCTTATTGGGTTGAAGCGATTAATACCGCCTGTTATACTCAAAACAGATGTTTGATTACTAAGGAATACAACAAAACTCCTTATGAATTGTTTGTTGGAAGACCTCCTAACATCACTCATCTAAGAGTATTTGGTTGCAAGTGTTTCGTTCTTAATAATGGTAGAGAATACCTAAGAACATTTCAACCAAGGCAGACGAAGCGATATTTCTTGGCTACTCCTTGCATAGTAAAGCTTATAGAGTTTACAACAAAAAGGCACAAAAGATTGAAGAATCAGTGCATGTTGTATTCTACGAAAAGTCACAAGGTGTACCTGCTGAAGAAGAAATATCAGAATGTATGAAAAAGCTAATCATACATGAGCAAAGAACTGAATCTGATGCTAGGCAAATCAAGTCAATTGAACTAAATGATGATTCTGACAATGACTCTCCTCCCCCGAGTCATGACAAGATAAAAATAGTTCACGACAAAGAATTTCCAGCAAAAGACGCGGTTTGCTCCGGAAGTTGCTGAAATTACGCAATCTCCAGTGCCTGCTGATGAAATACCTCAATCTAGCAATGCTGAACAAGCAGTTGCTGATGAACAAATCTCAGCAGAGACACAAATTCCCAGTAGTACTGAACAAGTACATACTGAAGAGTCACATGCTGATGAGCAAACATATCCTGATCCAACAAACAGAAAACCTGTTAATAAATGGATTAGAGATCATCCCTCTACGGATATGATTGGCGATATTAATAAACGCCAAGTGACTAGATCCAAAGCTACTCAAGGACTTGCTGAAGAAGCAACTGTCGTAGAAGTAGAATCATTGTTCTCTTGCTTTGTTTCAGAAATTGAACCTAAAACCATAGAAGAAGCTTTAAAGCATTCTGAATGGATAAAGGCAATGCAAGAAGAATTGGATCAATTTGAAAGAAACAAAGTCTGGAAACTTGTGCCACTTGCTGAAGACAAGAAAGCTATTGGTACAAAGTGGGTGTTCAGAAACAAGCTGAGCGAGTCTGGTGAAGTAACAAGAAACAAAGCACGTTTAGTTGCTCAAGGTTACTGTCAGACTGAAGGATTGGACTATGATGAGTCTTATGCACCAGTTGCAAGATTGGATGCAATTAGGCTTTTCTTGGCCTTTGCTGCTCACAATGACTTCATTGTTTACCAAATGGATGTAAAAGTGCATTCTTAAATGGTGAACTTGCTGAAGAAGTCTACCTAGAACAACCCCCTGGCTTTGAACTTCCCTCAGAAACAAGATGGTATACAAGCTTCAGAAAGCTGTATATGGTCTAAAGCAAGCACCAAGAGCATGGTATGATACCTTGGCTAAGTTCTTGCTGGAAAATGGTTTCAAGAAAGGTGAAGTTGACAAAACTTTATTTACCATGAACCATGATGGTAAAATACTCTTAGTTCAAATTTATGTGGATGACATAATTTTTGGATCTAAGGACAAGCAACTTTGTGATGATTTTGCCAAACTCATGACAAATAAGTTTGAAATGAGTATGATGGGAAATTGAATTATTCCTAGGATTGCAAGTCAAGCAACTCAAAGATGGAATATTCATAAATCAAGCAAAGTATGCGAAAGAAATGCTCATAAAGTTTAGGATCAAAGAGGATGAGAAACCTGAAAAGATCCCTATGAGTGTTGGTACCAAATTGGGCTATACTAAAGAGGACAAAAGTGTTGAAGAACACAAGTATAGGAAGCTCATTGGTTCCTTGTTGTATTTAACAGCAAGTAGACCTGACATTCAGTATGCTGTTTGTGTGTGTGCAAGATTCCAATCTGATCCAAGAGAATCACACTACAAAAAGGCAATTAAGATACTGAAATATGTTAAAGGTACAGTCAATGTTGGATTATGGTATCCTAAAGATTCTGGACTTGAATTGGTTGGCTATTCTGATGCTGATCATGGAGGATCAACTCTTGATAGAAAAAGTACCTCTGGAACTTGTCAGTTTTTGGGTACTAGATTAATATCATGGTTCAGCAAGAAGCAAACGTGTGTCGCCAATTCATCTACTGAATCTGAATACATTGCAGCTGGTTGTTGCACAGCTCAAATCCTATGGATTCAGCAACAATTAAGAGATTATGGTATTTCTGCAAAGAAAACACCAATCTTTTGTGATAATACAAGTGCTATTGCAATTACGCAAAATCCTAAGTTTCACTCTAGGACCAAGCACATTGATATTAGACATCATTTCATTAGAGATCATGTGGAAAAAGGTGATATTGGTTGTGAAAGTAGGCACTGAGATCAGCTTGCTGACATCTTTACCAAGCCCCTACCGGATAATAGGTTCGCAATGCTAAGGTATAACCTTGGATTGATTGAACTACCTCAATAAAGGATACACTTGGCAGAATGCTGAAACAGGTATTCAGCAAGCCAAAGTATTCCTGTTAAAAGACCAGTCACTGATTTCTTCTAAGAAATGATAAGTCACTCATGATTGCTGAAACAGGCATTCAGCAAGTAATTCCTTCAAAACAGGTATTTGTTAGGAAACTTGATCACTTGCTGAGACAGGCACTCAGTAAGAGAAGACTTAGGATTGCTGAAACGGCTTCAGACAATCAAAGATACTGAACAGGTATTCAAGTATCAAAGGAATTTTCTGAGACGGGAACTCAGAAAAAGAGCAAAGCTCATTCTCCAGATTTACCAAGGATGTCTCAAGTACAAAAAGAATTTACTGATACGGGAAATCAGAAATATCTTTTAAACTTAAGAAAATATGAGATATCTAAGTAAGGGGGAACTTTCAGCAAGTATCTAGAGTTAATTCAAACTCGCTGAAAAGATTCTTGTCTATTTCAGCAAGCAATCTATTCCTTAACTCGGTAAAATCATTTTGTGACGTTAACTGGCACAGATAAACTCGCAATTCATGAATGAAATTCAATCGTGGCCATTGATTAAAAGGAGTTATAATCTAACGGCTAACAAAACAAAGAGAGAGAGTGCTCTGACGGTTTTAGTTAGTGGGCCACTACGCATTCAATGCAAAGGCTCCACTCTCCAGTGTTTCTCTGTTTTACCCTTGCTGAGAGCTCAC
>CM051458.1:41411089-41478280 GCA_028274465.1 Plantago ovata
CTCAAAGTTATTGGCACTAGTGTGAAAGCTCCTGAGCTTTCCTAAACTCCTAGCTTTCATCTATATATAGATTTAATAAAACAATAATGTTTTACAAGATGAGGACCATAATCATCTTTTGTGTGTAATTTAATGTGTGTGACGATAGAAAGATTTTACGAGCAGTACTTAAATATATGCAAATGCACTCTCTTGTACTGTTGAAAAAAACATTTACCATCTCTCTATATCTCTCTCGGGAATCGGTTCGCCTTTCAATTTCAATTTGAATATTCAAACCTCCAATTTCATCTTCACTCACAGATCCCCTCGATAACCTATACCTACCTATAGATCTACCCAATGTCAATTCACATTTCAATCACAGTAATACTGATTTAGCTAAATTCACTTTCAATCTCAGATGGATTTCTCTGAAACTTACAAGCAGGCTGGTCCATGTGCATTTTCTCCCAATGCTAGGTACTTGGCCGTTGCCGTCGATTATCGCCTCGTTGTCCGTGATGTTGTCTCTCTAAAGGTATATTTATCACACTAATTTACTTCGATTTCGCGATTTTCAGTTTGATTTACAGAAATGTTCGCTAATTAATTAATAATTAATTATAGATCGTGACCGTAGCTAAGCAGAGGATTATAATAGTAATCGATTAAATTTAATATCTATGTTATCTGTATCGTTACTATCTTTTATTTGGAAGAATGAGTTGAAGGTCTGGGATTCCAGTGTGATATTGAAGTAGAGTTATCTCCTAGTAGTACTTAATTTGGTCATATGGTGAAGTAGTATGAAGTCTCTTGTCAATTAGGTGATCGAACGAACTCATATAATTCCAACTCTCCCAAAATCCCAAAAGCTTAAGCTGTTGGGGGAGGGATAGAATCTGGTCATTTATATTAATACTCCAACACTCACCCGCACTCGTGGCCGGTGGCCGATTTCAATGGAAATTTAATATGGGGTGGAGTTTGTGTCCGGGGAAATTCGAACAGGTGGCCGTGACCAGATGATGGTGACCAGATGATGATCTGATACCATGATATAATTCCAACTCTCCCAAAAGCTTAAGCTATTGGGGAGGAATCGGGAGGAACGGAATTTAGTAATTTATATCAATTCTCCAACAGGAACTATACTTAAGTATCATAGATTCATAGTCATGGCCAGAACACGACTTTAAGACTGGGTGTAGTTTGCATAAGCTGCACATTGGGTTGTGGTGTTCAGGGAAATTGATTTTGATAGGAAAAGAAAGAAGAAAATGGTGCTCGTTGATAAGTATACCAGTGGTTGCTAGTGACAGTTTATTGACACTGATTGTCAATGGGTAGAGATCTGATCGCTTACCTTAAAATGCAGTTTAGGGTGTGAGTGGTAGGGCTTAAGGGACTGAAGAGGGTGCAGTTGTCAGGTCACTTTCATTCAACGTTAATATCCTATCTCAAGTTGCGGGACAAAAGTAAAAGAACAGTTAATAACTCGATGATAAGAACATATGATTGAATTGCAGGGCGTTTTCTCTTGTCATTCCTAAAGGGTTGCAAGGCTTATGCGAAGCTACAGTACACTATTTTTTTGTTCTCGCCAGGATTTGAGTTCACTCTTTACTGTTTAGTGGGAGCCTGGCTTATTCAAGGACAACTATTTGTTCAGCATCATGCGTCTCTCAGCCTTTGAGTTGAAAATTTTATGATTTTGTCTTATTCCATTCGCAGGTGATACAATTATTTTCATGCTTGGATAAAATAACTTACATTGAATGGGCTCTTGATTCTGAGTACATACTTTGTGGTCTATCTAAGAGGCCTGTGATACAAGCCTGGTCATTGGCACAGCCAGAGTGGACTTGCAAGATAGATGAGGGTCCTGCAGGTATTTCTTACGCGAGATGGAGTCCAGATAGCCGCCACATACTGACCACTTCTGATTTCCAACTGAGGTTGACAGTTTGGTCACTGTTGAACACTGCATGCATTCATGTGCAAGGGCCAAAGCAAGGTTCTAAAGGGGTATCATTTACAAAAGATGGCAAATACGCTGCAGTATGCACGAGACGCGACTGCAAAGATTATGTTAATCTTCTTTCGTGTCATAGTTGGGAGATTATGGGTGTTTTCGCAGTTGACACAGTGGATTTGTCTGATATTCAGTGGTCACCTGATGATAATGCCATAGTTATTTGGGATTCTCCTCTTGAATATAAGGTATCTGTGATGGCATTGCTTATCTGTGTTAATATTAATACTAGTAAACATAATGTGATTCATTTGTAACATTCTTTTTTTTTTTTTTTTTTTGCATTTTATACCATGTATGACAAAACCTTTGTTCTGCAACATTTTAACATGAATCTTGGCTCCCTTTGTCATTTCATGGTATGATAGATAGGTAGATATTCAGCTCGTCCTCCTACAGGAATTATTGCAACTTATTTTGGCAGTCTCCTTTATGTATAACACAAAGAATATGACTGGTTATGTCTGTTAGTGACATCTTTATGCCGATAGTTGTTCATGTGGATCCAGTTACTGAAATAAAGAACAAACTTAACTGTGTAATAGTTGTTCACCCTGTATAATTTAAGTTTCCAATATTGTTGAATATTGTAACAAGATAAATGTCAAAGTAACGCTGCTAGTATTCCATTGCTCTATTCTACACCATCAAACCCCCCCCCCCCCTCTTTATGTTGGTTGTTTCTCGCTCATATTATTACTATGTCTATGATGTTTCACTCTCAAGAACTTCCTCAAACATATTTGGTAGTGAAATGTTCCCTATCATGTAAATTAAGAATAAGTGGAGATGAAGAACCGGAAACTGTTCTGATTGTTGGGTGTCCAGTAACTAGTTTGAGGCTGTTTTTATCTTACGTTGGTTAAATATCATCTTATATTGTTAGTTGTTGCTTTGGTTTTGTTTAGGTTCTGATATACTCTCCAGATGGGCGTTGCTTATCTAAGTATCAAGCATATGAATGTGGATTAGGAGTAAAAAGTGTGTCTTGGTCACCCTGTAGCCAATTTTTAGCCGTGGGAAGCTATGACCAAATGATACGGGTATTGAATCACTTGACATGGAAAGTATTTGCAGAATTTACTCATCTATCTACTGTCCGTGGCCCCTGTGGTGCTGCTGTTTTCAAAGTAAGAGATTTTTTACTCACGTACTTGTTTAGGATATTAAATATCTTTAGAAATTTTCTTTAATCCCTTCTGTTAACTCAGGAAGTAGATGAGCCTTTGCAACTTGATATGTCAGGATTGTCATTGAGTGATGAATTTATCGAAAGAAATGCTGGTAAGATCCCCACATTCTTGTTGATTAATCTCTCACAGTCCTTCCTTTTTTATTCATAAAATATGAAAAAAATCATATTAACACAAAATTACACAGACCAGACATGTAGAAATACTTTAATGAAACATTATTACTTGGTGTTAAGTGATGCTCAAGTAATGCTCTGTGTTTTATGGACTATGGAGCATACATGCGCCTTTGCCTTTGCTTGCTGTTAGTAATCTCATTCCCGTGGTCACAAAATGTTTAGTCTACTATCTGCAAACATTTTGTTTAATCCTTTTCGTATTGATTAACATACTATATACTCTTTCATCTGAGAAGGCTGGGGCTTGAAAATGATAGGTATATGATGATAGGCTATTGTTTGCAACTTATTCAGGACCTTACTCATTACTGAACAATGAGAGTAATACTTCTCCTTTTTGGTTTTCCGATTTGATCTCATTGGTTTGGGAATCCAAATGCATTCTCAGAACCAAAAAACAATGTAATAATAGTCATGGAACACTTTTTCTGCAATGGTTGCTTGCTGTCAGTCTAATGTTTGAAATCAATTAGTGAATCATGCCCATTTGCATATATAAGCAAGTCAAAGTTTTTTGTTTTCTGTTTTTTCTATAACCGATTTGTCTTAGTTATTTGTAGTCATCATCTCAATATACCCTCTCCGTAAAGCATAGATTTTCAACAGTTGGCAGTCATAACATAAGCTCTGCAGCAACGTCACTTTTGAATCCATTTCTGTAAGGAGATATTTATGTATTGCTATCTATCATATTCTTAACAGATAATGCTGCTGAGACATTTGTTCAAGTTCGATATGACGTTATGGAGGTACCCATTAGTCTTCCTTTCCAGAAGCCTGCAGCAGAGAAACCAAATCCCAAACAAGGGATAGGTAAGACAGATGTTAATGCACTTATCACATTTCACAAGTTTGGGCCTCACATTAGTTACTCTCTCCATCCCGGCGGAAAGTCCCCATTTGACTTTTTGTGTCGTCTTCGACGATGGATTATTCATAAACTGTACCTATAGTATTTAGTAATATTATTTTTTAATTTTTTTAAAATTAGGGTTTCCTCCATATTGTTTACTTCTGTGGAGCTATGCAAACGTCCTTCTTCTTTTTTTTTGCTTCTTCCTGAAAACGTTGGTCTCCACTTCTATGATATGCATGGTCAACATTGACTAGCCTTTGTTGAATAACACAGAATGTTTTTTCTTAATTAATTTGATGTAATTTTTCTGGTAAGATAAGATTCGGTTTGCACAGTCAAATCTTTTAATTGTCTTCATGTATTCTATTTGAGCCAGGTCTCTTGTCATGGAGCAACGACAGCCAATATATATGTACCCGTAATGACAGCATGCCGACGGTCTTGTGGATATGGGACATGCAACATCTTGAGCTTGCATCCATCTTGATTCAAAAAGATCCCATTCGAACTGCAGCTTGGGATCCTACATCTCCTCGCCTGGTATTATGCACTGGAAGTAATAACTTGTACATGTGGACCCCTTCACGACGTGCCTACTGCATTAATGTACCATTCCCCAATTTTTCCGTATTTGATCTGAAATGGAATTCGAGTGGGAGCTGTCTTCTTGTTCGAGACAAGGATTCATTCTGCTGTGCTGCACTACCCATACTCCAAGAATCCAGTGACTATAGCTCGGATGACTAATTCTCGATTCATTTGGGATAATTGCACCAAGTCCTGGTATATGCAAAATGCAGAAAGTCTCTCTACTGCACTAAATGCCCATGTTTCAGAAGCTTTGAACTAAGCCCCTTTTTATCAGGTTTGAAAAGTTCTTTATGCACCAGAATTTCATGTTTGTTCCAAGCTGTATCTCCCGCACTAACGAGTAGTCTAGTTAGAGAAAAGAAGCATGACTTTGATTATTCTGATTACTGATTAGCATTGTATATCATTATTGTATTCCACTGGTTTGCTTCTAAAGCAACTTGTGTTTTTATTCTAAAGATTGCTCGAGTATATGTGGCCCTGAATGGTGATTAAGCTAGCTAACTAACAGCATCATCATTAACTTAGTTTTTCGTTTCTTTTATCATTGTTGCTTGAAAACAAAGTCTTGACGGAAAGAATTCTTATCTGCAATGGAGCAATGTGTTGTGAAGTTGGTAGTGTGATTGTGTCGCTTTGTTTTGTTGCATGTAACTTGTAAGATATGGCTTGGAGCTTGGAATCTTCTTAGTGTTGGGTTTTCGGCCAAGTTTCATTTTTCTTTTTTTTTTTAAAAGGCAAAACTTTTTATCCACTTGACAAATAATTGTTTTCATTTTTGTTTATAAATTTTTTGGCCAAGTTTTGTTATTTGTAAAGTTACATGCATTGCCTTTTCCCCCCTTTCTAAATGTTTATTCATTGGTTTGGAAGTTTGGAACCGTGTTAAATCCATCTCCTAAAATACCATAGCATAGAAAAGATAAGGAAACTTAGATGTGTTTAATACTATTACGCGAATGCCGATCACATTGCATAGTGAATTGGGTTGCATAATTGGTTGTGTCCTCGGGGACTTTTAACACTAGACATAGATGGGAAGTAATTTTACCTCAATGGCATTTTAGTTTTTTTTTGAGTCGTGAGCTTCATTATTCTTTTCTATTTCTAATGGTTGTGAGCTTCACCTGTCCCTGTTGCACAAGAAAATCATCTCTACCACCCCTTAGAAACAGAAAAGAATAATGAAGCTCACAACTCAAGAAAAACTAAAATACCATCGAGATAAAATTACTTCCCGTTATGTCTAGTGTTAAAATCCCCGAGGACACCACCAATTATGCAACCCAATTCACTATGCAATGTGATCATAAGAAGGGTGTGCGCAATCTTTAAAAGATAGTGTAATCCAGCCCACTCCATATAAGATATAACCCCACAGCTAATTAATGAGTTCAATACTAAACATAACAAATGGATTTGGATATTATCATATGCCATATATATGTAAAAGGCAAACAATGCACGTGGAATTGGAAAATATCAGTGTCACACACAATAATGGGGACTTCTTTTTTTTCCTTTTTCTTTGGCGAACCTTGGTCGTATTCATCCAAATTTATGAATATCGATAAGATACTTGACTTGGGTTCTATATTATTTTATTTAATAATATAATTTTATTAAATACTTTATAATTATTGAGTAATCGAGGGTCAAAGTTGAAAGTTATTAACCGAAAAATTCAAATCAGGAAGCCTGTGAGAAACATAGGAAGTATTCTGTGACCTAGGCAACGGGTATTTTGGGATTTGACAATTAGTAGAGTAAAATATTGCGGGTATTTTGGGATTTGACAATTAGTAGAGTAAAATATTGCCGACCATGACCGTGGCATAGAACGGGATCATACGTTGCTAAACATTGCTCACTAAAACGGGATCGTACTAGTTACGACTCGACTCTAAAAAAAATGTTCGCCCACGTAAGACCATAAAGTGCGCCGGTGGCTGGTGGCATAATGGGCGCACGTTAAAGTGCGCCCATCCTTTTTTATTTTTTTTATTTTTGGGGTGAGTGGGGCCCACTGAATATAGTGAGCCCCAAATAGTCACCCATGACCGATAATACAGGTCTAATAGAGACGGTTGAGAAGTGAAAATGTGAAATCACGGAATCCGTGTGAATGTGTGATTATGGGCAAAACTATAAAGCAGGAGAAAGCGTGGAAGCCAAATCCTGAAAAAAAAAGAAGCTAGCTGATGCAGTCGGCAGATATTTTCAGTTTTGGAGTTTCCATCATCACGCCACGTATACAATCCCTTCCAAGTCTCCTCTTTCTTTTCTAAACAAATCCATCCATATAGTGTATGCATCATCATCATCATCATTCAACATTTCTATTAACTGGCCCAATTTCAAATCTCCATTAATAATTTTCATCTAATCTAATTTCATTTCATCTAACTGTACCAACAGCACCAAATCCAGCCGTGTCATCAACTTCAACAACCATTTTATTCTCCTCATAAAACTGAATGCGAACACCAACCTAATTTTGTTGATTCATCTCAATTGTTTAAAACTTCATTAAACCCCAATTAAATGGAAAACGGCGTCGTTTGCTCCACCGAAACTGCCAACGCCGGCGAGGACCTCTACAGCTGTTCGAATTCCGATGCCGCCTCCGCCGATCATCTCGTTGTTATGGTCCATGGAATTCTCGGAAGGTTTTTTCTGATCTTATATTGTATAGTACAGTGTTATATTTAGTTTTCACATGTCAATTGTGCAGATATGATCAGAGTAATCAATATTTTCTAGGTTTTCGTGTTGAACTCATTGCATAGATGTGTGATATTTATAGAAAGTTATTTAGGACTTGCATTGGATTGGATTCTCATTGCAACTGATTTGCACTATTTATTTGGATTGTTAATGTAATCTTCATAGTGTTATTTTGCTCTGCTTTGTCTTTGCTTCGAGTATGTTTATCGTTTAGCCGAGATACTGTCTTTGTAGCTCATGATTTGCATATTGCAGTGCATCTAACTGGAAGTTTGCTTCGGAGCTATTCGTCCGGAAGCTTCCCGATAAAGTTTACGTCCACTGTAAGTTGTAACATTTCAATTGCAGTAAATTCTGTTACATTTTAAATGCATGTGATAGATTTGTTGGTGTATTTGATGGAATGTGGCATATTCCTTCCAATATCTTTCTCTTATCGTTTTAGTACAGGGAGTACTTACTGTCTCGGTTTTAGTTTGTTTGATAAAGTTATTGCCCTTTGTTAATGGACTTAGCATTTCTTGACATGTCTGAAAATCCTCACAGAATCTTGTCGAATTGACAGACATACATAAAACAGTAATTCAGTTTTACTATGCAGTTGTTTGGAGTTGAGTAATCTGATTCTACTTTATGCTGCACGATGTTATGACCCAAGCAATCGACCAGTTTCATTGACAACCACCAAGTACCAAAATATAAGTTCAAGCTTTATTCATGAAAGATAATAGAAAATGGAAACATATTGCCAATGCAACAGTCACTTGTAAATGCCAGACCTGTTGGTCGGGGAATTTAGTTAGAATCATGTTTAGAGAATATCGAGAGTAATTATAGCAATGGCATAGGATTTACCTCAAAGATATCACACTGATCGTCCCCGTTGGAGTATTCTCTCCGTTGCCTAGTGGCTTTGTCAGAGGTGGCTGGCTGTTCTGGCTTGATGACTTGCCACAGCAAGTTGCAGTGTCAATTCTCTATTTTCTAACCAATGAACAGAAATGGGAATAGTAATTGCTAAACTAGGAAATAATAATAATTCAATTGCTAAATAAGGTAGTTTGATTAAGTTAAACACAACAGAGAAGTCAGCCTGTTTGATGACGTTATCTGTAATACACCGGATATACATATTTCCTAATTCCTATTGTGCAGGTAGCGAAAGAAATGCAGCAAAGCTAACATTGGATGGTGTTGATGTAATGGGTGAGCGATTGGCTGAGGAGGTTGAGTTTCATTTGTGTTGAAAGTTTCTCTGGCATGCGATGTATTACGGTTATTTCTGATTCTTTTTCCTACACGTTTTAGGTCCTTGAAGTAATCAAAAGGAAGCCCGGATTGAAGAAGATATCCTTCGTTGCCCATTCAGTAGGTGGGCTTGTGGCAAGATATACTATTGGGAAATTATATAGACCTGCAAAGAGTGAAAGTGGCGAAGAGGTCGATGCCTGTGTGGAACAGTCGAAGGATACAATAGCTGGTCTTGAGCCTATAAACTTTATCACTGTTGCCACTCCTCATCTTGGTTCCAGGGGTAATAAACAGGTATTCGGCGTTTACCCTTTCGAAGTGACTTTCTTTTGTTGGTAATCCTTGTGTGAAGTTTATCTGTTATATCATATATGCATTACAAATGACTTAGGTGATTGTGCACTGTAGCATATGGTGGCCATAATATATGTGAAAGTAATAGTACGTTGAGAACATCTTAAGATCTCAGTCTGCAGTGTATTGCTTGTTTGAGCTAGTTTCTTCTTACAGACTTCTGACTGCCAGATGATTTGTGAATTTCATGTAGCTTCCTTTCGTCTTGCTGTGCAGTATTCATAAATCTTTTAACATTTCTAGATCTGCCTCACAAGTCTTAGATCTTCACCGTACAATTCTTCTTCTTGTTCAAAACTGGCAAATTTCCTAAACTAATACTGAACTTAGCTGACTCGCTTGGTGTAGGATAAGCTTGACTTACTTACTGCAAGAAAACACATTGACCACCACAAAAGTGAATATTCGACTTGAAGGCATTAGCAATGTTTCTATTTGTTTTGTAGTTCATGCCTCTTATTGTTTGGAGCACTTACATTTATTCTCCTCTCAGTTTACATATATATTCCTGCAAGTGTGGTAAATGAATTTCACAACTTAGAAGATCTCTCTTCTTCTTCTTTTTTTTTGTTTTCTTTGTTTTTTGTTTTGTTAGGGAGACTGAAGTAACTTGACCTATATCATTTATCACTATCTGTCGGAAAGGAGGGTACCTTGTTGTAGCTAGTTTGGTATTTTTGGTCATGGACTCTCCGTGAAATGAGAGAGAAGTACTGATAAGGTTATGTTTACCTTGATCCTTGTTTGAGAGTTATATCTTTATGTATGGATTCTCTGTCTAATAGCTAATTTATGACAAAGAAGAAGGTCCAATCTCCGTAATGGTATCTCTTTTCATAGTTATGATGTGCATTAAAATTTTCAAAAATGTGAAGATCCCATCTTAGGCGTCCAAAGTAATTTTTTTACATTCTGCTCATCTGTCAGGTACCATTTCTTTTTGGAGTAACAGCTATTGAGAGAGTAGCTGGGTCTGTAATTCATTGGATATTTAGGAGAACTGGCAGACACCTTTTTCTTACAGATAATGATGAAGGGAAATCTCCATTGCTTAAGCGCATGTTGGAGGATAATGAAGATGGTCATTTCATGTAAGTTTTCAGCATCTCTTAAGACTCTACCTAGCTTCTAGTACCTATTAAGTGCTCATAGTATTGAGGATCTCAAGTAATGCAACTCTTCTTTGCAGGTCTGCTTTACGATGTTTTGAACGGAGGGTAGCATACTCGAATGTTGGATATGACCGTATCCTGGATCTATGATGCTTACGTAGTTGTTTTTGCTAATGAGCCTACATTTTTATTTCTCTCTAAAAAATAAAAAGAAATAAATAAATAAGAGTAGCCAAAGAAAATGCATTTTTATTTCTTGTCTTCCTAACAGAAATTATATAGATATTGTGGGGTGGAGAACATCATCAATTAGACGCAATAGTGAACTACCCGAGGTTTATTCCCTGTTGCACTGTAATTGATATTGTTCACTCTCTACTATTTCATTGTCGAACTAACCATTCTTTCTACAGTGGGAGAATACCCTTGATGAAAAATATCCTCATATAGTCTATGAGGAGCGGTGCAAGGCATCTGATGGGGAACAAAGCGAGTCAACAGCAGAAAATGAGGGCTTGGATGAGCTGGAAGGTCTGTCCTCAATCTTCTTTCTTTATTCATTCCATATGTTTCATTATATCTTAAACAATTATATGCCTGTTGCTACAAGCTCCACCTTTCATTAAAGCATAGTTTAATCTCTGTGCACTTTCCTTTTTTAGAACGAGAAAGTGCTTGCGCACTGTCCGAATTGAGTGAAGCTCCACCTTTCATGATAGATAATTGTATGAATGAAAAGTCTTATTAAACTATTTGATTTTGGCCTAAATTTATAGGTGGTAAAAAAAAACCTATTCTGAGATGTAGAAATCAACTAGGATTTGCAATGGAATTTCCAATAGAAAAAACAATATAATTGAACTCGGAAATCCACCAACTTGAGAATAACTAAATAAAGAACTTTAATACTATTAAAATACCAATTCCTTATCCGGAGCTTATTCCTTAAAGATACTTGTTGGACCTATTTCCATCATTTACACGTGTGATAGTAGAAGAATAGGAAGCAAGTAGGTGGACAATGGTGAAAATTGTGCTTATTTCATAGTTCCATTGGTTTGGGGCCTCTGGGCATTTCGAGTTGAATTATCTTGATTGAAACAAATTTAAATGATGGCAGTCCAAATATGTGAGGCAGAACCTATCCGAAGTTCCAAACAGTTCGAGTTGGAAGGTGTAGGATATTTAGGTGCGATTTGTATGTGTTTGTGTAGCTTTTTTGCTTTCTTGAGTTTACTATCGTTAAAATATTAACATGACTGACTTGGTGATTGGGAGTTAGGAGAAACAAATTGTATATGCCAGTTACTTTTTTCTTTATTTATGTTTGAATTTGTTTTTAACGCATGTATCACACCACTTGAGTGCTTTTTGGTTTTTTTTCAACAAACTTCTGACTCAATTTCTGGCATATTAAACAGAAGAACTGGTAAATGGGCTCTCTCGCGTGTCATGGGAGAAGGTAGATGTAAGCTTCCACCAAAGCAGGGTTAAATTTGCTGCACATAGTATTATTCAGGTCCATCTCTCCCTCTCTCTGCATGTAGTAGTATACACAACTCTGTTGCTCATAGTAATTTTTTCATTGTTGGTAGCCTTGCAGGACTTGTTTGTTAAAATCTTATGACTGTACATTGCCCTCAAATTATACCCACTCCATCCCAGACCAATTCCATATGTTTTACAGGCGAATTATATTCTTATCACTTGATTGTATGTATCTCAGCAGTCGGCACACTTCATTACATTATACCATTACTCAATCGTACCTACCACTTATATAATAAACAAAGATAGCTGTTAGAGCAATTCTACCAGTTCAAGAGCAAATTAACTTTAATGGACATAATCTCCCTTCCCATGAAACTATAGAGTACTGCTTTTCTTCTCCCTAAGCTGTACCTCGCGTTTATGCACTATCTCCTGCCCTCCTTCTCACCCTGATAGCTTGAAGAAATCCGCTTGAATTTGTTGACAAGCAGATCTAGGCACATAGTTTCTTAACTTTCTTGCCCATTTGTATTGTTAACATAAATAAGATATTTGATGTTGTCGATAATAATTCAGGGGGCACATAAATGAGTGTAGTGAAGATATAGCTGAATCTTCGTACGCCGGTACCCAAACATTTTACAATTTCACCTTCAAACCTAAATAAACTCTAAATGTAACACCCCCTAAGACCATAAATAAATATCCACAACCCCAACCTCCAACCTTCTAAATAAACAATTAATTTCTCTTTCATACACATACCCAGACTTCTAAATAAACAATTAATTTTCTCATATACATACATACCCAACCTTCCAACCAACCCAACCACAACAATCAAAATAATCAAAATGTCATTTATCCATGACCACCAACCATCCAGCCAATGCAATTAATATTAAATTGTTTTTTATTATTATTATAGAATAATTAGAATATAATAATTAAATATTGTAATTTACTATGATTAAAAAAACTTCAAAATTTAGACTAATGGAATATTTTTAAGACAAGTGAAATAGCAATTGAATTTTGATATCATTTTTTTTTAAAGATAATAAGAAGATAATAAAGAGATAAAAGAAAATTTAAATAATATTTTAAGGATCAATAGGGAGGGGATACTTGGGATACTTGTCCCCTCCACAATCACAAAATAATCGCCAACCTCAAGAGTGGAGGTTGGCAAGTGCGCTCTTCCAAGAGCACTCAACTTTTATACGAAGCATTTCTTTTTATGTATAATTTTTAATAAGAATCTGGTGGATCTCACTCACCAGATACCCCGACCACACCACCGATATTGGTGGTCTTTAGAAGTGTGGGGAGTCTCTCCCTAGTTTTTTTTTTTTTTCGTGCGGAATGAGCTGTCGGATCAAATCGAAAAATTCTGATAGCTGCTTATACAAAGGATGTAGAAGTGTTATCAGTGTATCACAGCACCATGTTAAAGATTTTCCATTAGTCTAAATTTGAAGTTTTTTAAATTATTGTTAGTTACAACATTTAATTATTATATTATAATTATTGTATGATAATAATAAAAAAGTTATATCAATTGAATTGATTGGATGGTTGGTGTTCATGGATAAATGACATTTTGATTTTGATTGTTGTAGCTGGGTTAGTCTAATAATAGGTTAATACTGTTTCTTCCTGCCATGCACTGTGAATGTGAATACTTGCTAGCTAATTTTACTATTTTAACATAATGTAGTAATGTACATTACAATACAACAACGAATAGGAGCTTCCATTTTATATGTATCACAAACCTTGCTTGCAGCTCCTTTTGATTTGTGTGTTTAGATCTTACAAGTCCTTTAATTTCCAGGTAATTGGAGTGGGTCCAAAACATAATTCTTATTTCTTGGTGAATCTTAAGAACATGTTATTTTAATCTGGCACCAAAACCAATAATTTTACTCATCTGAAACGCATAAATAAGTAGACACAAGAAATACCAAATACATTTAGATTAGAACACATAACTAAGTAGATACAAGAAATACCAAGTACTTTAAGTCAAAATTTTCTTGAACGTGAGGAAAATCAATATCTCTGTTGCTTACAATCAATTTATCTGACCATCTATCCTTACATTTTACAAATTTTCGTTATCAGACCTAAATCACTTTCTATGCCTAGGTTAGATACATTTTAGCTATTGATTACAATAGTCTGCATATGAGACATGGACTTTTAGTGGCAATATAGAGTCTGTGTGTTCAATATCTTTGATACAGAGGCAATTTCATCTTCATGCTCCTGTTAGAACATATTGTGCAGTTCTTGTCTTATTTATTATGTTCAACTGTTATTATTCCTATATGTTGGTGGTACATTTACTAGCAAGAATGCATTTTCGACTTGTGGTAATTCCCGTAATTGTAATAATGAAGCTCTGGTTTCCTCTTTTTGAGAACATGGGTCAGTCCGAACAGGCCAATGTATGAAATATAAATAAAGATTTGGTTAAGGACATAAGTTTATCTCCAGGTTCTAGATTTACACTTTTCTTGGACATGGAGAAATATTGGGCTGGGAGAGTACCAAGTTTTGGAATTTCAGGGAGGAGAGAAGATGGGAGGGTGTTTGTTATATTTCTCTTTCGTATCACAGTGCAGTTCTGTACATTACCATCAATTTGCTCTGGCAATAGGATAATTGATCTCTATTTATCAACAGCCACATGCATATTTCTATGCAATTGTGTAAAAAGAAAATTTGCTTTGTACACGTAATGTGTTTCGTAGTGGCAGAGGGTTTGCATTCGGGGCAATATATGATGCATTGTTAACTCAAAATTAGAAGCTGAAGTAATTTGCTGTTGACTGATTGATGCAGGTTAAAGACCATCCCATGCATTCGGATGGCGAAGATGTTATACAGCATATGATAGATCATTTTCTTCTATAGGAGGGAGGGATCTGCATTGCTCTTGCATTATGGTAACTGAGCGATGATCTGTTTCCTTAGCAGCAAAGTTCGACTATGGTCATTTATATACCATCGTGCGTGTTGAATGTAATCTACCAGACTACCACGCCAATTGGATGAATTCCAAGTATATTAGCTAAGAAATTTTGAGTTGCGCGGACACTGTAAATATTATTATAACCTCTAAATTCTGATCAAGTTAGTACATAATCAGAAATGTTTAGTACTTTACAAGTAAGCAAAGTTTTTTTCGAGAAAATAGTACTCCAGCATTTCATAAACTTCAAAGCGTATAGTAGTGGATACAAGTCTATAAGAGTCTTAGATCATCTAGTTTAGTTACATCCAAAAGCCAGGGCAAACATCCCAAATATACATAAGAGATTGATTAAAAGTTGTTTGGTGTTCGAAAGTCCTTTTCTTCTTCATTAACAAGTGCATTTCCCGGTGTGTTTGCTTCCCTGTAGAGTGTAGACGAATTGCACTTTGGTATCCTTCAGTCTATCCATTTTTCTAAGCGCGTCTTGAAGAAGAACCTCCTGCTCCTCTGTTGCTGCAACTTCCCTGTTTAAACAGCATATAAGAGCTTTTGAATCAAATTTAAAATATCAGATCAGGGGTCAATTTATATTAATCATTAAAGGATCTATATTATTCATTAAATGGAGAGTCCTCCATTCCTACTCCCCTATTCAATGACCAATGGAAATGAGCTACTTTATCCAAACCTAACCCCAAACCTCTCGAAGCCTATGTGTCAATTCCTCCTTTTTTTGAGATTATTAATTCATGCTCCAAAGCTAAAAACTTTTTTTTTTTTTTTCAAACTGTCTCCATTTTGAAATAAACGATAATCCATTTTGAAATAGTTAATTAGGCATGCTGCTCTAATTAATGAGACCTAATCCCAGATTTGCAATTAAAAGTATTCCAAAAGTCTTATGAGTCTGCTTTCATACGTTCTTTTCTTAACTTAAATCTTAAACAAACATGACCAATTCTATCATTCTTTCCGTTTCACATTCCAGTCTGGAAGTCTCCTCCCATTCATCCTTGATTTCAATTAACAGGGGAAACGACGGTTGATTTTTCTAAGCTGGTCATTGCGATTGGGAGAAATATTGCTTAAATGTGACGGCGTCCTTAGATCGAACAGCAGGTACTTTGGTGACGGAGTATTTCCATATTTCTGTGATATGTTCATGTTCATTAATGCAACAATAGCCATGATTTGTTATAAGAATTTCGTAGTAACGTGCTTCTGATGTTTGATTTCTGTATGAACACTTGATTTAGCTTATTCTGTTTATTATTTATGGCATTCTCTACATGATTGAATGCTAAATAATTGGTTTTATTTTGTAGCTTCTTTTCTGATGAGTTGGGTATAGTGAAAGATGGACGAGAGATTTTGATGCAACTTTCTTAGGGAACTAACGGTGAGAACTCTGTCCTGACCCATACTGTCTGCCATGTGACTTGAATCGTAATCTGATTTCCTTTCATTTCTTTCCTCTTAATCGTAATGATGATTTAATATTGATTGATGATCTTGAATATACTGGTAATGAGAAATATAAATTGAATTGGTTATGTTATTAAAATGTTTAGCTTGCTATTGTAAGTAAAACAATAAAGATCCCAACTCTGATGAATAAATTTATTGTTAAGTGATCTTATGCGGATTAAACTTGGTAGCAAAGTAGACTTTATGTATGTTAAGCTGACTCATATAAGCAACACCAGAAGGATAGATAGATATATGTAAGTTCATCTATTTTCGTTCATTTGTTACGTGCGTCTTGACTTTATCATTAGATGGACTATGTTATCAAGTTGCAGATTACTGTGCTTTGCATTAAGAAGTTATTGGCACTTGCTGTCGTTGAGGCAGCGAATATCTAGCTGGTGTCCAAATATAAGTTTCAAGGACAAAGAAGATAGTTGATTCATTTCGTGAACTCAATGTTGTATAATAGAACTCTGGTTATCATACTTTTCTGAGGTATAATTCTCTGTTACTGTTTCATTCTGACAGTTCGTGTTAGACATGTTTGTATAAATTTATGCATTCTTTTCATATGCTCCATGTTGTCAAACTTAAATGTGTGGAGTAAAATAGATATCTTTTTTTTATCTAATTCCTTTTTCTATTCTATTTTTTTTCTCTATTCTGTTTTTAACTATGTAGTTCGAGTTCCTGAGATTACGAGCCAATGAATCTTACTATATCCTACCACCTCTGGCGAATTTTCAGTGTGCATCAATAGAGTTCAGATATTATATCAATATGAATACAATTCGTAGATTTAAAGAGACGTAGTCGTAATTCCATTTTGCATACCCTCTGGCGTCTACCACCTGAACAGTAATAGAAATGGATATCCCTGGCCTATGGAACACAAGCATCCCAAGAGTCAAGTTCACTTCATTAGCATCAAGTGTGGCGATGTTCACAGTTTTATTAATTAATCTATGTATTTTTTTTTATGATTCTTAGAAAACATGTACTCATAGAAAATGATTCTCAAAAAGTGGTCAAATGATTTTAACATAGCACAAATGATTCTAAAACATGTACTCATAGAAACTGATTCTCATATAAAATGTCCATAGTTTCACTTATTGGATTTCCACGTAGTATTAGACAAGCTCATTTCTTCATTTATGACTTTGAATTGGGTTTCTCTTGATTCTTCATGAGAGGTGTATATTTCAGCTCTTTTACTATTTTAGTTGATTCCTTCTTAATCGTCTCCTGGAGTTTTATTTTACTTCATGTACTCATTAGCTTAGTACAATCTTTAGAAACATAAGAAAAGGCAACAGATAAAAAACTAACTGCCAAATTTCTGATATCGTCCACTAAAACTCCAACACATGAAAGGGATGAATCTCTGGCCTTTATCTTGTGCACCTAAGTACTACAGTCTGTTTCAACATGAATATGCAAACAACTAACACTACAAGAAAACAGCATTTTAGCAACCACTTTTAGCAACGGATCGATCGGTTGCTAAAATTAGCGACCGATCGGTCTTTTAGCGACGGATGGGAGCCATTAGCGACGGATAATTAAAATCGTGGGAGAGCGCCTTTAGAGCGTACGTGGTTTAGCGACGGATGGCTGATCCGTCGCTAGACCCATCCGTCGCAAATTTAACGACGGAATATGGCATCCGTCGCAAGATTTTAATTTTTTTTTTCTCTTTTCTTGGCCGGTCAACATTATTAGCGACGGATGGGTCCATCCGTCGCTATGCTATATTTAAAAAAAATAAAATAAAATAGTGCGACGGATGCGCCGATCGGTCGCTAAAATAGCGACCGATCGCTATTTTAGCGACGGATCACCATCCGTTGCTAATTTAGCCTACTTCATCGTCCTCATCGGCGATGAAAAACATAGAACACACACAACACCCATTTCCGTCTTCTCCGCGGCTTCAATCTCTCCTCCCCTATTTTCTTCATTTCTTCACCATTTCAATCAATCTTATAGTCATTTCGAAGCTCTTCCATCAAGGAACAAGTGTAGCTATTCAATTGCGTGATTATTTCCCCATTTCTTCCGCAATCAAAGGTATATATTTCGAACCCTAACTTGTCTAAATTTTAGTATTCTTCATTTTTTTTTCAATTCATTGAATTGTATGCATTCTACTAGTATCTATTATGTTGTGTAGCTCAAATTAGGGGGATGGACAAGTTTTAGTTGGTGAATTGATAGATTTGGTATGAATTGGGTATTTTATAGTTTAGTTCGATTATGTTTGGTATTTGAATTGAGTTGGATTACGTAGTTAGTTTTGTTCAATTAGTGTAGTTTTGTTTCGGATATACTAATTACTAATTAGATTTGGAAATTGTATAAGTATAATGGAAATATGAGTAAATTATTGTGTATTGTAAGTAGTTATAATAATGGAAATTGTATAATTATAATGGAAGTATAGATAAATATATGTAATTATAGTATATTGTAAGTAGTTATTATAATGAAAATTGTATAAAATATAGATAAATATAAGTAATTATTATTTCAAAAAACGTAAGTATGAAGGAAATAACTCGATCATAGGTAAATTTAAATTAGAAAATATTGGGAGTATATATAATGATGTTTTCATTGACTTACAACCAGAGTAGATTATAGAGGGTACGTGAATTAGTACTAGGTAGTTAGATTAGACTTAGCTTAGACTTATCTATTAGGCATATAATAAAAAATGTTCCTTACTTTATCTCTTAATGAAAAAGGAAAAAATGTATCAAACCCCCCGAACTATTGCTCTTTTGACACTATGCCCCCCAAACTAATAAGTTTGGTGATTGACCTCCTCAACTATCATGATTTTGAGACAATGCCCCCCGAGTTAATAAATTTAATGATAAACTCTTAATAAATCAACCAAATATGTTAATTTTTATATGTTGTGATATAAAATTCACTTTTGTCGATTATCATGATGTTTAAGTGTCGTTCGAACTTTATTTTATAGTTTTAAAATAATTTATAATTAGTCCATCATCCATTACTTTTATTAATTTTTTTTATTAAATGTTTTGAAAACATTTTGACAACAAATTGCTTTTAATTTATAATGTAAACAAATATATAAAAATGTTGTGAAACTATACTTAAAGTACTTCGATGATACATATAATATTATTTATATATTTTTCAATGTAGTTTAAAGTAACTTGTGGAAAAAATAAATCGAAAATTCCAACTATAAAGTAATTACGGATGAACTATATTTTTTAATTTTTTATATATCATGTGAAATATAACTTCGTTGTCATGGAACATGAATAAATATTTTTTTGTTAAATATATAAAATTTAAACACATACAAATGTTATTTTATCTATTTATTTAACCAAAAAAGTCACTTCGGGGGGCATTGTCTCAAAAGTATAATAGTTGAGGAGGTTAATCACCAAACTTATTAGTTTGGGGGGCATAATCTCAAACGATTAATAGTTTGGGGGGTTTGATCAATTTTTTCCTAATGACTTTACATGTTTTATATTCAATTGTGTATGTACTAACACGGATCTTTTTATTGCAGATGCCACGACCCAGGAGGCCACGATACCTGACCCCGCAGTCCCAGAGGGATGATACCGACGGAGAGGACACTGGGCAGGGCTCACAACAGGGCTCCCCTACTGTTTTTGGGACTCCACCTGGGTCGAGCAGGGGATCGACTCCTCATTCCTCCCTCCACGACCCGTGGGCCCATGTTCCAGACGACGGTTGTCCCTTTCAAAGGCCGGAAGATGGTCTTATGTGGAATGGTCGCCCTGTCCTTTACCCCAATGAAGAGAAGTAAGTATTAGGCATTAACTGATTTACGAACTTTTAATATATATATACCGAACTAACCTTGTCACTATTGACTTACCTGTTCTTTACAGGTTGTATGGGGAGCGCGCTGCTAAAGTACTCAGTGCAATAATACGGAACAGGTCGATCCCACCGCAAGAGGGTGGCAGCCAGTGGCATTGCATCCCGGACCAAATTAAGGGAGAGCTGTTCGAGGAGCTGAGGGTGAGTTAATAATCGTACATTAATTACCTAATTGTTTGTGTTGTGAGTGGTATGTTAGCCACTTTGTGTGAGTGGTATGTTAGCCACTGTACTTGGGTGATATGTTAGTCACCATTGTTTTAGTGAAATATAAGACAATGTGAGTGGTATGGTAGCCACTATATTTGAGTGGTATGTTAGCCACTGAACTTGGGTGATATGTTAGTCACCGATATACCTGAATAGATGTTGTTTTCCCTTGTTATATATTTGATACATGTTACCTCCCCGTGTTATACTTGAATGTTTTTAAGTATTCACCAACGTATGTATTTCGATGTTTATTTGTAATTGTGTAGAAAGAATTCTTCCTTCCGAAAGCATTGCTGATGGATCTCTGGTGGAGCTTCAACTCTCACGGTAGTGCCCTTTACAAGTGCATGGTTCATAACCTGAAGAAACTGTGGACAAATAACCGTCCACGTACCCCTGAGTGGACGAAAAAGAAAGGAATTGTCGGAGCAACCAGACCCAGAAGTCCACTTTCCTGTACAAACTCCGACCCATCCTCACAACTTCTCCAGGTCCCAAGGGATCCAGTACCCGACTAACGATGTGATTGGCCCGGAGATGAAATTTGGGAGGCGTGGAAGGTGTATTGGGCTAACGAGAGAGTCCGGGCGCAGGCTGACCAGAACACTGAGAACAAGAAGAAGCAGCCGAATGATGGGAGCCGTACCCTGGTGACACATCATTTTGGCTCTGAGTCGATCGCTACAGCACATGTGAGGCGGAAGGTAAGTGTATTAACTTTGTGAATTCATCATTCTTATACTTGTTATTTACTTGCATTTCGAACTTTCAAACTAAGTATATGATGCTTTCATGTGTCATTCAGTTGAAGGATAACCAGAGTCTCCTATTCACCTTGTTCTCGAGATCTCAAAAGGCCAAGGACGGACAGTGGTTGTGTGACGAGGCCACAGCAATTGCGGTAAGTTCAACAATACATGTGTTTATTAAATACTGATGATTTCATAACTAATTAACAACATAACTAACACCTTATACTCTTGATTTATAATTTTAGACGGCCTACGAGGACAGGATTCGTGATCAGGATCTCACTGTTGAGGAAATGAATGTCATTTTCCTCGAGGTGAATCCTCCAGACGAGAAGGGCCGTTGCTTGGGACTGGGGAGTGCAGCAGCCGTCCCTGAATTGGACTCGAGGCCGACTCGTCGTTCCTGTGCCAGTACATCTTCATCATCTTCAGCAGCAGCTTCCGCTCGAGAGCAGGCCCTCTTACTTCAGTTGCAGGAGAAGGATGAGGAGGTGAAGAGGCTAGCTGCGGAGCAGGCTGCGCAGAAGGCTAAATATGGTACTATGTTTGTTGAGCTGTATGCGAAGCTGGGGATGGATCCACCTCCTTCTCCATGATCCCCTATCCTTTTCGACTCTATTTACTATTTTCTACATGAATACTGTGTACACTATGATATTATATTGGATTAGTATTTGTACGTATGATTATTATTATATGTATGGAGGGTTTTGGTACATTTATTATGATTTTTTTGTTTAGTTGGTCTATAAGAATTTCTGTAACATGCTGTTCAATTGAACAAGTTGCATTTGATTTTGGTTCTCATTATTATATCTAAAAAAAAAAAAAAAAAATAAAATATTGCAACCGATGACTTCATCGGTTGCTAAAGGTCCCGGAGACCCAGCGACGGATGAGTCTCATCCGTCGCTGGATTTCCGGTGACTTTTGCGACGGATAAGTCATCGGTTGCTAAAAGTCAACCTCATTTTCCGTCGCTAATTTGCGACGGAAAACTCATCGGTCGCTAATTCGCTAGCGACCAACGGTTTAGCGACGACGAATTTATCCGTCGCTAAAAACACCGATCGGTCGCTAGCTAATATTAGCGACCGATCGGTGTCCTTTAGCGACGGATGGTTCCGTCGCTAAAGGACATGTTCCTTGTAGTGTAAACTGAACTGCATGGTTCAAACACGCACGCAGCACCAGAGCCTCACCAATTTCAGGAGTTTGAATGTGTGGAATAAGATGTAGTACTTGGATTACAAAGTACAATAATTGACTGACTGTGGATAGTTTTTCAACAAAAGTAATTTGATAGCGGACAACTTGACATGGGATTGAAAGTAATTTCGACAATTTAGAGACTTTATAAATGTTTCTTTTTTTTTTTAAAGAAGTCCGGGTACTAAATGGCTATATTTTAACATAAAATAGATATCATGAATACCATCTCACATATATCGTTTTGTAGTCCATTTGTCCAAACACACAAAATAAGGTTTCAATATTATTTTAATAAAGAAATATAGATAATGAATAAAGAATAGATCACAAAGAGGTTAGTTTTGATAAAATAGAGTAGTAGCATGCTCTAGACAAATTCAAATCCCACGGGTTTGTTGCACTAGGTATCTTACGGGGTCTAAATTAGTGATCTATTCTTTTTGGATTTGAATCTATTCCACTAGGTGCTCCACGGGAAGAAAATTCACTATTATGTCTTTTGGATTTAAGTCTATTACACTATGTGCTCCATTGGAAACTAATTTATAATCTATAGATTTATGAATCTGTGCATAATTGGGGTTTAATCATATTACACTACGTGCTCCACGGGGACGAATTTTTTGTAATCTATAACTGTATGAATTTGCACCTATTGGCGTTAATCCTATTACACCAAGTGCTCCACGGGAAACAAAGTTGTGATCTATACCTTTCTGTATTTGCGTTTATATATATATATATATATATATATATATATATATATATATATATATATATATATATATATATATATATATATTTCTATTTTTTTTGAAGCGGCAAAGCGAGAATCAATAGTGGTTCCCTATTTACCCGTGATGACTTGAACCCCTGACCTATTGGTTGGAGGTACCCCGTGGTTCCCCATTTGCGTCTATGTTAATAGGTGTACCCCGTGAATCCACTTTATAGCCATGAAAATACTATATTTAAGTTTAGTTTTTTTTTCCACATATTCTCATTTATCAAATATAAGTTTTATATACCCGTCGATTTTCGACGGGTCGTGAACTAGTTTGGTGGTAAAGCGGGAGTGGTGGTTTGGGGGCTGTAGTTTCAACAAGAGGTCGGGGGTTCGAATCCCGACGGTAACTTAAGGTTGGTATATGTGTATTTGGAGTTATACGGTGGTAGAGTAGTGTATAGAAGTAGGAGTATGGTATTTAGATTTGCCGTTTCAAAAAAAAAAGAAAAGGTGATCGAAGCATATTCATTGTCAAATTTAATAATACTATTAACATTTATCGATTCATTGATTAATAGTTGCAGGAGTTAGTCTCTAAACTTATTAGTTTGGGACATATTATTAAAAGGATAATAGTTTAGGGGTTTGGTCTATTTTTTCCTTTATTGTTTTAACCTCATTGAGCACGATTACAACACAAATTAACAACCATCTTATCAGAAACCAGCTGACAGTTGCTGAAACTGGACATAGAGTCATAGGATTAGACCGAACAAACATTGCATATGGACATGGAAAAAGTAAAGATATTTGGGATAAATTCAAATGTGCAACTTGACCAAAAACACAAAAGGGACCTATATATCACAAGTTGCAACAATGTCCAGTCGATCTCATGTTTTAATGCTGTGCTAACTTGTCTTTGTGATTTATACATTCACACATACTTGGATCGATCCAGTTTTACTTGAAAGTGATTGACAATTGAGTGTGGGCTGGCAATTGGACTGAATGTCCAAGGTTTGTGTCTATGTTGATCCTACTTGCTCGGCTCTACTCAACCTGACTTTATTATCCCTTATTTTCGGGAATTTATCTGCGGTACCATTTTTGCCCATCATTATGTTATACGAGTACAATCTAATACTCCATCTGTCTCATAGTAATTTATACATCTTGATTTTTTTAGTCAACAAGTTTCAAATTTAATTATAAATTATTATTAAATTATAATAATAAAATATTTAACGAATTATGCAAATAAAATAAAGACCTTAAATTTTTACAATACTCCATCTGTTCCAATATAACCTTCCCTAAGTGATTGATTTATCTAGGATTAAGAAATATTAATAAAGTATTAGTTAGTGAGTAGTAGTTGAGTGGTATTATATTGATAAAGTTATAATTTGATGAGAGCACTAGCAATAGTGGACTTATTTGGGGTTTAATCTCCAAATAAGTCCCAAATAAACAACAACGGAGGCTTATTTGGGGCTTCATAAATGTAACCCATGCTTGGGGCTATATATTCGAAGTCCCCAAATAATATTTTTTAATTTCCTTTTCTTTCTCTTTCATTAATTGTGTGGTGCATGTGGAATGTATGTGTGTTGTGGAATCCACAAAAAAGCCCATAAAGCTCATACCATTGTAACAAAAAATGTAAGGGGCTTTAAGACCCAAATAAGCCCTAAGTTTGTAGCCAACCATTGTAGTGCTCTGATAGATAGATTGCATAAAAGTAAGCCAAGCAAAAAGACCCTGATAGACGGGCCAATGGGTATGATAACGTAGGAAATAAATAATAAAGAATTGGTGAGTAGGATAAAAACTCTCCTTTTCAGATATTTGCATATTGCCCCTGTTAGATGACGACTTTGTACCGCATCCCTCTTAGTTAAACAATTACATCAGGCAAAAAAGAAAGAAACTAATTTCGTTGACTACCTTAATTGTTGCTATTCACTTATGCCCAACCAAACAAGCCCTTAATAATTTTCTTTCTTTTTACCTTTTCTTTTATTCTCTCTCTTTTTCTTTTTCTTTCTCCTTTTATCCAACCTTCTTCTTCCTTCCTGCTTAATAATTCATGTACCGCAACTCTAATCGGAGCTTAAAACTCTGATTGGATCTTAAAACTCAACTGGATGAGCTCTAGATTTGTATCTTTGCGGCTCCAGATCCGAGTGGTTGTAGCTCCGGTCAACAATTTTTTTTTTTTTTTTCTTTTATTTTGGGTTTATTTTAAATGTTAAGTTTAGTGGGGTTTATTATGCGATAACATTTGTGACCATTTTGAAATTTAGAAAAGTTATGTGTGCTATGTTGAATTATTTTTGTGTCAATGTAGTAAAATTGAAAATAATTAAGTCAAATGTGAAATAAATAAAAATAGAAGTTGCTTGGACAATTTTCAAATTCAATATTTGAAGAGGGACAAAATGTACTTTTCTGATTTTAATTCGCCAAATGTCAAAACCGTGGGATGTAATCAAATCTATCTAGCAAGGTAGTCAGATGTAAGGTTTGATATAGAAAGGACCCAGATGTAACAATGAAATCTAAGAAGGTGTCCGGTTGAAAAAGACCCTTTTATTTTTGGGGTTATGAAAATTGTAATAGAACACAAAAAATGAAAAATTAGAAAGATTAAAATGGAACATGGGAAATAACTTTTTTAATAATCGAACCATAACAATTTCATAAGTAACATTACAAAGCTAGTAATAAACTATAAATAATCCTGCACTTGGCGAGAATTGAACCTATGACCTCTAATGTCATGACACTTCAGTCTAACCAAATGAGCTAGACCTCATTGGTAACATGGAAAATAACTGATAAGTATAGAATATGATATTTTAGAATTAGGTCAGATTCTACCTCATCTTACCTAATCATTAAATATACTAATCTGTCCCAATCAATTCTTTTCGTATTCCGTTTTTGGACGTCCCAATCAATTCTTCACGTTTCTATTTTTGGAAAGTACCCCATAACCCATCTATATTATTTTAAATGTGAAACCCACTTTTACACTTCTGTATTTCCACCCACATCACACACTCTTTTAATTCACTACCCCACACTTACATTCAATATTAATATAACACTACGAAACAAAATCATTCATTAAAAATCTTGCAAAAAGCAAACTTAGGCATATCATCGGGAGGGAGAGAATATGACATAATTTTAGAAGATACTAAAATATCTCTTGCCTAATTTAACCTAACTACCTATTTGAGCTTAGGTTGTTGACGGACCAAGCAAGCCCCAAGGTTCCTACAATACTGCCCCCTAAAAATCGATCTTGTCCTCCAGACCATCTTTTCCTTTTTTCTCCCTCGATTGGCAACTTGGTATCTTGGTAGTTTTGCCGGTAGGCCAATCATGTCCCCAAGATGCATCTGGTCGCTTCCTCTGGGATTGAATACAACAAAAACTAGGGCCAGTAATATTTCTTGATTGACCAAGCCCATTAGAAACTCTCATATGTAGTACTCTGTACCCCACATCACTTAAGAGTGAAAGGCATTAATTAAGGGTATATATGTGTAGACCACCACTCTTAATGGTATGAGGCCTTTTAAATGATACCAAAAGAAAAATTGTGAGAGTTCAGGCCCAAAGCGGACAATATCAGACCATCGAGGTGTGGATGGGTCTATCAGGAGTAACCAGCCCTTTTGAACTTGGTCGTTACAAGCGGTATCAGAGCGAGAACATCCGGAATTGCAAGAACTAAGTGCCATTTGGGGGGAAAAGTGATACATCGTACACGGTGAGAGCCACCTCTTGAGCCCGTAGGGGCCACCTTTAGAATCATGCACGGATGGTTGGTCCCATGATAGCTTGTAGCCTCCTAAACGCTCAACGAGAACGTCGAGAATCTAAGGGGAATATATTGTTGTAACCTATATCCCACTTCACTTAAGAGTGTAAGGGATTATGGGTATATATCTGTAGACCACGACTCTTAATGTTATGAGGCATTTGGGTGATACGGAAAGAAAATTCGTGAGGGCTCAGATCCAAAGCGGATAATTATCATACTATTGAGATGTGGATGGGTTAGACAGGAGCAATCTCTCGCCCATTTGGGTTGGGTCGTTACACTATCGACATTAGAGACGATCCGAAGCGGATAATATAATACCGTCGAGATGTAGATGGGTTAGCCTGGAGTAATTTCTCAGTCCATTTGGGCTGGGTCGTTACACTATCAGCATTAGAGACGATCATGAATAGCACCCAATGGTGTGTGAACCTTATCTTTTCCATCGTCTCTTCGGTTTCATTTTGAGTCGCTTGTCGTGACCCCTCCTTCTCTACTCGAGCTCTCCATTGATTGTAGACGTCATAGGTCGTCTTCACATGTTTCAAATGGCTCGAGTTGATGGATTTGCATGCATGTCCCTCTGGGGGTCAAAGATCAAAACCTCCATGGTTGGTATCTTCTCTAACTTTACAAACCTTCCCTCCCATAGCACATTCTCATATGGGTTTCTCGCGATTCTGCATGTCCCTTCGCCAGATACACCCGCCTCCGTGTGTTAGTAATGGGCCAACACTTTACTTCTTCATACTATGTTGCTTGGATATCCATATATATGTAACAATCATCAATCCCTTATCGAACTTATCAGAGGTAAGAAGGGCAAGCTCATCATCCAAGTTTTCACCAAGAGACGGAAAATCTAAGTGTGAATTCAAATTAAAATTAATTTTGACTTCTCCAATCTCCGTTTCTCCTCGGAGAAACTCCATAGTAAGTGATGGAAAACCCTCCAATCTATAGAAAAAACTGAAAGATTTCGCCTCATTATGTTTGGGTTCACAAGTTGTCTCGAAGGATGTAGGATTTGTTGTGGTTGTTGGAATAAGAACACCACAAGTATTTTTGAGCTTGCCTTTCCAATCCCTATCGCCGTGAAGTACATTACTCAAGGCACGACGAACTTGTACTTCACATGAAATTGTAGGGTACTCTCCAGTAGCACAGTTGGACATCGATGCTATCGGTTAAGAACATGAGGCTTCTCCGCATTACCTTGATCTTCAGCATGAACCTCAACATCGTCATCATCATTGTGTAGAGGCTCTTCATCTCGCATAATAGACATACTAAGCGGTGGAAATGCAATTACGAATTTAAATCAAAATTGATTTCACCTTCCTTAGCCTTCAATTCCTCTTTAAAAATCCTAAATCCAAAATCTTCACGGTTGTTAAGATCCTTCTTCTCCTCATTAAAAATTCTTCGTTCATGATTTAGAATTTTAAATCCATCTGGCCGTTCCTTCCTTCTTTTCCTTGTAACTCGCGACTCCGTTGTTGATTGAGATTATCGCGAATTGCATGGTGATGCAGTTTCTAATATTACAGTCATTAAGATCCTTCTTCTTCTCATTGAAAATTCTTCGTTCATGATTTAGAATTTTAACTCCATTTGGCCGATCCTTCCTTCATTTCCTTGTAACTCGCGACTCCGTTGATGATTGAGATTATCACGAATTGCATGGTGTTGTAGTTTCTAAAATTACTGGGCCGTCTATATTTCTCTGAATCCGATCTCCACTGGTTAGATCCTAGATATGTGTGTTTTCAGCTCCTATCAAAATTTAAGGTCAATCCAACGGTTGGATTGACGGGAAAAGTTGTTTTTCTCTTGCTGCGCAGTGTAGGAAATCTTTGACGAAAATTGTATTATCGGTGCGGATTTCCTCTTCTTCGTGCGAATTGCTTCCCCCAAGCTCTTCAATATTCTCCGATTTATCCATATGCACCTCATGCTGTTCCATTTATTTGGTTTTTCTTGAACGTGGTTCTTCCACCCATTATCGATCTCGGAATATATGACAGATTCATCGTCTTCTCCTCTTCTTTCATCTTCTTCACTCCTCCTTCTTCGTAGCTCCTTTTCTCTTTCCTTAGTCACCAAGCTTCAAGTGTAATCCCCTACGAAGCTCTCCTCCTCTTTCCACTACTTTGGGCGACATAGTGGTGGTGAATCGGCCATGATAGGCCGCTGCTCCTCCTCCTTTTTTGTACACCTCCTTCGCCTCTTTATGAGCTTCCAGATTTCTCCAAGCTCTTCATCCAATTCCATTAGATCTTCCAGCAGCTTGATCCTCCTCCTTGTTAGGGTTGCGTGCAGAAACATGGAATGGATCTTCAAGTAATTACCATAGCTCTGATACCATATATTAGGAACTTGGTCGGACTGGGCCGACCCGTGCGGCACCTAACGAATTTGGTAGCTCCATGGCCGAAGGACATCGTATTTGACCGATCCGGACGGCGCCAAGCGACCTCGGTGGTTCCATTAGAAGAACTTATAATTCGCTTGCTTAATCTAACCTAACTACCTCATATACTAGGCCTGGTTCTGGTCCTATGTGGCATGTTCAACCGCATAGGGCCCTTGAAATTTTAGGGCGGCGAAAATTTAGACTTCTGCTATATGCATATAACTTTCACTAATATAAAATTGAAATAATTCATTGCATCTCCTTGTGGCTTTGTGCTGCATCTGCTTCACACCCTGCGCGGGTTATGGGTGTTACATTTTCTTTTTCTTTTTTTTAAGTTCTAGTTTTCCATTTTATGTTTATTTCTTTACCTACTTATGTCAATTTTATTATAGTTCTTTTTCCTTTTTATTTTATATTTATTTCTTTACATGTTATAAATCTCATATCATTTCTACTTCTTTTCTTTTCTCTAGTCTTTATCAATTGCATTTTATTTGTTTACCTTTTGGAATCAGTCTTTTCTTTTACTTTTTTGCATTTTAATTTTTCTTTCTAGATTCATTTGCATTCCTGTGTTGATCGTTTTAATTTTACTTTGATATTAGTGCCTTTTAATTGAATTAAAATAGTTTGAAAATTATAAAGTTGTTTTTTCCGCCTTCTTTGAATATCAGTTCTAATATTAGTATGAAGTCAGACAAGCTATGGGTCCGATGGATCCATAGTTTTTATTTGAAAGAGACCCCTGCTGAACACTATAGTCCAGGATCAGGTAGCTCTTGGTTAATTCGAAAAACATTTAGTATCATAGAACAAGTAGTATGGCCGCATGGCAGAATGCGCTTCTTACTGGACAGTTATCAACTCAGGCGTTGTATGCAGAAATGCGTGGAGTGAAACCAGTAGTACCATGGCGCACAGTTTTCTAACGCAACAGAGCTCGACCACACACACATATTATTCTCTGGTTGTGTTGTAGAAACAGATTGTATACACGGGACAGACTACTCGGGATGAACATCATTGTTGACAGTTCCTGTGTGATTTGCGGCAGCCAACAGGAAACTGTTGATCATCTTTTCTTTGGCTGCCAGGTGACGAAACTTATTTGGGTGGGATTACTTGCTTGGATGCGCATTCAACACAAACCCATGGAATTCAAACAAGAATTGGATTGGATTCAACTTATGACAAAGGGGAAATAAATGAAAGCCATGCTTTTGAAAATAACATTCACAGAAACGGTACACCATGTGTGGAAAGTTAGAAATATGAAGCTCTATCAAAATCTTCCTTTCCATTTACAGGTGATAGAAGAGATTAAAAGTGTTGTAAAGACTCTTTGTGTAGGAGATGACAAGCTTCTTAGTTAATGTTATCGTCTATGATGTAATGTAGAGGTTGAAGTATTGTTGTTGGTAGTCGAGATGTGATAACTATGATATGTTTATAGCCCGTCTAGATCTTAGGATCGACGTTTGTAATGATTGAGTTTTGGAATAAAGTAAACAATTTTGGTTCCAAAAAGTTTCGTAATCCTTGAGCCGGCCTTATAATATACAATTGAGCTTAGGTCGTTGACGAACTAGGTGAGGCCCAAGGTTCCAACACCACCTCAATGTTCTCTTTCTTAGCTTCCCCTACAATAAGAGAATAATCCGCAAATTGAAGATGAGAGATTGGTAGCTTATTTTTTCCGACCTTCACCAACTTTAAAAAACCAAAGCACAAGCTTTTTCAACATCCTATTAAGACATTCCGCCATCACAAGGTATAAAAAATTGGAAAGAGGATCCCCTTCCCTAAACCCCCTCTACAATGGGAATACTATAGTCGGACTGCCATTCACCAAGATTGAGGTGGAAACCATTGTCACACATTCTTTCATCCACTTGTCCTCGAAACCCAATACCTCCGATCCATCATACCAAATAGAGAATTCCAACTCAAGGATCGGGGTCATAGACTTTTCAAAATCTTTTAACCAAGAAAATCTTGCTTTTTTTCTTCTTATCTTTATCCGACACTTTGTTGACAATGAGGACTTCATCAAAAATATTTATGTTGCCTATAATTAAAGGCCGATCGGTTCTCGCCTATATATCATTTCTACCAAGACTTTGTTAAAACGAGTAGCCAACACTTTTATCAAGATTTTATTATATAGACATTATAGTCTCCTATTCAATTTGCATTCGCTCTTTTGTGGATGATAGTAATGAAAGTGCTATTCGTTCCTTTAATTGCATAACTTCCCGTTAGAATGAAAATCCGAAAAAAAACTTAACAATATCTTCCTTTAAGACCCCCCCCCAAAAGGATTCGATAAATAAATGACATGTTCTTGTAGAACCTATCAGACCGTGGAACAGTCCTAACTTATATACGAGGAGAAGGTTCTCATTGACTCATTAATAAATATATGTTCTCATTTTTCTTTTATGAATCGTTTACCTTTTATTTTTTGATAAATTTTTATCTCATATATTTTATTGTGAGCTCTATCAATAACCAACACTACATGTCATATAAACCTCATTAAATTTTATTTTAATAGCAAACATAGACAATTTAATTAACAGGACATGTGGAGTAATAGATTATTACCTTGTTCAGATCTAGGCATCGAGACTAGTGCATTCGTTAGTAGGTCGTTGTAAACCACACTCTTTTATGCTCACCTTTGAAAGAAAGGATGAATTGAGCGTCTTTCAGACATAATTAGCTCGGAAAGGATGAGTTCGTCATTACCAACAACAAAAACAACAAAAGATATCAGAAATTTTGTCATCAATCAAAGCAAAGAAATTATAATCACGGTTGTACGTGCTTAAATCCCAACAAACTGCTTTATTTTTAAACGTTTTCAAAATTGATATGTGTGCAATATAGTTAATACTTAATAGGAGGATTTTTCTACGGGCAGGCAGACTTTCGCCTTGCCTGACAACAGGCATCCAATCAAAAGTCGCCACGTCATTCGCCTTCGCCAACCCTTCGCCAAAAAGTTAAAATAATTATTTTTATTTATTTTTCAATTAAATATAAATTTACGTAAATAACCTTGAATTAGAATAATAAATACAGTTATTAAAAAATATAGTAAAATAAAAATATTTACATTTATTATTATTATTATCATCATTTATTATTCGGGCCAGGTGGGCTGATGACGGTTCGGGCCGGGCCCGAGGACCGGGAAGGTCCGGCTGGGGCCTGAGAACATGCCGCCGGTCAGAAACGGACCGGGAAGGTCCGGCCCGGATTTATATCCCATCTTTGCATCTAATTAAAAAAATAGTAATTTTAATGTTGGATGTGGGATTTGAACCCAAGCCGCCACAGTGGAAGTCAGCTTACTTAACCAATAGGAGAATGTTCCAATTTGGTTGAATTGATGATGTTATAAATTTAAGTAATGTATTTTGTATAATGTAAACATTTAACATTTTAATTGTGAATTTGCATTTCATTTTATATTCTTAATCTTAAACTATAATAAATTATTTCTCATTGTTTTTTTACTCTGGTTGATTGACCAACGAAATTACTCATTATTCTAACCTCAACGATTGACCAACGGAATCACTCATAAATATGTGAATATTTGTTGGCCATTTTTGTCATCTGTATGCACAATTTTGATTATTTTCGTTTGGGTGAATACAAGTCAAATTCAAATAGGAACGGTTGTATCCCACTCAAATTCAAATCGGATAATTTCGGATTAAATTTGATTCGATTTATTTTTTATCATATCAAATTTCGGGTTAAATTTGATTCGATTTATTCAGTTCAAATATATTTTTAATCAGATGAATTTGTGTCAATATTAATTTGGGCAAATTACATACAGTACCCCTCTTAGATGTCCTAATTACATATAACGGACCATTAGTTCATCAATTACATATAGTCTCCAACTAGATGGATTTTAATTACATCCAGGTCCACGATCTTGACTTTTTTAAAACGTGGAAAGTACATTTTTGCCCCTGGTCAAAATTCAGAATTTTGCATTGACCAAACAACATTAATTTATGTTTATTATACATTGACCCTCAATATTTTCTAGTTTATGAAATTTACACGAAAAACTTTTAAAATTTTCAAATGGATCCCAAATGTAATTGCAAATCTATCCCAACAACATTAATATGAAAAAATGAGTCCCAAAACTTTTTTTTTTCATCCTTTTTCCTTTTTTTTCTTTTCCTTCTTCTTCTTCAAAAATCCGGTGCCGGAATCCGGCACCGGAACCGGTGGCAGCTCCGGTCAGAGCTGCCACGCAGCTCCAGATCGGAGGTGCCATGGCAGCTCCAGATCGGAGCTGCCTGGCAGCTTCCAGATCGGAAGCTGCCATGGCAGCTCCAGATCGGAGCTGCCTGGAAGCTTCCAGATCGGAAGCTGCCAGGGCAGCTCTGACCGGAGCTGCCATGGCAGCTCCAGATCGGAGCTGCCTGGCAGCTTCCAGATCGGAAGCTGCCATGGCAGCTCAGATCGGAAGCTGCCATGGCAGCTCCGATCTGGAGCTTCGTGGCAGCCCAGATCGGAGCTGCCATGGCAGCTCTGACCGGAGCTTCCACCGGTTCCGGTGCCGGATTTCGACACCGGATTTTTTAATAAGAAGAAGAAAAAAAAAGTAAAAAGGAAAAAAAAAAGATAAATTAAAAAAGTAAATCTAAGGCCATGTTTGGTTGTATGAGAGAGAAAATCTCAAAATTCTTTTGGTCAACACCGGAACGGCCAAATGGGCCTGAATGTAATTCTTTGCAAGACGGTCCTTCAGATGAAAAGATGTCATCTAGCAGGGGGTCCAGAAGTAATATTCCCTATTAATTTGGATAATTTGGAATCGGTTATCTTGTTGTCAACTTTATTATTATGTTGTCAGATCAAATCCCGAGTTAAATTTAGATATTTAACCGATATATTTCTGATCCTTTATGGACTAAATTGAATTTTGGCATATCAATTTTAACAGGATACGCCCATTTATATAAAATTAAAGAAATTAAATAATTTCTATTTGTGAATAATCTTGTGTTTGGAAGCTCCATGAACACTTTTTAGCTTCCTTTGTCCACTCTAATTCATGAGTTGGAACATGTCAATTATATGGGAATGCGAATGGGAAAATAGACGAGAATGAGCGACATGTCACTGTTTTTTCTTATGAGAAGTCGACTGAGAGAGGTAGCAGCAGCAAGAGAGAGACGTGAATGAGTGTTCAATTAATTATAAATTTAGGTTGATTATTAATTTCCTATTATGATACTGTATAAAGTAATAGTGATTAATGAACAAAGTAATTGGTGGCTTGGTGGTTTAGTCTTGTGCTATTTAGCCAAAGATCTTAGGTTCAAATCCTAGCTTTGAATATTTTTGGTAACTATAATTAAATATTTTCAAATTCATTAATAAATAATTTAATATAATAAAAATAATAAAAAAATCATCCAAAAAATATTAATAAATCGAAATTATAAAAAAAATATTAATTTTTTTATTTTTTGGAGGGTAAAAATGACATTTTATAAAATATTAATATTTTTATTATAATTTATTAATTAAAATATTAATAAGGCGACAAGGCGAAGGATAAGGCGAAAGGCGATCGCCAAATATTTTTTGGCGAAGTGTTGTGAACCATTAGATCAAAGATCTAATGGTCTAGATCAGTTTGCCTGATATCAGGCAGGGCGAAGCCTGCCTGACCCTAGAAGACTCCTACTTAATAAGAAAGAAATTCTGAGTTTTTCTTAGTTCGTCTGAGTCAGTCTTGTTTCTTTGTTTTTTCGCTCTTTCTTTTTTATGACAGACTATTTTCGTTTCGTCCACTTTAGCTGCTGCCTGTGCGCAGTTTTGCTTCTCTGATGTACTATGCTGAGCTTTGATCCTTGTTGGAGAATTAATATAAATGACTAGATTTCGTTCCTCCCCATCGGTTCGAGCTTTTGGGAGAGTTGGATTACTATCATGGCATCAGAGCCATCTGGCTCACGCCCATCTGGGTTCGAATCTCCTCGGAGACAAACTCCGTCCCATATTAAATTTTCACTCGATTGACCTCTCCAAAGAGGTTGAAACCGGCCACGAGTGCGGGAGAGTGTTGGAGAATTAATATAAATGATTAGATTCCGTTCCTCCCCATCAGTTCGAGCTTTTGGGAATGCCAATTTATTTCAACAATTTCTTTCAAAATAAGAAAGAAATTCCAAATGAAGCAAACGTGAATCCTTGTTCGAAAAATATCAATCAATAATAGTATTACTACCAACTAGTCAAGCCCACATGGCTGCTACAAGTTTTAATTCACAATTAATCCAGATAGATCAAAGATGCACCTGAATTATGAACATGTACAAGAGATATTTTAATTTAATTTCTTTAAATTGAAGATACTATTCGTTGAAATTTATACTAGTAAATGATATCCTCAACTGAATTATAATATAATAAAATAATAAAGAATATACTCATCTATTTTACATAGTCCTTTCGTCTATTCTTTTTTAGATTTGTTTTTTTATTTTTTATCAAATCTTTATTTAACAATTTTATCGTGAATCTTATAACTAAGTTAAATACCACATGTATTATATAAAATGATGGAACCGCTCCGTCCGTTGGCTAATGTCCAGTTTGTTAGTTGACTTGAGGTCTAGAAAATATTCTAATATTCTCTACTATTTGTTATTTAGTTGATTCGGTGTCTGTACGGATAAGTTTGAAGTTGGATAAAATATCTAGTCTTTATCTAATTAAAACCAAATCCCCTCACTTCCCTAATAGTCCAGTTCTGTCATCATTATTTCTTAGGGTCCATTGATTTTTAGTACACAATTAGTGTGACCCTAATAACAAAAATAACCAACTTAGTTCAACAATTACATTTTAGTACACGAATTTGACCAAATGAAGAAGTAAGCACTGTTCAAAAATCGAATTTTATCCCATCCAAACAGCCTTAGTATTTTTATTAAAAAATAAAAAATAAAAATTAACTAAAAACTTTAAAAAGAAAGTGGTTTTTATTTTTTTAACTTCTTCCTTCTTCTTGATTAAACTTCGGTACCGGAAATCGGAGCTGCTCCGACCCAAGCTCCAATCAGAGCAGCCAACCCAAGCTCCGATCGGAGCAAGTGGGTGTGGTGGTGGAGCTTCTCTACTCCACCAAGAGTTGGTGGTGGAGCCACGGTGTTGGAGCATCACCACCATTATTTTATTTTTTTTACTTTTATTTTATTTTTAGATTTGTTTTTGTTAAGTTTTTTATTTTCAAATAAAATTTGAATTCCTTAAGGACGTGTTTGGTTGAGCTTTTTTTTTACAATGGTAAAGTTGTAATTATATGCCAGTGAACGTCAAAATTATCTATTTTAGACTAAAATGTAATTGTGGAACTAAGCTGGTCCTTTTTAGAATAGAGCCCCTAAATGTCCTCAACAATCAAATTTCTCTTCTTTTCTTGTTAACAAGTTAAGTGATTCTAATCAGGTTTGAGCTACTATATAAGCTCCACCAGTGTTGTTGTAAAAACCCTTGACTTGATAAATATATTTATATTTGGTGTTGAATCTATCTCTCACACGTCAGATTTTGTGGTATTTCTATCTTCTCCTATGAATTTTTGTGTCTTTGCGCCAACCACGTTGGAGTTAAACTTTCAAATGGATTAAATATGCTCGGTTCACAAAAGATCGCATCACAATTTTATTTTACAATTAAACAAACAAAAACAACCCAAGAGAAAGATCCAGTAAGAGCACTCCTTATGGAGGATTTTTGTTGGTCCCTTTAAACAACAAGAAAAGACTAGAGGGGGGAGGGGGTGAATAGTCTTTCCAAACTTTCGTCGTTTAAAAACTTTCTCATCAAGGGCTTATTACTTTTCAGTAATGAGTTTGCTGATACGTAACTTTCTCAGCAAGTACTAGTTACTTTTCAGTAACGAGTTTTACTGATACTTAAAAACAGAGTGCGGAAGTCTTTGTACAATAAGTGCTTTAACAGTAAGTGATAGTTCAGCAAGTGAGCAGAGTGACAGTGTACAGATAGATATGATTGCTGAAAACTAAATGCAGTAAAGTAAATCACACAAACACTTTTATAGTGGTATCTGAGAGTGGCGTAATCTCTCAACTAATCCACTTTGTCCTTTCTAGTACTGAATCCACTAAGATAAGTTTGAGGTTCCTTACAACACCTATCTGGAGCGATTCTACAGAAACCAAAGCACACTTGCTTCGTTTCCATCCTAACTAGAGAACAAAACCTTGTTCTCCACCAAACTTGGGACTTATAATCAGCAACACTATGCTTGATTAAATTCCCCCTGAATTTCACGCCTGAAAAAGGGTGTTTATCAGTTAGAGAGGTTTGGGATGAGATGACTTGATCATAACTTATTCAGCTACAACAAGTAATCTAAGAAACAAAACTTTGAATACTTTGCAGTAAACAAGTTAGATTGTTTCTGGTGTCGAGACTTGTTCTTGTTCGAAAGAAAGAACACTTAACTAATTTCTTAGCCGTGAATGTTCTACTTCTTCACAAGTAGCTTTTTCAAGCTTTAAGTCTTGGAACGGATCAATGGCAGTGAAGAGTATAGAAAAGTTTGAGTGTTTAAGCACAAGTGAGAGTTTGATCACATCGTTGACACACTTCAACTCTTTGCCGGATGACCTCTACTTATAGTGAATCAAGGGAGCAGTTTGAATTTCAAATTCTAAGACTTTGTTCCTTAAGATGTCACTATATTGCTTTTGTACTTTCAGCAGCGTCCTTTATTTGTCTTCTAGTCTTCATGTTCTTCGCGTGCTTACTTTGCATTTAATGTTCATTTGAATGAAATTCAAATATGAACGTTGGAGCGCAAATGCAAGTACTTTCAGCAAGGAGATCACATATGTATTTCAACAAGTGGTCAGTCTCAGTTTCAGCAAGCACAACCTACTCTGTCATATAGATTTTCACTTATGCAAGCTGTTGCTGAAGTTTCCACTTTCTGAGCAACATGTGCCTTTGTAGATACCATCTTCAGAAATCTTCTTTAGTCTTCAGTCTTCGAATTCTTCAAGTTTCTGAACGTTTCTAATGCTTCAATAGTTCGTTTGTGTAAACAAAGTACATCATCAGCAAATGCTTCAATAGGTTGTTTTTCTTTTCAGAAAACAAGATACATCATAAGCGGAACTAAAACACCTAACTAGTACCTACACTAAGTCTTCAGCAAACGTTTCTCTTTTACAATGTCCTTAAAATTCTGAATTCCTATGGACCTTAAGAGTACTCGTTACTGGACTTTCCTTAATTTAGCATGGTTAATTGCTCATCAAAATTACAAGTTTCCTAACAAATTTCCCCATTTTTGATGTTAGCAATCCATGGCTAAATTAATTGTTAGCCTTTTAGAGGTTTCTGATGTTGAATAAATCAGTTTGAATAATGCAAGCATACTTGAATAATAAAACAGTAAGCATAAGTAGATTGCATAATAAGAAACCAATAAGAGTTAAAAGCTTAATGCTGATAGTTATCTTTCAGTAAGTTTACAAGAAAGTTCAGAGATAACTACACAAATCAGCAAACAAAAACAAATAGAGCTTTTACAAGGGACTTAAGCTATTCCAGCAGAAGATTTCCTCAGAATCTCCCTTACACTCTTCTCAGCAAGCGTAGAAAATTCAACACAGTCCTTTTCATAATCTTCAAGTAGCTTACGGACTTCAAGCTGAATGATCCTTGCATTCTTGCAGACATTATAATGATGGTTTTCACCATTCATTTCTTTGTAGTGCAGTACCCACAAGTGCATGCCCCAATTGCTAGCATGGAGAAGTTGTGTATCTGAAATTCCCTTGTTAGCATGAATCTTTCTTAACCAGAAAAGATCTTCTTCTTGATCCTTGGTAGTGAGATAAAAATACTCATAAGGAATCAAGCCATATTTCTTCTTTGACTTCTTGGTTAAATGATCAGTGTAGTAAGCAACATCAATTGGTTTGATTAAATCAGGCTCTTGCTTCATTAGCTTGCCAATAGATGTTCTTCTTACTAAGACTTCCAGATTCAGCCATCTTGCAGCAATGTTTCTTGGGTAGGGAGGAGGATCCCTTTCTTTTCTTTGCACTTTTAATTCAATCCAAGTGTACATTTGATTCAGTACAGCAGTTGGAAAGAAATCATTTACCAACACATCTTCCAGCTTTAAGACCCAGCAACCATGAAGGTTTCTGATCACATTTTGAGTTGTTTCCTCATTGATGGTCTTAGTGTATTGAATGCCAGAGCCAATGGCAATGCTGGCTAGCCTCTTTTCTTCCTGTCTTTGCCTTCTTCTTCTTGACTTAAAATTTTTTTGATCTCTTGCTGAAGATCTTGAGTCAGAAGAGAAATGTTTTGAGTGGCCAGAAGGAGTTAGGGCTGTGATTGGTCTAGCTCTTATTGCTTGAGCTATTGTTTGGTCATCATCATTATCATCATCTTCATTCAGATCTTGATGACTCTCAGTATGACAGTATTCTTGAGTTTCAGCAGATGTTCTTCTCCTTTTCGGATTTGCTGAATTTCTCTCAGAATCTGTTTCAGCTCGTCTCTTAGAACTTTGCTCTGTTTCAGCAAGAGGTTCTCTGGGAGGTGGACTAGGCAGAATCAATGGCGCTTCAGCAGGGGTTTTCTTTCTTGAAGATTTTGTTGTTTATCTTCCCCCTTAGACATGGATTGCATCATTGGGTGAATGTGCAGAGAGAAAAATTCATTGCAATTTTCAGCAAGTTTACTTAGGCTATTGTACTTAAGAAATATTCCTTGCTGATCAGCAGTCAGATTGGACATTTCTTCTTTAATACTCACCAAGTTCTCCTCATGTCTGCGCTCATTGTCGACTTTTTCTTCAATGAAAGTCTGAGCCTTTTTCAATGCAGTTTTTGCCAGTTTGAGTGCTTGACTGACATCTTCTTCATAGCTTTTATGATGTAGACTAATGTCTTTCTGAGCTATTGTAAGAGAAGTAGTGCATTTCAGCACAGTAGCCAGTATTTTGCCTATGTCAAGCGGCTTCTCAGCAAGCAGTGCATCATCCTCTTCTTGGCATGCTTTGTGAACAACCATAAGTGCCTTAATTCTGGGAGTAAAATCCTCAACACTAGGGAACGACACTAAAGAGGGAGTGAGTGAATGAACTTTGAGCTCAGTGGCGAATTGATCAGCAAACGACTTCTTTCAGCATCTCCTTCATCATGAACAAGAGAAGGAGGAGGGATTGTAACCACTGGGGGTTCAACTTTCTTAGTCAGTTCTTCTTCGTTTGCTGAAAAATTGAAGAGATCTTCTTCGTCATCAGATACATCAAGGCCAGCAACCTTGGTTCCTAAATCTGTAGCTTCAATCACTTTAGGTTGAGTGGTTGCTGAGGGCAACACTTTAGACTCAACAACTGGAGTTTCACCAGCAGTAAGTGGAAGGGAGGGGACTTCCGTGTTCTTCACTCCTGAAGATTGAGCAATGTCTAGATTCTGCGTATGCCTTGCATGAATCTGTAGACTATTTTGAAGTGCTCTTTGGTAATCTTCATCCATTTCTTCATCATCAAGATTTGGTTCAGTGACCTTGGCATCGAGTAAAGTTAACTCGGCATCAGAAAGCTTGTTTTTGCCTAATTTCATTTCAGCACGCTTTCTGGCGTACTCTTCTTCAGTTTCAGCAACTTGTTCAGTTGCTTGAGTACTTGTCTCAGCAGGAGCAGGAGTGGATTCTTGATGCTGACTTGTCGTGTGATCAGCTTGCTGATTTTCAGTATCATGATGTTCAGTCTCAGCAACTGTCAGTTTAAGTCCACCAGCATCAGGACTAGGACCTTGATTATCATCATCATCATCCTTTTTGTCCTTAGAATATTTTCCTTCATCATCACTTGGATCTTTTGGGATATTTTCATCCTCTTCTTCTTCATCATCGTCCATCAGTATGACCAACTCAAGATGTTTGTACATTGCTGCACTAGTAACTTCCTCTCCCTCATTGATTTTGTGGGGATCAGCCACCACGGGTACAAAGGAACCCTTGAGCATCACAGCTTGTTCAGCTGGAGAGGCACTCTTGAATTTAGCTTTCATATTCTCTCTGACTAGAGCAATCAGACTAGAGCTCATGAGCTGAGAATATGTCAACTCTTCTGGAAGTATAGAATGCAAAAATGTCTCGAGTTTCAGCAGAGAAAGTCTCTTTTTCTCGTTGGACAGATGAAGGTGAAGATCAGAGAAATCCATCCTTCTGTACCTTTATCAGTTGCTGACGGATTTAGCAACTCTGGTCAAGGTAGTTCTCTTGAAGTTTGAGTAAAGTTCCTCTGAACTTACTTCCAAATCTTCAGTGATGTGAACCACTTCAGTGGTCTCCTTTTGAGCCTGAAAAGGAATAAAATTAAGTTCAAGAAGGTTTTGGAAAATAGTTTTAGAGTCTAAAACTGGAACATGATTTACCTGCTGAAGTTCAACAAGCTCATGTTGCACACTTTGTTGTGCTGGCACTATTTCCATTGCTTCAGGAGCTTGAGAAGCATCCTTGAATTTTTCATCCTGAAATATTTTAAGTTAGATACAAGTACTAAGTTTTCAAACTTAGTTGAATTACCAAAAACTTCATCTACCTGCTGAACAGGAGTTGTGGATTCTGGTGCAGAAGTTTCAGCAATCTTCTGACTTGTATCTTGAGAAGTCTGTAAAGAAATGATTATATCAGCAAAAGAAAGAGTTTCAGATAGTGAAGTTTTTCTTATGTCTGAGTTAACTACCTGCTGAAGAAGGGCAAGTGGTGACTCAGTCCTTTCAGCAATGACAACATCTTCATTATCTGGGACTTGTTCTTCAGCAGACTTCTTTTCTTGCTCTAATTGAGAAGGTTGTGCAGATTCAACAATCTCCCTTGTCTCTGAAATGACAAGTTGAGCAGAGACATCTTGACCTTTTAGTTCACTACTGGTCATGAATACATCTATTGATTTGTTGGAGTTGTCATCAATCTCCAAATCCGTTTGCTGGCTTAGTTCTGTCAGCACCAGCAGAACTTTGCAATGGATGTTTTTGGTGAACTAGGTCCAGTATTCTCAGCATAATTAGATGCGTCGTCGAATAGTGTCTCTTGTGGTGTTTCAGCAACCTCTGGGACTTGAATCATTGTAGTCTCAGCAACTGGTTCTTCAACAATTACATTTTCAGTAACTGCAGTTTCAGCAACTTGATGAATTGCTTGTTCAGCAACCATCTTTTCAGCAGCATCAACAAGTGCCACGTTTCTCAGATCAGCAGCAATATCACTTGCTGGTTCCAGAGTGTGGTCATCTAGATTATCTACAATGTAGATATCTGGGATTGGGGCAGGAATTTCATTTCCGCTGCCTTGTTGTCTTATCTCAACAGATGTATCAACATTGAGTTGATTGTTGAAGGCTTCTGCAAACACTTCAACATTGCTGAAGGCTTCCACAAGCACTTCATCAACATCTACTGGAGTGGCTTGTGTTTCAGCAACTCCTAGAGCATCATCCGAAAGATCATGGACAATTGGAACTGACTTACGAGCCAGTGTTTTCTTTCTTGGGTGAGCCTTTGTCCGTTTCTTCTTAGGGATGGGGTCAGCTGATGACGCTGCAGTTTGAGTGTCATCATCAGCTTTCCTCTTTTTCTTCTTAGATTTTTCCAGTTTCTCTCCAGCAGCAGCATCTGCAACTGTTGCATTTTTAGCAACGACTGTTGTACACGTACCTTGTTGATCACCATCTACAGCAGTTTCATCAACAACATTTGCAGCTGTTGGATGCCTGTCTTGCTGACTGACACTTACAACATCTGCAGCTGTTGTATACCTTTCTTGTTGACCAATACTGACAACATTTGCAGTTGTTGTCTTCTTTGACTTCTTGTCAGCAGGCTTAGGTCCATTTTGCTTGTAGAAGGCTCTTCCCACATTGCATACTGATTTCTTAATCGGCAATGGGTTTCTCAGCTGAATCCTGAAGTGTTCAAGGATATAACATATTTTTAGTCCATACATGACTGGGAAGGTAGGTGAGACTTTGTTGTCTTCAACCTTTACCTTAAATTTAGTAACACAATCAACAAGTCTGTTGAAATGTACTTAGCCCAGTTGAGCTCAGTTTTGTTCTCATATATATGCATCAGCAATGGCCACCTTCTCAAGCCTACTTGGACAATTCCTCCAACTTGGGAGTCTAAGACTTTGATGAGTAGCAGAGCTACTAGACCAAGTGAATGGCAGAGATGCTTCCTCTTTACGTGCTTTGTCCAAGTCACGGGAGCAATCTCACATTTCTTCATTCTTTCATTTCTGACATCACTGTAGAAGGCTTCAATTTCTTCATCAGTGGCAGCGATGTCATCTTCCGTTTCAGTAGTTAGAATCTGAAAGATGTTGGCTAAATCAATCCATTTCAGGATGATTTGCACACCTTGAACTGTGGTAGAAATCACTTTTTCAGTGACTCCTTGTCCATCAGTAAGTGTTTGGATTTCTGCATTGTTGTAGAATTCCATGGCCATCTAACATACTCACTTTCTCAGGGCGAGCAGTTATGAAGAAAAGAAGGCCTTGTTGATTTATCAAGTTTAGTGCCTCTTCATTTTCTTCATCTAAATCTTGTTCATAGAAGTATCTTATATACTTCTCTTTGGCAAGTCCGCCCCATTGCATCATCTATTCACACTTTGCAGTGTCAAGATATGCAGGCGGCATGGGTCTCTCCGTTATACGGTCGTTTTCCAACACAATTTTCACTGTGTTGGTTGACGGAGTTACAACCGAAGTAGTGCTTTTCCCAGCACTATCAGCTTTCGATGACTTTGAGGTCTTGGAGGACTGTCTCTTTGGAGCCATTTCTTATATAGCGATAGAAATGTACGAAAAAGATTAATTGCTTTTTGACCGGAGGTACAGTGAATTCAGGGCACATGCTATAAAATTTACAGAGAAAGGAAATGTGAGTTAAAGAATTTTGTCTTTCTCTAACTCTTTGTTTATATAGTATCTGTGGTGTGCAAGAAGCTCAAACGGTTTTGAGTTCTTAGCAAGGATAAAACAGAGATTCAACTGCGTTAGTGGAGCCTTTGCATTAAATGCGTAGTGGTCCACTAACAAAAACCGTCAGAGCACACTTTCTCTTTGTAATATTAACCGTTAGATCAAAAACTACTTTAAATCAATGGCCACGATTGTATTTCATGTCATGATTAACAACGAGTTTATCTGTGCCACGATTAACGGCACAAATTGATTTTACCTTGATTCACGGGATTTGATCCTTTTTACACAGCGCTAATTGCTTGGTGAAGTACATAAGAATCTTTTCAGCGAATTTGAACAAAATTTGACTTTGGCACTTACCTTTTTAGGTAACAAGCCTTGTATTTGCTGAAAGTTCCCCCTTAATCAAATATCTCATATTTCTTTAAGTTAAAAGACATTTCTGAGTTCCCGTCTTAGTAAATTCTTTTTATGTTGAGATATCCTTTGGTAAAATCTAAGAAGTGTTTTTGCTCTTTGCTGAGTTCCCGTCTCAGGTTTTTCCTTTGATACTTGAATACCTGTTCAGTATCTTTGATTGTCTGAATGTCCGTTTCAGCAATCCTTAAGGTTTTTCTCTTACTGAGTGCCCGTCTCAACAAGTGATCGAGTTTCCTAACAAATACCCATTTTGAAGGAATTACTTGTTGAATGCCTGTTTCAGCAATCATGTAGTGAATTATCATTTCTTTTTAGAGGAAATCAGTGGAAGGAGCTTTTATTCAAGTAAGCATACTTTGGCTTGCTGAATGCCTGTTTCAGCAATCTGCCAATTTTATCCCTTACTATTGAGGTAATTCAATCAATCCAAGGTTATACCTTAGCATTGCGAATCTATTATCTGGTAGGGGCTTGGTAAAGATGTCAGCAAGTTGATCATCAGTACCTACTTTTGCAACCTCAATGTCTCATTTTTCCACATGATCTCTAATGAAATGATGTTTAATATCAATGTGCTTTGTCCTTGAGTGGAACTTAGGATTTTGCGTGATAGCAATAGCACTTGTATTATCACAAAAGATTGGTGTTTTCTTTGCAGAAATACCATAATCTCTTAATTGTTGCTGAATCCATAGGATTTGAGCTGTGCAACAACCAGCCGCAATGTACTCAGATTCAGTAGATGAATTGGCAACACAGGTTTGTTTCTTGCTTGAACCATGATATTAATCTAGTACCTAGAAACTGACAAGTTCCAGAAGTAATTTTTCTATCATGAGTTGATCCTCCATGATTAGCATCAGAATAACCAACCAATTCAAGTCCAGAATCTTTAGGATACCATAATCCAACATTGACTGTACCTTTGACATATTTCAGTATCTTAAGTGCCTTTTTGTAGTGTGATTCTCTTGGATCAGATTGGAATCTTGCACACACACAAACAACATACTGAATGTCAAGTCTACTTGCTGTTAAATACAACAAGGAACCAATGAGCTTCCTATACTTGTGTTCTTCAACACATTTATCTTCTTTAGTATAACCCAATTTGGTACCAACACTCATAGGGATCTTTTCAGGTTTTTCTTCCTCTTTGATCCTAAACTTTATGAACATTTCCTTCGCATACTTTGCTTGATTTATGAATATTCCATCCTTGAGTTGCTTGACTTGCAATCCTAGGAAATAATTCAATTTACCCATCATACTCATTTCAAATTTGTTTGTCATGAGTTTGGAAAAATCATCACAAAGTTGCTTGTCCTTAGATCCAAATATTATGTCATCCACATAAATCTGAACTAAGAGTATTTTACCATCATGGTTCATGGTAATCAAAGTTTTGTCAATTTCACCTTTCTTGAAACCATTATCCAGCAAGAACTTAGCTAAGGTATCATACCAAGCTCTTGGTGCTTGCTTTTGTAAGAAAATATGGTCAGAGTTACCCCTAGGGTACGGAGCGGAATTTAAAATTTTTCTTAACATACAGGTTAATTGATTATGCATATGTCGTATATATATAAACACGTCAATTAGAAAACTAACCTTACTTCCAAAGCAGCTTCCAAGTCTTCGTAATATTCCGGTGTATCTTCTCCTTCGTCGAAGCCGAAGATATCTACAATACTCTGTATATCTGCAAGACAATAAGAGTTAGTTTCCAGCTCCTAGAACCTCAACCTTGGTATCCACGGATGAACAGCCTATCGGAAGAATGCTAGGATATTCTTTGTGTGACCAAGAAGACGGGGCGGCAATTCCCTCCGGTGGTGGTGCGCGCGCGTGAGGCTAAGGGAGGAGGGGAGAGTTTTATTTTCTCTAAGAAAACTGGGTAGAATAACTGTGTCTGAAATTATGTTTAAAACTATCTCTAATAGTCTACTATATATAGTAGTCTATAGAAGCCTAAAGCATAAGCAATTAGACTTCGTAAAGGAATAAGAATCTAATTCTTATCGCACAAGGAAACCAATATCAAGTCTAGATTCATTCCCAATCAAATTAAAACTCAATCAGGAAAATCTAACTTATCCCTTGGACTTCTAATAGAGGAAGTAGTCGAACTCCTTCCACTAACCAGCCACGCGCGCGCGCGCGCCTTGTCCTACGGGACGTGGGTCCCAATTTTGGGACCCACTTATATTTCTAAGGCAATCCAAACTCCAAGTAGATTTTGCCCAAGTGCATATGTTAATTCTAAATTAACATATCCTTTATAATCAAACTTCCATTATATTTCCAAAATATAATCTTTAATTGTATTTACATAAAATACAATTAATTAGCCAATTCAATTAATAATTCCAAATCATTAATTGAGCCACCATATATTATAGTTAATTCCAAATCAATTATAATCCATCAATCACAATTAATTCCAAATTAATTGCGATTCCATCTTCAAGGATATTCTGATAGACTGAATCACCACATAGTGTGACCCATAGGGCCTCACCGTATTAAGCAAGTCCTAGACTAGGAAACATGGAATTCCTAGACGGTTCCATTTGCAATATTAATACATGAGGACGTTTGAGAGGTTTCTCAAAGCTAACCCTTTCGTTGCGAAGCCTGTTGCGCTCAACGCGGCGATGGTAACTTCCCTTCATCTGACTTGCTCGAATGTATCTAGGATCGATGAAGTGTCTATCCCAATAATACTTCCACGGGCGTCTCAGGGAGTTGCTTGGTTAAGATATACTTATGACCATCATAATATATCATTTGCACTGGCCAGTGACTTTACCAACACAACTATGCAGACTATGAGCAGTGCTCTCCTGTGCTACACTTGAGAGATGAATCCTTCACAGAATCACTTATCACCCCCATTTGTATTTAGCCATAATCCTGGATCGTGTCTTAGGTCAGCTGCTTATTCAGAGCTGACATCGACGGGTCCACCAAGGATATGGGGCAACAAATGTGATGACAAAGTCCTGTAAGTACAAAGGACGAATGGCATCACTTCGACAACTCACCGGTTCCCATAGACACGTCGGTGTAGAGTATACATCGATGGGAGTGTCCGGTGGGTACTTCCATTGTTCGATAAAGCTTCTTCGAACAACTATGCGCAGTTATGGGAACGTTCCTTGATTGTCCAACAATCCGTTCCGTGGCCGTGGGATCGGCTCACACTTGCTCCAACAAGTATAACCTCCACGCATACTAGTCTTGTCAGGTTCATTCAGACCCCCACATCCGAGATGTACCACGACTAGGGAGAGTTTGGGATAGATGATAACTCACATAGCTCCCACTAACTGTGTGATCGGTCATCTATCCGAGGGGACATGTTTAATATCAATACAGACAGCAATAAAGATATGACATGCTGCAGCCTGGTGTAATATAAATATGAAAGCGATACTCAACAGTAAAATGCAACAAACATATATTATATTATGTTGACCTGTGTAATAGTACATATATGTCCTCTATAAGGGCACCATGCCCTTAGTAAGGACTGTCTCTAGGACATATACACTATCAATCTCCCACTTGGACTAGAGCCAGTCACCTTTATGCCTAATGCCCAGATTAGCATAATGTCTTAAGTGGACTTCCACTGATAAGACCTTAGTGAAAGGATCTGCCACGTTGTCCGTGGTAGAGACACGTTCTATACTAACTTCTCCTCTATCTATAATCTCACGTATAACGTGATATTTTCTAAGTACATGTTTGTTCTTGTTTGTAGATCTAGGCTCCCTAGATTGAGCGACGGCGCCCGTATTGTCACAATAAATCGTTATTGGACAGGGAGCAGGAACAACCCTCAATTCCTTCAAGAACTCTGAAATCCAGACAGATTCTTTCGATGCTTTTGATGCAGAAATGTACTCGGCCTCTGTGGATGAGTCAGCAACCGTGGCTTGCTTAGAGCTCTTCCAACAGACAGCTCCTCCATTCAATTTGAATACGTATCCTGTCTGTGACTTAAAGTCATCAGGATCTGATTCAAATCCAGCGTCGACATACCCAGACATCTTTAATTCTGGTTCTCCACCAAACACCAAGAACATCTCTTTAGTCCGTCTAAGGTACTTAAGAATGTTGTTCACAGCAGTCCAGTGAGGTACTCCTGGATTCTGTTGGTGTCGACAAGTGACACTAAGCGCATATGCCACATCGGGCCTTGTGCAATTCATTGCATACATTATAGACCCTACTGCCGAAGCATAGGGCACACGACTCATTGCATTTCTTTCTTCATCAGTTTTAGGACCATCCTTAACTGATAAGACAATCCCATGCCTAGCTGGGAGAAAGCCTCTCTTTGAGTCGTCCATCTTATAACGCTTCAGTATTTTGTCGATGTAGGTGGACTGTGTCATTCCCAACATCCTCTTGGATCTATCTCTAAAGATCTTGATCCCTAGGATGTAGTTCGCTTCACCCAAGTCCTTCATCGAGAAGGTACTTGATAACCAAACTTTAGTCTCTTCTAGCATAGAGACATTGTTTCCCATGATCAAAATGTCATCTACATAAATGATCATGAAAACAACTCCTTTGTCGATGTGTGTTGCATAGACACAGGGATCTTCCTTGCTTCTGATGAAGTCAAACGATTTGACAGCTTAATCAAAGCGGATATTCCAGCTCCTTGACGCTTGCTTTAGCCCATAGATGGATCTTTGTAATTTGAATACAGCAGTTGGCCTGGTTTTACTAATAAAACCTTCCGGCTGTACCATATAGACCTCTTCCTCAAGGTTGCCATTGAGGAAGGCAATCTTTACATCCATTTGCCAGATTTCATAATCATAGTAGGCAGCTATCGCAAGTAGAATTCGAATGGACTTCAATTTTGCTACCGGTGAAAAGGTTTCATCGTAATCGATGCCATACCTTTGCGTGTAGCCTTTCGCCACAAGCCTAGCTTTGTGCGTTTGTACCTTGCCATCGGCATCTGTCTTTCGTTTAAAGACCCATTTGCACCCAATTGGTCTAACCCCTTGGGGCAAGTCTACCAAGTTCCAAACTTGGTTCTGGTACATTGAATCCATTTCTAATTCCATGGCCTCTTGCCATTTGTCTGAGTCAATATCAATTATTGCCTCTTTGTAGGTCTCGGGATCTTCCCGATCTGATAAACCGACATCAAGTTCACTGATGTCTTCTATTATAAGGCTTTGCTTCTGAGGTCCTCTAAGGATCCTCTTCGACCTACGGAGCTCGACTTGTTCTGGTGCTTTTCTTTTCTGGCTTCGTGTAACACGAACATTATCAGTGGGTACTGATGCAGCTGGTCGTTGGGCGCGACCCTGTTCCCTTGCGGGAGGCTGCTCTTGTGCAACTTGTTGCACAGGTTGGTTGACAACGGGTTCTATTGGTGTGGTTTCAACTGTTGATCTAATCACAGGACTCCCACTGACTATGACATGCCTAGCAAGTGTCATATCATCACCCTTGTCTGCTTCGAAAGCTCCCACTGAACTTGAGTCCAATTCAGAAGATTTAGAGACCTCATGTTCGCGCGTGTCAAAGTCTTGAATTTCTTCAAATTCTATCATATCATCTAACCTCTCTTCTTTGAGATTTTCAGCTTCTAAAAACTTCACGTTTCTAGACACGATCACCTTGTGATCTTCAGCATGATAGAATTCATAGCCTCTCGTCTGACGAGGATAGCCTATGAAATATACTTTGACACCCTTGGCATCTAACTTATCAGTGAGCATCAGCTTGACTATCGCAGGACAGCCCCAAGGTCTAAGATAGCCTAGTGAAGGCTTCTTTCCCTTCCATAACTCATAAGGAGTTTTCTCCACTGATTTAGATGGTACACGGTTCAGAATGTAGATTGCAGTTTGTAGTGCATATCCCCACAGATACTTTGGAAGAGTCGAGAATCCAATCATTGATCTTACCATGTCTAACAGGGTTCGATTCCTCCTCTCAGACACACCGTTTAACTGTGGTGTTCCAGGAGTAGTCCATTGCGATTGAATCCCATTTTCCTTCAAGTAATCGATAAATTCTTCACTAAGGTATTCACCTCCTCGATCTGATCGAAGAGTGACTATCCTTAGGTTCAATTCATTCTCGACCTCATTCCTAAACTCCTTGAATTTCCCAAAGGTCTCGGATTTATTCTTCATAAGATAAATATATCCATACCTTGAGAAATCGTCAGTAAAGGTAACGAAGTAAGGATAACCCCCACGCGCATGGACTTTAAACGGTCCACATACATCGGTATGTATGAGCTCTAAGCAGCGAGTGGCACGAACACCTTGTCCAACAAAAGGTTTGTTCGTCATCTTACCCTTAACACAAGATTCACATGTACCATATGATTCGAAATCAAATGGTTCTAAGTAGTCCAACTTCCTTAGTCTTTGAATCCGTGTTTCATTGATATGGCCTAGCCGACAATGCCATAGATAAGATGGATTATTATTCTTACTTGAAGACGGTTGTTTGTTATGTACTTGAAATAAAGGTAGACTACTTTGCAAAATATATAAACCATTCACCAAGCGAGCCTTTCCATAATACTGATCATTTAATGAAAAATAACAAGTATTATTCGCAAATCGAAAGGAAAAACCCATATTGTCTAACAATGGAATGGAAATAATATTTCTGACAATGGATGGAACAAAATAAACATTATCAAGTTCTAAACATTGTCCCGAAGGTAAATCTATCTTGCTGCGTCCAACGCGTTTGGCTTCAACTGGATTGTCGTTCCCAACATGCAAGTCGATTTCACCTTGCTTGACTAGCCTGTGATCAATTAGCTCCTGCACATTATTACAAATGTGTGAGCCACAGGTTGTATCTAATACCCAACAATTGGAGTCAAAATTAGTCATGTTCATTTCAATAACAAACATACCTGAGCCAGAAGCTGATGACTTCTTGGCCTGATCTGCCCCTAAGCTTAGGGCAATCTTTCTTCCAATGTCCTTTCTGTTTATAGAAAAGACATTCATCTGTGCGCACCGTTCCGCTTCTCTTGAACTTCCTCTTCTGGTTCGGACGCTTAGGCTTATCACTCCAAGTGTTAGCCTTGGCTCCCGACTTTCCCTTACCCTTAGCACCTTTGCTTTTCGGGTTCGAGTTAGACGGTTGCCCAACAAGCATGATCGACTTTTCCTTCTTAGGAAGAGTTTGATCATATGTCTTCAGCAGATTATGAAGTTCAGGCAGTGTGACGTCCTTCGCATTCATCGTGTAATTAATGATGAACTGCGAATACGAACTCGACAATGATTGAAGGACAAAGATCACCATGATCTTGTTCTCTAGCTTAACGCCGGCATCGGCAAGCTTTTCAAAGAGACCAATCATTTTGAGAACATGCTCAGACATGTTCCCTCCTTCACTGAGCTTGCATCTGTGTATGTCTTTGATCAAATCAAATTCAACACTTCTAGCTGTCGTCTTAAAGAGCGACTCAAGATGTTTCAACATCTCATACGGCAACATGCTTTCATGTTGCCTCTGCAGCTCATTGCTCATTGCCGCCAGCATAATACACTGCGCGGACTTAGCATCCTCAAGATGCTTATCAGACCTTGCCTTGTTGGCTTGATTCCAAGCAGCAACCTGACCGGCAGTCTGATTTTCGGGGCACACGGGAATGACCTCGTCCAAGACGTACTCAATCTTTTCGTACCTCAGCACCAAACGTATATTCCTGATCCAATCTAGGAAGTTTGGTCCAGTTAAAATTTGCTTCTCCAAGACAGCGCGGAGCGAGATACTCGCCATATCTAATATCCTAAGGAGAAATAATATAGAACGAAAACAATAAATCAACTATTGAAATATTATTTCTAAATACACAGTCAACATAACTAAACAACAAGGTCCTTTAGCTGTTTAGCTCCCACTATTTTCACATATGCTTGCCCCCACAACAAACATACGGGTAATGTCCAACAAGTTACCGTAGTGGCCAAGATCCAAATCCATATTATGCCATACTCCAACGGGGGCTGGTCGCATAGCATAACATGACCGGTAGGACTAGTAAGACTATCCAATTGCGTCACGCAACTCTTGGTTGTTAAATCTAATTTGACCCGATGCCCTACATATTGTACCTATCGAGGTCGCTAGATACAATATGCATTAAGTCATAACCATAGGCTTACTCTAATCTGACGATCACTGCGAGTCTGTAAAACGAGGTCGCCAATACAAGAAAACGCAATGAAAGTTCAGAATTAAAGCACCCTATGGAAAGCATCTCAAAAATACATACATATATATATTTTTGTACTTATATTGGTTGGTGCTTGTAGCTTGAGGGTTGTTATCAGTCATCTACAAACAAATAAGGGCGCCGCCTACCCATCATGCATGAACGGTCTACACGTAATGGATGTCGCCTATCCATTCTTGTTCTAAACGCGGTCAAGCACATAATGGGTGCCGCCTACCCATACATATATATGCGGTCCGACATATAAGAGGGCGCCGCCTACCATTGCATCCAATCTTGCAACTGGTGCATAAGACTCATCATAGTCCAATCCTTCAGTCTGACAGTAACCTTGAGCAACTAAACGTGCTTTGTTCCTTGTTACTTCATCAGACTCACTCAGCTTGTTTCTTGTTGGTCTCTTTAAACAACAAGAAAAGACTAGAGGGGGGGGGGGTGAATAGTCTTTTCAAACTTTCGTCGTTTAAAACTTTCTCAGCAAGTACTTATTACTTTTCAGTAATGAGTTTGCTGATACTTAACTTTCTCAGCAAGTGTAAGTTACTTTACAGTAGCTTGGTTTGCTGATACTTAAAATCAGAGAGCGGAAGTCTTTGATACAATAAGTGCTTTTTCAGCAAGTAAAGGTTTCAGCAAGTGATGTGAGTGACTGTGTACAGACAGATATGAATTGCTGAAAGCTAAGTACAGTAATTAAATCACACAAACACTTTTATAGTGGTATCTGAGAGTGGCGTAATCTCTCAACTAATCCACTTCGTCCTTTCTAGGACTGAATCCACTAAGATATGATTGAGGTTCCTTACAATCTCCTATCTAGAGCGATTCAACAGAAACCAAAGCACACTTGCTTTGTCTCCAACCTAAACTAGAGAACGTAACCTTGTTCTCCACCAAACTTGGTACTTTTAATCAGCAAAACTATGCTCGATTAAGTTCCCCCTGAATATCACGCCTGAAAGGGTGTATTTTCAGTTAGAGAGTTTTGGGGTGAGATAACTTAATTATAACTTATTCAGTTACAACAAGTAATCTAAGAAACACAACTTGGAAAACTTTGCAGTAAACAAGTTTGATTGTTTTTGGTGTCAAGACTTGTTCTTGTTCGAAAGAAAGAACACTTAACTAATTTCTTAGCTGAGTTTGTTCTACTTTTTCACAAGTAGCTTTTGTCAAGCTTTAAGTTTTGGAACGGATCAATGGTAGATGTAGAGAGTTTGAAGGTATGTGAGTTTTAAGCACAAGTGAGAGTTTGATCACGTTGTTGACACACTTCAACTCTTCGCCGGATGACCTCTATTTATAGTGTAAGTAAGGAGCCGTTTGAATTTCAAATCCTAAGGCTTTTGTTGCTTAACATGTCACTATCTTACTTTTGTACTTTCAGCAGCGTCTTTGTTTGTCTTCTAGTCTTCATGTCCTTCGCGTGTAAGCTTTGCATTTAATGCATATTTGAATAGAATTCAAACAGTAACATTGGAGCGCAAATTCAAGTACTTTCAGCAAGGGGTCACATATGTTCCATCAGCAAATGGTTAGTCTCAGTTTCAGCAAGCACAACCTACTCTGTCTTTCAGATTTTCACTTATGCAATGCTGTTGCTGAATTTTCCACTTTCTGAGTAACACGTGCCTTTGTGGATGCCAGTCTTCAGCAATCTTCTAGTCTTCAGATCTTCGATTTCTTCAAGTCTTCAGATCTTCAAAAGTCTTCAAGATTCTGAGCGGTTTCTAAATGCTTCAATAGGTTATTCTCTTTTCAGAAAATAAGATACATCATAAGCTTCAGCATCAATAAATTATTTTCTTTTCAGAAAATAAAATACATCATACACAAAAGAAATAACTTAACTAGCACCTAAACTAAGTCATCAGCAAACGTTCCTCTTTTACAATGTCCTTAAAATTCTAAACTCCTATGGACCTTAAGAGTACTAATTACTGGACTTTCCTTAATTTAGCTTGGTTAATTGCTCATCAAAATTACAAGACTCCTAACAATTTCCCCCTTTTTGATGTTAGCAATCCATGGCTAAATTAATTGTTACCCTTTTAGAGGTTTCTGATGTTGAATAAATCAGTTGATTAATGCAAGCATACTTGAATAATTAAACAGTAAGCATAAGTAAATTGCATAATCAAAAACCAATAAGAGTCAAAAGTTTCATTGCTGATAGTTATCTTTCAGAAGTTTACATGAAAAAGCATAGATAACTTAAACAGAATCAGCAAGCAAAAACTTTAACAAAAACTATTGCAGGGACTTAAGCTCTTTCAGAGGATTTTCTCAAAATCTCTCTTACACTCTTCTCAGCAAGTGCAGTAAATTCAACACAGTCCTTTTCGTAGTTTTCCAGAAGCCTACGGACTTGTAGTTGAAGAATTCTTGCATTTTTGCAGGCAGTATGATGATGCTTTTCAGCATTCATTTCTTACTCCTGAAGATTTCCTTTAATCTTACTCCTGAAGATTGACCAATTTCTAGATCATGCGTATGCCTTGCATGGATCAAGAGACTGTTTTGGAGAGCGTGTTGGTAATCTTCATCTTGTTCATCATCATCATCAAGGTTTTCTTCAGTAACCTTGGCATCAGAAACTAGACTTTTGCCATTTTTCAAGGCAGCCCTTTTTCTGGCGTATTCTTCTTCAGTAGCAGCACCTTGCACAGGTGCTTGATTTTCAGCAGCAGTAGGAGGAAGTTGAGATTCTTGCTGAGATTGTTGTTGTTCAGCTTGCTGATTTTCAGGTTGAGCATTTTCAGCAGCTGTTAACTTCAATCCTCCAGCATCAGGACTTGGACCTTGATTGTCTTCATCATCGTCTTTCTTGTCCTTTGAATCTTTCCCTTCATCATCACTGGGATCAGTGGGAATGTTCTCATCTTCTTCTTCTTCATCATCGTCTATCAGAATGACTAGCTCAACGTGCTTATACAAAGCAACACTTGTCACTTCCTCTTCCTCATTGATTTTGTGGGGATCAGCCACCACAGGTACAAATAGACCTTTGAGCATCATAGCTTGTTCAGCTGGAGAGGCACTCTTGAATTTTGCCTTCATATTCTCTCTGATTTGAGCAATCAGATTGGAGCTCATTTGCTGAGAATATGACATTTCTTCAGGAAGGATGGAGTGGACAAATGTTTCGAGCTTCAGGAGAGAAGATCTCTTTTTCTCGTTTGAGAGATGAAGGTGAAGATTAGAGAAATCCATTCGCCTGTACCTTTGCCAGTTGCTGACGGACTTAGCAACTCTTGACAAAGTTGTCCTTTTGAAGTTCAAGTACAGTTCTTCAGAACTTACTTGATGATCTTCAGTGATGAGTACCACTTCAGTGGTCTCCTTTTGAGCCTGAAAAAGAACGTTATTTAGATCGGGAATGGTTTGGAGAATTGTTTTAGAGTTTATATCTGAAACATGATTTACCTGCTGAGAGTCAGCAAGCTCATGTAATACAATTTCCATTCCATGAGGAGCTTGAGTAGCATCCTCCATTTGTTCATCCTGAAATAAATTAAAGTTAGACACAAGTACTAAGCTGTCAAACTTAGTTTTTATACCAAAATTATTAACTACCTCCTGAGCAGGGAGTGTTGGTTCTGGTGCAGAGGCTTCAGCAACCATCTGACTTGCATCTTGAGAAGTCTGTAGAAATAGGATAATTTTAGCAAAAGAACAATTTTCAGAAATTGAAGTTTTACTCATGGTTGAATTAACTACCTGCTGAGGAAGGACATGTTGTGGCTCAGTCCTTTCAGCATTAACAGTTTCTTCAGCTTCTTGGACTGTTTCTTCAGCATACTTCTGGTTTTGCTCTATCTGAGAAAGTTGTGCGGTTTCAGCAATCTCCCTTGTCTCTGAAATGACAAGTTGAGCAGAAGCATCTTGACCTTTGAGCTCACTGCTTGTCATGAAGAGATCAATTGACTTGTTGGATGATTCTTCAATTTCCAACTCCATTTGTTTGCTTAAATCTTCCAGTACAAGCTGGACTTTGCCAATTGATGTCTTGGGTGAGCTTGGGCCAGTATTCTCAGCATCACGAGATGCGTCGTTGAATAATGCTTCTTGAGTTTCAGCAACTTCAGGAACTGGAACCATTGCTATTTCAGCAACTGGTCCTTCAGCAAGCGTTGTTTCAGCAACTTGATGAGTTGCTTGTTCAGCAACCATCTTTTCAGCAGCATCAGAAGTGCCGCTCTTTGCAGATCAGTAGCAATGTCACTTGCTGGACTCAAAGTTGGATCATCTAGATTATCTACAATGTAGATATCTGGGACTTGGGCAGGAATTTCATTTCCACTGCCTTGTGGTCTATCCTCAGTAGAACTATCAACATTAAGTTGATTGTTGAAGGCTTCCGCAAACACTTCAACATTGCTGACATAGGTTTCAGTAATCACCTCAGCAACATCTACTGGCAAATGTGTTTCAGCATTTGTCTGGGAATTGACTGAGAGGTCTTGGACAGCAGGAACTGACTTGCGAGCCAGTGTTTTCTTCCTTGAGTTGCTGGTCCGTTTCCTCTTAGGTACAGGATTTGCTGATGACGCTGCAGTCTGAGTGTCATCATCAGCTTTCCTCTTTTTATTGTTAGATTTCTCCGGTTTCCCAGAGGCATCTATAGTTGCATTTTCAGCAACGGGTGTTGTACACGTACCTTGTTGATTTTCTACAGCAGTTTCTTTTGTGTTACCACCATCTACAGCAGTTTCATCTCTAAGTTGCTGAGTGGTAACATCTGCAGCTGTTGTATACCTTTCTTGCTGGCTTGTGCTGACAACATTTGCAGTTGTTGTCTTCTTAGTTTTCTTTCCAGCAATCTTAGGTACATTCTGCTTGTAGAAAGATCTTCCCACATTGCACACAGATTTCTTGATTGGCAATGGGTTTCTTAGCTGAATCCTGAAATGTTCAAGGATATAGCATATCTTGATTCCATACATAACTGGAAAGGAAGGTGAGACCTTGTTGTCTTCTACCTTTACCTTGAACTTAGTAACACAATCAACAAGCCTGTTGAAAATGTACTTAGCCCAGTTAAGTTCCGTTTTATTTTCATGGATATGCATCAACAATGACCATCTTCTTAGGCCTACTTGGTCAATTCCTCCAACTTGGGAGTCAAGAACTTTTATTAGTAGCAGAGCTACTAGACCAAGTGAATGGCAGAGATGTTTTCTCTTAACGTGCTTTGTCCAAGTCACGGGAGCTATCTCGCCTTTCTTCATTTTCTCATTTTTGACGTCACTGTAGAAAGCTTCAATTTCTTCGTCAGTGGCAGTGACGTCATCTTCAGTTCCAGTGGTTGGAATCTGAAATATCTCCGCTAAATCAGTCCATTTCAGGACGATTTGCGTGTTCTGAACATAAGTAAGGATCACTTTTTCAGTGACTCCATTACTGTCTGTAAGGGACTGGATTTCTGCATTGTTGTAGAATTCCATTGTATCAATCATGCTCACTTGCTTAGTGCGAGCAGAGATAAAGTTCATGAGGCCTTGCTGCTTGATAAACTCAAGCGCCTCTTCATTTTCGTCATCGAGTTCTTGTTCATAAAAGTACCTAATGTACTTTTCTTTTGCAAACCCTCCCCATTGCATCAACATCTCACACTTTGCAGTGTCAAGATATGACGGAGGCATAGGTTTTTCTGTGATTCGGTCGTTTTTCAACACAACTTTCGTTGTGTTGTGGCCGAAGTAGTCACCGGAGCAATGCGTGTTTCAGCACTGTCAACCTTTGACGACTTTGAGGACTTTGATAACTGTCTCTTGGGAGCCATTTCTTTTTATAGAGCAAGAAAATGTGTACGAAAAAAGATAGTTTTGCTTTTTGACCGGAGGTACAGTAGATTCAGGCTATAATTTGCAGAGAAAGGAAATGTGAGTTAAAGAATTTTGTCATTTCTCTAACTCCTTCTTTATATAGTGTCTCTGGTGTGTGAGAAACTCAATCGATTTGAGCTCTCAGCAAGGGTAAAACAGAGAAACACTGGAGTTAGTGGAGCCTTTGCATTGAATGCGTAGTGGCCCACTAACTAAAACCGTCAGAGCACTCTCTCTCTTTGTTTTGTTAGCCGTTAGATAAGTAACTCCTTTTAATCAATGGCCACGATTGAATTTCATGTCATGATTATTGCGAGTTTATCTGTGCCAGTTTAACGTCACAAAATGATTTTACCGAGTTTTAAGGGAATAGATTGCTTGCTGAAATAGACAAGAATCTTTTCAGCGAGTTTGAATTATCACTCTTGATACTTGTTGAAAGTTCCCCCTTACTTAGATATCTCATATTGTCTTAAGTTTAAAAGATATTTCTGATTTCCCATATCAGTAAATTCTTTTTGTTCTTGAGATATCCTTTGGTAAAATCTGAGAGATGAGCTTTGCTCTTTTTCTGAGTTCCCGTCTCAGAAAATTCCTTAGATACTTGAATACCTGTTTCAGTATCTTTGATTGTCTGAATGCCTTTTTCAGCAATCCTTAAGTTCTTTCTCTTATTGAGTGCCTGTCTCAGCAAGTGATCAAGTTTCCTAACAAATACCCGTTTTGAAGGAATTACTTGCTGAATGCCTGTTTCAGCAATCATGTAGTGACTTATCATTTCTTAGAAGAAATCAGTGACTGAGTCTTTTAAACAGGAATACTTTGGCTTGCTGAATACTTGTTTCAGCATTCTGCCAAGTGTATCCTTTATTGAGGTAGTTCAATCAATCCAAGGTTATACCTTAGTATTGCGAACCTATTATCCGGTAGGGGCTTGGTAAAGATATCAGCAAGCTGATCATCAGTGCCTACTTTCACAACCTCAATATCACCTTTTTCCACATGATCTCTAATGAAATGATGTCTAATATCAATGTGCTTGGTCCTAGAGTGAAACTTAGGATTTTGCGTAATTGCAATAGCACTTGTATTATCACAAAAGATTGGTGTTTTCTTTGCAGAAATACCATAATCTCTTAATTGTTGTTGTATCCATAGGATTTGAGCTGTGCAACAACCAGCTGCAATGTATTCAGATTCAGTAGATGAATTGGCGACACAAGTTTGCTTCTTGCTGAACCATGATATTAATCTAGTACCCAAAAACTAACAAGTTCCAGAGGTACTTTTTCTATCAAGAGTTGATCCTCCATGATCAGCATCAGAATAGCCAACCAATTCAAGTCCAGAATCTTTAGGATACCATAATCCAACATTGACTGTACCTTTAACATATTTCAGTATCTTCATTGCCTTTTTGTAGTGCGATTCTCTTGGATCAGACTGGAATCTTGCACACACACAAACAGCATACTGAATGCCAGGTCTACTTGTTGTTAGATACAAGAAGGAACCAATGAGCTTCCTATACTTGTGTTCTTCAACACTTTTGTCCTCTTTAGTATAGTCCAATTTGGTACCAACACTCATAGGGATCTTTTCAGGTTTCTCATCCTCTTTGATCCTAAACTTTATGAGCATTTCTTTCGCATACTTTGCTTGATTTATGAATATTCCATCTTTGAGTTGCTTGACTTGCAATCCTAGGAAGTAATTCAATTTTCCCATCATACTCATTTCAAACTTATTTGTCATGAGTTTGGCAAAATCATCACAAAGTTGCTTGTCCTTAGATCCAAAAATTATGTCATCCACATAAATTTGAACTAAGAGTATTTTACCATCATGGTTCATGGTAAATAAAGTTTTGTCAACTTCACCTTTCTTGAAACTATTATCCAGCAAGAACTTAGCCAAGGTATCATACCATGCTCTTGGTGCTTGCTTTAGACCATATACAGCTTTCTGAAGCTTGTATACCATCTTGATTTCTAAGGCAAGTTCAAAGCCAGGGGGTTGTTCTAGGTAGACTTCTTCAGCAAGTTCACCATTTAAGAATGCACTTTTAACATCCATTTGGTAAAGAATGAAGTCATTGTGAGCAGCAAAGGCCAAGAAAAGCCTAATTGCATCCAATCTTGCAACTGGTGCATAAGACTCATCATAGTCCAGTCCTTCAGTCTGACAGTAACCTTGAGCAACTAAACGTGCTTTATTTCTTGTTACGTCACCAGACTTGCTCAGCTTGTTTCTGAACACCCACTTTGTAACAATAGCTTTCTTGTCTTCAGCAAGTGGCACAAGTTTCCAGACTTTGTTCCTTTCAAATTGATCCAATTCTTCTTGCATTGCCTTTATCCATTCAGAATGATTTAAAGCTTTGTCTATGGTTTTAGGTTCAATTTCTGACACAAAGCAAGAGAACAATGATTCTACTTCTACGACAGTTGCTTCTTCAGCAAGTCCATGAGTAGCTTTGGATCTAGTCACTTGGCGTTTATTAATATCGCCAATCATATCCATAGAGGGATGATCTCTAATCCATTTATTAACAGGTTTTCTGTTTGTTGGATCAGGATATGTTTGCTCATCAGCATGTGACTCTTCAGTATGTACTTGTTCAGTACTACTGGGAATTTGTGTCTCTGCTGAGATTTGTTCATCAGCAACTGCTTGTTCAGCATTGCTAGATTGAGGTATTTCATCAGCAGGCACTGGAGATTGCGTAATTTCAGCAACTTCCGGAGCAACCGCGTCTTTTGCTGGAAATTCTTTGTCGTGAACTATTTTTATCTTGTCATGACTCGGGGGAGGAGAGTCATTGTCAGAATCATCATTTAGTTCAATTGACTTGATTTGCCTAGCATCAGATTCAGTTCTTTGCTCATGTATGATTAGCTTTTTCATACATTCTGATATTTCTTCTTCAGCAGGTACACCTTGTGACTTTTCGTAGAATACAACATGCACTGATTCTTCAATCTTTTGTGCCTTTTTGTTGTAAACTCTATAAGCTTTACTATGCAAGGAGTAGCCAAGAAATATCGCTTCGTCTGCCTTTGGTTGAAATGTTCTTAGGTATTCTCTACCATTATTAAGAACGAAACACTTGCAACCAAATACTCTTAGATGAGTGATGTTAGGAGGTCTTCCAACAAACAATTCATAAGGAGTTTTGTTGTATTCCTTAGTAATCAAACATCTGTTTTGAGTATAACAGGCGGTATTAATCGCTTCAACCCAATAAGCCTCACTTATTTCAGTGTCAGCAAGCATTGTTCTTGCGGCTTCTTTCAGGGTACGATTCTTCCGTTCAGCAACACCGTTTTGCTGTGGTGTTCTTACTGAGGATAACTGATGTTTTATACCTTTTGAGGTACAATATTCAGTTATGTACTGGTTTACAAACTCAGTACCATGGTCTGTCCTTATGACTTTTACCTTGTCATTTTTCATGACTTCAAGCTTATTCAGCAAGTTAGGTATTTCAGTCTTGGTTTCAGATTTGTGCTTGATGAATACTACCCAAGTGAATCTTGAATAGTCATCTACCACGACTAGACCATACTTCTTACCAGCATAGCTTGTTGAAGAAGATTCAAACAAGTCCATGTGCAAGAGTTGTAAAGGTTTTGTAGTTGACGGTACTGCCTTGTTCTTGAAAGAAGATTTGGTTTGCTTTCCTTGCTGACATGCATTGCAAACACCATCCTTCTTAAAAGTAACCCTAGGTAATCCAACTACAAGTGCCTTTTTAGACAACTTATTCAGCGTCTTGAAGTTTAGATGACTTGTTCGTTTATGCCATAACCATGCTTTTTCAGCAAGGCAATCGTGATCTGAGACAATGCATTTTTCAACGTTTGCTGAAGACCAATCAACAGTGTACAAGCCTCCTGATCTTCTTGCAATCATTATTACCTTTTTAGTCTCAAAATCTATAAGTTTACATTCATCACTTTTAATTTCGATGAAGTATCCTTTGTCAGCAAACTGACTCATGCTGAAAAGGTTAAACTTAAGATTTTTGACATAAAGAACTCCAGTAATGGTTATGCATCCTAACTTCACATCACCATAGCCTTTTGTAGAACCGGAGCCTCCACCAGCAAACCTTATTGTTGGACCTTTAGACCACCGTCTATAGTTTATAAGGTTATTCTTGTTGCCCGTCATGTGCTTTCCACAACCACTATCAAAGTGCCAGATTGCATCGTTTGTCTCCGTGGCTGAAGTCTGCACAATCAAGAGCAAACAAGTTAATTATCCAATGATGGATGTCCATTAACATGTTCAAGAATGCGTCAGTGGAAACCCAAGTCTGAAGTTTTTCAACTTTGACTTGTTTTCTACTTGCTGAGGAACTAGGAGGTTTTGAGCTGAAAGACTTTTTACTCGTGCTGGTCAAATCCACTTTCTGATGTGGTGTCTTGCTCTGTTGACCTTTTTGCTGAACATACTTTTCAGTAAGTTCTTTTCTAGCAAGGTTCCTTCTAGTCCTAGCATTGGGAGTCTTTTCAGAACTCTTAGGCTTGATTTTCTTCATCTCTTTGAAGTATCTTTGCTGACTTTGATTATACTCATGAAAGAGTTGACTTTGCTTGGTTTTGAAACCGAGTCCACTTTTCGGAGAATGCTGAGCTTTAGCTTCAGCAACCTTACTTGATTCAGGTTTGTCAGCAAAGGACTTCTGATTACTTTTAGTAATCTTGTCTTTAGTCTTAACAACTTGCTTTTCAGCAACTTGTTTGGCGGAATGCTTCACAGCATTCTTCTTCTTTCCAGTCTGCTTCTCAGCAACCTGTTTTCCTTTTAAAGTCTTGTTACTTTGAGTAGCAACTGCGGGCTTTATGGTCATAGGTACTTGATTGCATGTTTCAGCAACCGTAGTTTGACCAAACTGATAGATTTCTGGTAGACTACTATCAGTAGCACGTACAAAGGAGATAGGTGATTTATCTTTTCTCAAGATTTCTACGTTGTCACCTTCGTACGTTGCTCCTAAACCTTCTTTCTGAGATGGATCTCTCAAATAAGAGTTTAGTTCAGTCAGTGTATTACTTGCTTCCACATAGGATTTGAAATTGATTTTCATCGTTTTCATTTCTTGGATTTCAGCAAGTAACTTTAGAATTGAGGACTGATATTCTTCCAATTCTAATGCCATTTGAGAATTTTTCTCTGCAGCCCAGCAATCAACTTCTTAAGACGCCTTATTTCAGCATCCTTTTCTTCTGTCTCTTCCTTCAGCAAGACGTACTTTTCAGTAGTCTGCTTGGTCAGAGTTTCAGCAAATTGTAGTTTCTCTTGCTGTTTGCTGAGAGTTTTCTCAAATCTTTCGATTTCTCCTTGAATCTTGTCAAGGTCAATCTCGTCTTCACTTTCTGAGTCTGAGTCAGAGGTAGAGTTGTTTACCTGACCGGCAATGAGGCAGAATTCGTAGTTCGACACATCTGGATAAGCTTCCATAGCTATTCCACAAACTTCTTTGCCAATCTCCACGTCTAGAGTGGCTTCTTCATCGTCGGTGTCTGAACTTTCATCCTCACTGTCTTCGGAGCTAGTATCAATACACAATGCATCGATTTTTTCTTGAAGCTTCTTCTTTTCTTCAGCAATAAAAGCTCTTTTGAACTTCTTCTTCTTTTCAGTAGATTTGCCTTTCAGCAAAGGGCAATTAGCTTTGAAGTGTCCAGGCTTTTTGCAGTAAAAACATAGATCATTTCCAACTGCTGGTTCTTCTGATGAAGTAGCTTGCTGAGCTTGCTTGTTCAGCGAGCTAGTCTCATTCTTGTACTTATGGTAATTGTTACCAAGATGCTTTTTCAGCTTCTCTTTTGCTTTTCGCCTTTCAAGTTCCTTACTGATGAATTTCTTCATGTTTTTAACAACTAAAGCATTTTCATCAGTAGGTTCTTTTCATTCTTCTTTTCAGAAGATGATGGCTTTGCAGCAAGAGCAATGTTTTGCGATTTTTTCAGCAAACACATTTTCTCTTTGCTTTGTCTCATAATTGACAGTAGCAAGATGAGGAGAACAACTATGTTGGTGTAATGTCTGGCATTCCTTGATTGTAATAGAAATTCTGAGTGTGGATCCATTCTTGATTCAGACTTCTGATGATAGTTTTCACTTTCTCAGAATCTGAGTAGAGGTTTCCAACACCCAAGGCTGCCATTTCACTAACAAGAGTTGTGAATCTGAAATCCAAGTCTTCCAGTGACTCGTTTGTACCTTGCTTAAAGTTTTGAAACTTTAATTTAAGTACTTCAAGTTTGTTTTCCTTGGTTTTGTCAGATCCAGCACAAAGATCTTGAACCATTTTCCAAGCCTCATTTGCAGTCTTAGCACCCCACAGTTTGCACTGTATGGTATCCGGAGTTGATCGAATGATGATATTTCTTGCTTGGCCATCAAGACGGAATCTCTTAGCTTCGTCAGAAGTCCATTCCTCTCTTGGTTTTGGCACAACCGTATCTGATGGTTCGCCTAGGATAGTTTCCTTTCCAGCTTCAGTGGTCTTGTGAGGGAAACTCCTTTCAACCTTAGTGATCTTGATAGGTCCATCATTAATGACGGTGACCATCTCATCACTAATGGCCTCAAGATGTAGCATCATGTTGTTTCGCCATTTCTCGTAATTTTCCAGCTTCAGCAAGGGAGCATCTCCTAAAGACATCCTGTCAGCAAAGCACTACCAAACTGATCAAGTGAGAGTGATTTACGGAAAGCACCTAAGGGGATCTAGGTTCAGTGCAGAAGGTTAAAGAACCTCCTGCTCTGATACCACTTGTTGGTCCCTTTAAACAACAAGAAAAGACTAGAGGGGGGGGTGAATAGTCTTTTCAAACTTTCGTCGTTTAAAACTTTCTCAGCAAGTACTTATTACTTTTCAGTAATGAGTTTGCTGATACTTAACTTTCTCAGCAAGCGTAAGTTACTTTACAGTAGCTTGGTTTGCTGATACTTAAAATCAGAGAGCGGAAGTCTTTGATACAATAAGTGCTTTTCAGCAAGTAAAGGTTTCAGCAAGTGATGTGAGTGACTGTGTACAAACAGATATATTTGCTGAAAGCTAAGCAGTAAGTAAATCACACAAACACTTTTATAGTGGTATCTGAGAGTGGCGTAATCTCTCCAACTATCCACTTTGTCCTTTCTAGGACTGAATCCACTAAGATATGATTGAGGTTCCTTACAATCTCCTATCTAAAGCGATTCAACAGAAACCAAAGCACACTTGCTTTGTCTCCAACCTAAACTAGAGAACTAACCTTGTTCTCCACCAAACTGGTACTTTTAATCAGCAAAACTATGCTCGATTAAGTTCCCCCTGAATATCACGCCTGAAAGGGTGTATTTTCAGTTAGAGAGTTTTGGGGTGAGATAACTTAATTATAACTTATTCAGTTACAACAAGTAATCTAAGAAAACAACTTGGAATACTTTGCAGTAAACAAGTTTGATTGTTTCTGGTGTCAAGACTTTTCTTGTTCGAAAGAAAGAACACTTAACTAATTTCTTAGCCGAGTTTGTTCTACTTCTTCACAAGTAGCTTTTTCAAGCTTTAAGTCTTGGAACGGATCAATGGCAGTGTAGAGAGTTTGAAGGTATGTGATTTTAAGCACAAGTGAGTTTGATCACGTTGTTGACACACTTCAACTCTTTGCCGGATGACCTCTATTTATAGTGCAAGTAAGGAGCCGTTTGAATTTCAAATCCTAAGGCTTTGTTCCTTAACATGTCACTATCTTGCTTTTGTACTTTCAGCAGCCTTTGTTTGTCTTCTAGTCTTCATGTCCTTCGCGTGTAAGCTTTGCATTTATGCACCTTTGAATAGAATTCAAACAGTAACATTGGAGCGCAAATCAAGTACTTCAGCAAGAGGTCACATATGTTCATCAGCAAGTGTTCAGTCTCAGTTTCAGCAAGCACAACCTACTCTGTCTTCAGATTTTCACTTATGCAATGTGTTGCTAAATTTCACTTTCTGAGCAACACTGCCTTTGCCTACCAGCTTCTCGCAATCTTCAAGTCTTCAAGATCTTCGAATCTTCAGTTTCAGATCTTCAAACGTCTTTCAAGATTCTAATTCGGTTGTTTTTTCTAAAATGCTTCAATAGGGTTTTCTTTTCAGAAAATAAGCTACATCATAATTCAGCATCAATAAAATTATTTCTTTTCAGAAAATAAAATACCTCTACACAAAAGAAATAACTTAATCTAGCACCTAAACTAAGTCATCAGCAAACGTTCCTCTTTACAATGTCTTTAAATTCAAACTCCTATGGACTTAAGAGTACTAATACTGGACTTTCTTAATTAGCATGGTAATTGCTCATCAAAATTACAA
>CM051458.1:41478380-41523535 GCA_028274465.1 Plantago ovata
TAATTAACAGAAAATTACATAAAAGAACCACTCTAGAGCACCTAATTGCTAAAACAACCACTTTAAAAAACATCTTACAAAAAAGGCCATTCTATTTTTTATGGTGCCCTAAAATACAAGTAGTCTTACAAAAAAGGTCATTTATTTTTATGGTGCCCTAAAATACAAGTAGTCTTATAAAAAAGGCCATTCTATTTTTATGGTGCCCTAAAATACAAGTAGTCTTACAAAAAAGGCCATTCTATTTTTGGTGCCCTAGAATCTAATGAAACTAGTATTTTGCCGTTGAAACTAGCATTTGTGTTGCCGAAACTAATTAAACTAGCATCAATCTAATGAACTAACATTTTGTGTGGCACTTGTGATGCTGAAACTAATGAAACTAGCATTCGTGTTTGCCGAAACTAATAAAACTAGCACTTGTATTGAAACTAGCATTTTGTTGCTGAAACTAGCTTTAATTGTTGCTGAACTAGCACTTATGATGCTGAAACCTAATGAAACTAGCATTTTGTCGTTGAAACTAGAAGTTGTGATGATGACAATAACGCAAATAGCTTTTTGACTTGCCAAAATTAATGAAACTAGCATTTTTTTTTGCCGAAACTGGCATTTTTTTGCTGAAACTAGCACTCATGATGTTGAAACTAATAAAATTAACTTTTTGTTGTTGAAAACTAACAGTTGTGATGTTGAAACTAATGAAACTAGTATTTTTGTTGATGAAACTAGCAATTATGATAGTGAAATTAATGAAAGTAGCATTTTTGTTGATGAAACTAGCAATTATGATGGTGAAATTAATGAAACTAGCATTTTTGTTGATGAAACTAGCAATTATGATGGTGAAACTAATGAAACTAGCATTTTTGTTGATGAAACTAGTATTTGTGTTGTTGAAACTAATAAAACTAACATTTTTGTAGTTGCATTAATAAAACAAACAATGGAGTGATGATGTAACTAGCATTTTTGTTAATGAAACTAGCATCAAACTATTGAAACTAACACTTATAATGTTGAAAACTAATGAAACTAGCATTTTGTCGTTGAAACTAGCAGTTGTGATGTTGAAACTAATGAAACTAGCATTTGTGTTGATGAAACTAGCTTTTTTGTTGCTGAAACCAACGATTATGATGCTCAAATTATTGAAACTAGCATTTATTATGCTGAAAACTAATGAAACTAGTATTTTGCTGTTGAAACTAGCACTTGTGATGCTGAAACTAATGAAACTAGCATTTGTGCTGATGAAACTAGCTTTTTGTTGCGGAAACCAGCACTTATAATGTTCAAACTATTGAAAATATCATTTTTGTTGTTGAAACTAATGAAATTATTTTTGTATGATGTTGAAACTAGCATTAACAGTTAGTTTCATATAGTTTCAGCTAGTTATGAAACTAGCTTTTGTCTGAAACTAGTTTACGAAACTAGATTTTATGTGTTGAAACTAATATGAAACTAGCATTTGTGTTGCTGAAACTAGCACACGTGATGCTAACACTAATGAAACTAGCATTTTGTGTTGATGAAACTAGCACTTGTGATGCTGAAACTAGCATTTGCGTTGCCGAAACTAATGAAACTAACATTTATGTTGCTGAAACTAGCATTTTGTTGCTGAAACTAATAAAACTAGCACTTGTATTGAAACTAGCATTTTGTTGCTGAAACTAGCTTTAATTGTTGCTGAAAAGCACTGAACTAGCAGAAAATGGAATGCAACTAGCAAGAAATGAAATGAAACTAGCAGAAATGGAATGAAACTCGGCGAAATCAAATGATCAACCACCGAAACTAGCATAGAACAAATGATCATGGACCGAAACTAGTCGAAATCAAAGTTTCAAGCACCGAAACTAGCATAGAACAAACGATCATGGACCGAAACTAGGTGAAATGAAAGTATCATGCACCGAAACTAGTCGAAATGAAAGGTTCGAGCACCGAAACTAGGCGAAATGAAAGTATCAAGCACCGAAACTAGCCGAAATCAAATTAACAACCGCTGAAACTAGCATAATTCAACTGAAACTAGCAAGAATCAACAGAAAACTTCATAAAATCAAAGCAACATGCACTGAAACTAGGGGTTCGTAGCTAATGCTAGCCCCTTTATCTCTCTAAAATAAACTCTAAGAGAGAGAGAAACAAACAAACCACTCTAATAATAATAACAGTAATAATAATTGCTGTCGGTCACAACTCCAAAAAGAAACAATGCAAAACGCCGATTACACCTCATCTCCATACTACAACTACCCTCAACAACCACCACCACCCACCCAATACCCACAACCCCAATTCCCAAACCCTGACCCGCTACACGCGCCGTCGTCTTACGCCTCCGCGCCACCATACTCCCCAAACCCCCCTCCTTCCTCCGCCGATTACGCCCCGATCAACAATTACCCTCAACAGCCTTACCCTTCCTTCCCTCAAAATCCCGATCCTGCCCCTACCGCCCCTTCATACGCTCAGCCTCAGCCGTCTTACACTTTTCCTCAATTCGAAGCCCATGCTTCCTCTTACCAACCTCCTCCGCACTCGCCTTCCAAATCGCAGCCCTATTATCCATCATCCTATGATCCACCTCTTCCCAATTATACACCAAATCCTGTACCACACTATTGTTCTTCTTCTTCACAGTATCCTCAGTTAAGTTCTAATCTTTTCGATAGTCCACGTGATGGGTACGAGAATCCTCCATTTCGGAGTAGGTCGGATTTGGGGTCGGAATTATATGGGAAACGGGCGGATACTGGTTATGGTGGGAATAATAATAATAATAGTAATAATATTAGTGTTGGTGGATATGGTGGGAATGATGATGGTGGTTATGGGATTACTAGTAATGAAGGGGTTTATGCTTACAAAGGCAGCACTGAGCCGTATGGAGCTAGCGAGCATTTGGTAATTGATTTCTTAAGATGGCTTTTTTTGTAATTAATGTTGCTTATTGATTTATTTATGTATTTTTCCCAATAATTAATATTAACCAAAATCGTAAAAGTCTACTTCCAGAATAGATTGATAGATTACATCTATTTCAATCTACTTTAATAAACAAAAAATTACTCAAAATAAATATAAAGAATTAAATTAACTAATTAACCAGATTTATTTAACTGAATTAATCTATATTATACTAATTACATTTAATATATTCAATTAACAGCCTCTCATTAATTAAAACAAATTTATAAAATTAAATAAGAAATCGAAAAAATGGAAGAACAAACTGATTATTGCTATACAACATATATAATCTAACAATTTACAACTAGAAAAATCATAATGAAGCAAAAAAATTCAAAAGTCCCAAAATTAGGGTTAGGGTTCTAACCTTTTATTTGGACAGAGATTGAATCGGAGAGGAGAAGATGGAGGAGGTGGCCCGATCTACCAATTTCACCCAAAGAGAGAAATTAAGAAATGAAATTGAAATTGAGAAGTAAGAGAATGAGAGGAAGAAACTTACTGTTGGGCAGAGATCGAGTGGATGGAGATGCTACGGTGGAAGGTGGTTTCTACTCCGGTAGTGGCGGTCGACGGTGGTGGCTCCGGTGGTGGGATGGAGATGCTAGGGTTTCAATTGGGGGACAATGGAGATAAATGGAGAAGAGAGAAGAGAATGAAGAAGAGAATGAGAAGGGAAGAAGACGATCGGCGTTTTAGTGGTGGTGGCGATTCGCGGCGGCGGTGGTAGTGGTGGTGGCGATTCGCGGCGGCGGTGGTAATGGTGGTGCCGATTGGCGAGTGGGAGTTAGGGATTTGGTTTGAAAATAGAAAGGGGGAAATGGGGGAGAAGAAGAACTCCCCCGTCTGTATATGAATACGTAGCGACGGATAAACAGAGGTAGCGACGGATAATAGTCAACAGAGGTAGCGACGGATAAACTTATCCGTCGCTACCCCTAGCGACGGATAAGCTTTGTCCGTCGCTATCTGATAGGCGGATTGGCTCTTTTCAAGGATGGACTGAGCTTAGAGCGCAGTTCATCCTCATCCGTCACTAACATCAGTGATCCGTCGCTAACTAGCGACGGATCACATCCGTATTTAGCCATCCGTTGCTAAATGACAGATTTCTCGTAGTGGAAACTTGTCGAGTGAGTCCCCTAAGACATCGTTGCATATTTTTCAGCTTGTTCCACACTCTAGCTTGGTGATTCCCATGTCTCGTAATCCGCCATCCAGTACCCACAGTATTCTGGAACTCATCCAAGTCCACGAGACAGTTTAAAAACCGGAAGTTGCGTCGTCTTGTAGTAGACAACAAAAGTCGGTTGATTTGCAGGGGGAGTGGTCCGATACGCCTGGGGTAAGCACATCCACCACCAAATTAGGATTCAGTTGAAACCAGTCCACATTCGCTATTGCATGGTCTATTTTTGAGTACACTGTACCGTTAAACCACGTAAAACGCCCTCCATGACTAGTAACTAGAGAAAGGTCAACCATAATCATCATATTAAGTTGGTCAGAATATTCAGAAGCATGCACTTCATTACCACCTTCTCTATCACCCACACCCATCACATTATTAAAATCACCTATGCAAAGCCATGGTGAATTAACTTGGTGGGAAAGTGCCAGTAAGTCTTGCCAAAGAGTTCTTATGTGTTCCAATTGGTTCTGAGCATAAATAAAAGTAATAAGGCCTTTATCGATACCATTAGCATCCCAAACGTGGTAGTGGAGGTATTGATCAGAGCATTGTAACATCTGGACCCGAACTCGAGTTGGATCCCAGAGTACCCATATTCTACCTTATCATGAGCGTTGTACTTGTCAAAAAAATTGCCATTTGTTCCCCAGTTTTCATCTAATAGTAAGAGCTTTTTCTTTTTTCACATGTGTTTCCAAAAGGCTGACTAAGCTAACATTCCAAGCATTGAGACAGGTGCAAATCTCCTTATGTTTAGCCACCTTATTGAGCCCCCTGACATTCCATACTATCATGGTTTGCGGTTTTTGCCCGCATTAAGTCCTGTTCCCTGACTTAAAGGGGCAAAACCATTGGTCGTTTCCACATGTAATTGGGTTGGAGGGCGAGTAGGACTACGCCTCGGGGATTTAGACTTGTTCCTTACTTCAGTCCACTCCGTCCCAGTACTCTTTTGCTGTTGTTTCGGTCTTCGATCAATATTTCCAGGAACTGAACGGGATGTACTAGCAGCTACACTTGCAGGCAGAACTGTAGACTGCGCTGATGCCTGGATGGATCAGGAGCCACTGGCTGGTCGGGCGTAGTACCCTGTAGGGCAGGCACCAATCTGGAGGTAGATGCCTCTGCTTGCCTTGATTGTGCGCCACCATTACTGGTCACAGTCTGTTGTACCTCAGGACGCTGGGTTGGTGCGGGAGCGCTGGGTTAGCCACCTAGCGCTTTGTACCATTCTGTGAATTAATCTGTTTCTTGGTACTCTGTGGCCGTTTTGAGCAATCATGCCCGGTCTTTTGGCATTTTTGGCAAAACGCAGGTTTCCATTCGTATTCGATAGATTGATTGAATTTATTTCCTTGCTTATCTCGGATGACAATGGATTCCTTCACCGGATGCGTAACGTCAACTTCTATCATCATTCTTGCATAAAGACACACGTAGTCGACATGCCGTACACTCATCTGTTACCATGGGACGCCCTATAGTACTAGCAATCTTATTGAGGCTATTCTCACCCCAAAGATAGTTAGGCAGTTGCGGAAACGTAACCCACATTGGCATACGCTTAAGCATGTCATCCGTGAGTTTGAACAATCGCTCCCAAGGTCTCAGAAACATAGCTCTGCCAAAGATTGTGTAGGGGCCTTTCATTAACACCATATCCTTATCTTGTTTAGAGTGGAACCAGACAATGAAATATCCTTCACCGTTATAGTAAAGGCTTGGTAAACTCACAAAGTTCCACACATTCATCATGAAGGTTTTCACGACATTCATCGATAAATTTTCATCAATCACGTACATGATAAGAGAATTTTCCCAAAATTTTAGCTCCTCCGCAATATCCTCATCGTCAATGTCAACAATAATTTCACCGTCCTCAATAGTGGGAGCCACATATTTGAGAACCAGGCCCCTGTCAGGGTCACGGTTGCCTTGGACGGCATCAATCCAAGGTTGTGCTGTGGAATTTTCCCTCTGCTGTCCGGTATCAGACCGCTGTGTCAAGTCGATCAGGGGTTCATGGTGCTGCTCCAGAATAGTAGAGTTCTGATCCATATTGTGATCGCTGGTTTCATCAATTTCACGTCTTTCATCATTCAATTGTTGCGTCGCTGGTTGCTCTGCTTTCTCCGTTTCACTCATATCGCTTCCGTCATGCGCATCAGATGGCTGCTCACTCTCATCGTCAGCTGGCTCAGCCACCGGAGCGTCCTGCTTCTTTGGACGGCCACGGGGGCGGGGCGGCTCGCTAGGGTTTTTTTTCTTAGGAGCCATCTTTCGCGAACTAAGACCTAAAAAGTACTATTTTGCCCCCAAAGTTACAGATTTTAATCTCACCCAAACAACTCCGACTTTATTTTATTGCACATTTAACCCAGATAATTTGTCTTTTACAAAATTAACACCATATATTTTAACATTAAGCCACATCACTTATCTAAATTCCAAATTAGCCTAAAATATTGTTAGAAATCAGGTCACAACAAAAATTTCATGTCCAAAAAATCCCAAATTTTTCTAACCACCATCTTCAAAACTCCGGCAACGGATCCAGTCGGAGCTTCTTGCACGCTCCGACTGGAGCTGCCAAGCTCCAGATCGGAGCTTGGCAAGCTCTGATCTGGAGCATCTCAGCTCTAGATCGGAGCCTGCAAGCTCCGATCTGGAGCATGCAAGCTCTTAATCGGAGCTTGCCAAGCTCCTGTACCGAAGCTTTTGAAGAAGAAGATGAGGAAAAGGGAAAAGAAAAAAAAAGAAAAGAAAAAAAGGAAAGGGAAAAATATAAAAGGAAAAGCTAAGGCCATGTTTGGCTGTTTTAATTATATAGAAAGGGAGAAAAAAATTGGTCAACTCTCCGACCATAAATTGGACCCAGACGTAATTGTTGCAACAATGGTCACCTAGATGAAAACTATGACTCTAACCGGGGTAGCGGATGTAATTAATTTTCTCTAATATTTTCTAAATAATAGTTTTTGTGAACATGAATATCGTCAGTATCTATCTATATATGATTATTCAAAAGAAAACATATCCAAGCTCTCTCTTTCATCCATTTTAAAGCTTGCTAAAGTCTACGGTAAGGCCGATCTTTCCTAAAACAATGGAAAGGCCTGGTTTTATCATAAACTCGGTGGTTTTGAGGCTGGTTTTGTCAAAAACACGTTGTTGGTTAAACCGTCCAAATTTTGAACAGAACCGGTTCACTATATCTATTAACAAAGCGATCCACACAGAAAACACATAGTTCAATGTGTTTACTGTGTGAAATCGCTTTTTTCTCTCTGCAAAATTTTCTTTTTCATCTGTTCTTTATGAATCTCAAACTTTTCCAATCAGATCGAAGAAACAACTCGATTGTGCTCTTATTTTCTTCGTCTGCTGCCTTGTAGTTGTGTTGTGTTCGATTTGGTTGCTCATTGTGTTTTTTGAGATCTAGGGTTTTGGATTTTCTTTCTTCTCAGATCCGATCCACAGAAATCTAGGGTTTCTAATTCGAAGCATGACGAAGAGGAAGGGTTCATCCGGTGTTTTTGACGCTCCGGTTCCGGCGAAGTATTCTCTACGGAGGCTGCCTTCCAGTTTGGGTGTGGTATTTCAGTTGTTTAGTTGATATAATCTGTATTTTAAGTGTGTCTGATATGCTTATTATACTTTAGTTTCTGTTGTTGAAATTTTTTATTTATTTAGTGCGTCTCGTATATTTATAAGAGATTTTTGTGTGTTTTTAAGTCTCTTTGGTATGTTTTTAAGTCTCTTTTGGTATGCCTATAGGTTTTATGTTATTCTTCTTTTAGTTTTTGTATTTGAAAAAGTTTCTCTGGTATGCTTATGAATGATTTCGGTGTGGTTGTAAGTGTTTTCGGTGTGGTTCTAAGGGTTCTCTGTGTGGTTATAAAAGATCTTGGTGTGGTTTTTCAGGGATGTTGGTATACTTATAAGTGTCTCTCGTATGCTTATGAATGATTTTGGTGTGGTTCTAAGTGTTTTTGGTGTGGTTATAAAAGATATTGGTGTGGTTTTTTGATATACTTATAAGTTATAAGTGTCTTTGGTATGCTTTATGAATGATTTTGGTGTGGTTCTAAGGGTCTCGGTGAGGTTATAATAGATGTTGGTGTGGTTTTAAAGTATGATGGTATGCACATAAGTGTCTCCGGTATGCTTATAAATGATCCTGGTGTGGTTCTAGGTGTTGTTGGTGTTGTTTAATGGTACTTTTGGTGTGCTATTAATTAATGGATTTTGGTGTTTTTGTTGATGATGCTTCTTAGAGTGTTGATGTGCAGAGTGCCCAACTTGCTCCAACACCTACTGATATTCTTGGCACCACTTCAACTGAAATGTTTGTTTAAAAAAATCACACAGTTTGTTGGTAGCACAGGTACTCATGTGGTTGGGGCAACGGGTGCTGACTCAAGGTTATTATCAATCAGCATCCAGAGATGATTGGCCCTACAGTCACTCTTTTCAAGTAATTAACTGAAGAATCTGAAGACCAAGGAGTATGAACTGGAAGACTACATGATCCATGTGTTCAAGTTCGTGGAAGCTCTTCACAAGGCCCATCTTGTGGTTTGAGAAATGGCATGCATCCTGGCTCCTAAGACATCTTAAAGAAAGGACCCCTAGTATCTGGCTTTAGACTAGGGTGTTCTTTGTTTATAAGTTTGTTTTATGTCTCTATTTTTATTGAACTATGTTTTTATGTTTTGTGAATGTTTTGAATTGTTTGTATTTAGTACTTTGGTTTGTGATATCTAAATCCATCTATTTTATATTTAATGAAGTTTCTGTCTAATTTCTGAATTAGTATCAAACCGTGCAATAAAATCTTAAAATCTTAAAATTTTAACTCTAGTATTTTAAAAACCATACAAAAAATACTTAAAACCACACCATGCATTATTAAAAGCATACCAAATGTACTTATAACAACACCGACATGTTTTGACGATATCTAGATTATTTATATGTATTAGTGGTGTGATTTTAATAAGTTATGGTATGGTGTTAAGTTTTTATGGTGTTGTTTTTTATTGGAACATTTATAACCACAACAGTTTGTACTTATATGACACCATTGTGGTTTTAAAACTTCGTGGTGTGGTTTTACGTCTTTGTGGTGTGGTTTTAACGGTCCGTGGAGTAATTTTTAATATTATTTCTTATAATCCCAACATGGTTTCTTAAAACCCCAACAAGTCTACTTAAAACAACAACATGGGCTATTTATAAGCACATCAGCTATAACAATGTATAAATTAGAGCATGTAATAAACTAGATTATAAATGCTTAATTCATTTCATGATTTTGAATCAACCATTCATTCACTTGATGGTCTTAAAACAAGTATCATCACTTCAACAAATTTACAATATTCGTTCAGGTGGTGTGTTTAAGGACTGAATCTGCATTTTTGAAATTGGCTTCCTACAATTAAACTTGTTCGTCAGCTTTGATTTTCTTCCTTTTGTATTTGCGCGGACTGGACCAACAGACGTTCATGTTTTTCATTTGTTTGGGTGGTGGTACTTGTTCCTTCGATACTATGACTTTCAGTGTTTCTCCCTTGGTGCCTTCAATTGAGAGTACACTATTGACTTGTTGTAGATCCATGTTGAAGCCGTCTTCAATTATCATTGGAAAAAAGAAAAAAAAGAAAGTGAAGCAGATTAATGAACAAGTTTAATTATCACCAAATGTACAATGGAAAAAACCCACAACAACATTATTTAAAACCATACTAGAGACACTTATAACAACATCATGTTCCCGTAAGACAACACCAATATGTGTTAAAATTACAACATGCAACAGAAGTTAAAATTCATATTTCAAAACCACAACTTATTATATTATAACCACTTCATATGTTTTTAAAACCACACCATGTCAACTTAATAGCACATAATGGACAAACCCAACACAGTAGCAATATATTTTTCTTAAAACCACAACAACATTATTTAAAACCATACTAAAGACACTTATAACCACACCATGCTCGCTTAAAACAACACCAAGACGTGTTAAAATTTCAGCATGCAAAAGAAGCTACAAATGATCTGAAGGATGCTTCCTTACTCAAAACCACAACAACAGTAACTATAAGCACATCAAAATCTCTTTAAAGTACAATACGTAAACTGAAGCTAAAATTAATATTTCAAAACCACTTCACAGGTTCGTAAAAGCACAACAAAGTTACTCTTAACCACACCGTGTCAGTTCAAAACCATAGAATGGTCGAACAAGGGGCAGTAGCATTATATATTCGTTAAAACCACAACAACAGTAACTATACGCATACCAAAATCCCTTAAAAGTACAATATGAAAAATGAAGTTGAAATGATCTCAATGATGCTTAGAACCTTAAGAATACTTCTTAAAACCACACCATGTGTTCTTAAAAACTCACTAAAGAGACTTATTACACACCATAAGTATTTAAAACCACACCAAGATGTCTTAAAATTACAACATGCAACAGAAGCTAAAATGCATATTTCAACACCACATCGTAGGATATTATAACCACTTCATGTTTCCTTAAAACTACACCATGACATCTTAATACCACAAAATGTACAAACCCCACAAAGTAGCAATATATGTTTTTTAAAACCACAAAAACATTATTTAAAACCTCACTAAAGACACTTATTTCTACACCATCAATACTTAAAACTACACCATGATGTGCTAAAATTTGAGCATGCAACAGAAGCTAAAAATGATATGAAGCTAATTAAAACCACAACAACAACAACTATAAGCACACAACTGAAATGCATATTTCAATACCACATCACATGTTATTAAAAGCACAACAATATTACTTATAACCACACCATGTCAATTCAAAACTATAGAATGGTCAAACACAGGGCAGTAGCATTATATATTCATTAAAACCACAACAACAGTAACTATAAGCACACCAAAATCTCTTAAAAGTATATAATGAAAACTGAATCTGAAACGATCTCAATCATGCTTAGAAGCTTAAGAATATCTCTTAAAACCACAACATACGTCCTTAAAACCACAACCTCACGTTTCATCAATTACAGAAACTTAAAACCACACAGAAAATACTTAAAAGTAGTTAGGAACGTACGAAATTGATGCTGATCAGGTTCATCTTCTTCGATTACTTCCACATCAGAGACGCATTCCCCTTCAAAATCGTCGATCGGTTGATTTTTGTTTTTGAGGAACTGGATTTGCACATTTTTTTCAACAAATCAGAAGATATATCATTTGAAAATCTGTAAATCGCATATTGATTCATAAAACACACACAAACACATAATAATTTCTCAGATTTACGAATTAAAATCGAAGCAATGGTCTGGATTTGTACCTGATTGAGGTCCATTGATGTTGTATTGGTTGAGATCTGATTGAAACGCTTCTCAACGTCGAGATTCCGATGAAATTCCAGTAAAATTTTGGCGAGTACGTTTGATTTCAGAGAATTTACGTGTTTTCACACAGTTTCACCTTTGTGTGTGTTTAACGTGGGTTTCTGATTTGTGCTGTGTGTTTGGGGCTTTATATAGCAGCGACATTTTGGTTTTTTTTTGTCAAAACCGGTTTCTGGTTTTGGATGGTGGTTTTTAGCTAAAAACCAGGTCTTTCCTAGATGGTAGGAAAGATCTACCTTACCATATACTTACTCTTAAAGCTTAGTTTTTAAAATTAAATGTTTTCATTGGTCGTTCAATAACTATGTTGGCCAAATTCTATTTTTCGGTTGGTCCATTTTTGTGCATATGTGGATGCATCTAGCTTTTGAATGGTCCATTACCACTTTGAATGTTGATGTGTCAAAGATAACAATTCATTATATTATGAACAATAAATACAGTCCGTTACAAATTCAACTGATTATAACTACGTATTATAGTGGGTATTTTTAAGAAAAAAATTATGCACATTCTAAATGACATAGATGATTTTCACGCATTTTATCGCAATTTTAACTAGTTTAGAAATTATATGAACTCCTAACTTTTTTCGTTTAGATCTCCATGTATATAATTTTAAGTAGTTTATAAATTATATGAACTCGTACACATTCAATGAATTTGATATGTGTTATTTACTTTTGAGGTCAAATTTCACTCACAAGTCAGTATCAATTCCAATATCAAATTTTAAAATAACGTTGAAATATAAAAATAAAATATCTTATAGGGATTGTGATAAAAAAAAAAAAAGGAAAATTTCATAAAACTCCCCTGTTAGTGCATCAGTTTTCACATTTCCCCGTCTTAGTTGAACGATTACGTTTCACCCCAGTCGATTTTTCTTTTTTCCCCTTTTCTTTCGTGCTTTAATTTTATTTTCTTTTTACTTTTATTATTATTATTTATTTTTTTAAGTCTTCTTCTTATTCAAGCTCCGGCACCGGAATGTTTCCGGTGACAGAGCTGCCGGAAAGTACAACTCCGATTGGAGATGTCATTATTTATTTATTTTATTTTTTTTGCTTTTTTTTTTTAATTTGTTCTTAATTTCTTTTATGAAAATTATGGACTGAAAAAATGAATCAATAATTTTGTATGGACCTTTTTGCAATAATATTTAAGATCATTTCGAGATTTTGATAAGTAATGAGGTTTAATTTAAATAATTTACAGTCAATTTTTAAAATACAAAAATTTGGAGTCAAATATGTAATAAAAGAGAATTTGTTATAAATATGAATGCCATGAGTTCATGACTCTTCCTATACCCCATTTACTCCATTTAGTATTGTACTTTATTATTCCATTATGTAAATTGAGAGTTACAAAACTCACTTGGTTATGGAGAGTTCCCTATAAATAGGGCTTGAACTTGTACATTGAGGCACACTTGAAAATACAATGATATTCTCCCCTCTCCTCTAACTCTTTAAATCTTTATCTTATGAAACGTTATCAGCACGACTCTACCGAGCTAGTCCGACTCCTAATCATTCCCTTCTTGCTAAGGTAAGACATAAAATCATCTACGTTTAATTAGTTGATAAATTTATCTTATTACCATCTGCCAATCATCTTCACTTTGCTTTTTTACTGTTTCTCCATCTCTTAATTAATAACTATCTACTTATACTTTAAATGAGTAAGATTTCTAAGCCTTTCCTTGCGCCACGTGTCCAATTCTCAAAAGCTATCACACACCAAATGGCACGTGTCCTATTCTCATTGGTACTTATCGCTCAATTGCCACATGTCTCCCTTTCGCTCCTCAATCGGACTTCACAACCAAAACAAAGAAAAAAAGAAATCAAATTCGATTTCACAGAAATGTCGATCACCCAGAGCATTCCTCTTTTTCTCTTTCTTTTTCAATTTCTCTTTTCCTCTTTCTCTTTTCAATTTCAACGGAGAGCCAGCTCTGATCCTATTTGTAGATCGGAGAAGCTCTGCTCCAATCTGAGCTTCTCCGATCTGCAAATCGGAGCGAAGCAGATCTCGGCTCCGTGTAGATCGGCGCAGCTGTCTGCTCCGATTTGCAGATCGGAGCAGAGCTCTGCTCCGCTCTGATCGGAGCATAGTGTCTGCTCCGATTAGTCTGCTCTGCAAATCGCAATTCTTCCTCGCGGCGTCCGATTATCAGTTATGAGTTCCATTCGGTTTGAATCTGAATCCCACCGAAAGTCAGTTCTTGCACTTCAAAACGGAAAAAGTATCGAGGGTTCAATCGATTTCCAGGGTCCACATATTCAGTTCGATCGCTAAAGCATCAGGTATTTTAGGATGAATTTCGATTTTTTCCCGTCCCTTTCCCCGATTCCTGTTTTGTTTTTGCTGAATTGCAATTTCTTATACTATATTTTTTTAGATATATGCAATTCCGAAGCATCTATTCTTCCACGATTTGGATTCATGTCTCCAATTAGGTATTTGGAGATATGAATTTCTACTCACCAGCGTTATTGTTTCTGCGTTTCTGCAGCAGCACATTTCACTCAAATAGCTTGGTTTATTTCAAGTCTGAATACTGAGCAGGTAAATTTTCATCTTTGTATCATTCTTTATCTACAGTTTCATTAGTTTCATGTTAAATGGTAGATTGATAATCAAACTATGCTTAAGAGTTAAGACTACATCTTGGTTGATTGAAACAGATTGCAGTTTTATTGATTTGACTTAATTACCTAAAATGCTTCCAAGCAGCGCCACCATCTGTTTAGCATCTGGAATGTTTTTAATTAGATAAAAATAAGGCCCGTCGTAGACAATTTGCCTTTAGCCTTCATGCTTGGGATTGCGTCAATGAGAGAGACAGCATGGAGTTGATTTTATTCATATTTTGTCTCATTCAACATTGTACCTTGCTCTAAACTATTGTTGGTCATATTTGCAGATGGAGGGGGATTCCAAATGCAACCGATCTAATAAATTAATAACAGGTATCTTTTTACTTTGGTTCACTACGCTTTGTGGCTCTAATATGCAAAGGGTTCATGCTTCATATATCTCATTTCCTTTTTCGCAGGGTCTGGTGAAGAGTGGATGAGTGAAGTGTGCCTCGGGTTAACTCCAGAATGTATTTCCTGCCACTGCTAATTAAGGTCCATAAAGGTAACTTAAGTTTCTTATGGAGGTTTGAATAGGTGAAATATGGTACATCGTTGGCTGGTTAGCACTTACCAGGAATTTGAATAATCATTTTTTTTCTTAATCTATTTGGAAACGTTCAATTGGAAGCATGTAGATTTTGTTGAGTTCATTTTCATTCAGAATGATCAATTTTGGAATTTTGACAATACACAGATCATTAATTAAAGAGTGTTTTCTTTCTCTGCTTTATGATGTTTTGTTTGACTACTTCACAATTTTCTTATAGTAATTTATGGCTAGCAATTTATTACTGACGTTTTATATTATTCGACTCTTCACCTCTCATCCTACAAGTGTATATTTCCGTTCTGTTTGTCTACATCTCCCACATCCTTCTAAATCTTACTTTGCAGTACTGCATTAGTACGTATCATTCAGTTTTTAGTCTAATTTATATATATAGAATATAATTTTCAGTGATTTGGGTTTATCTTTCTCATCTCTGTATTTTTCAGTAATTTGGTGGATCGGTTGATTGCTAGAGGAGACAGCGCTCTGTGTTGAAATAAGGATCGGTTAATTGATAGGGAAGTTCATCACAAGACCCAGTACAGCCTCCAAGTTGATGGAGCTGAGAGTGATCAGGTATGTGTTATTTTATATCGTTAGGTTTAAATTTAAGATTTGGCCTATTTAATTATTAAATTGCTTTAAAATCTTTAAACTCTTGCTGCATCGTAAATTAATCTCTTTTCACATTGACATTTCAGCTTCAGGGAAAAAACTTCAGTACAAAGATAAGGAAACAGATTGAAGTTTATTTAATTTAAATATGTGAGGGGAAACAGATTGTAGATTTGTAAGGTAAGCGCATCAGTTTGTTTAATTTGCTACTTAGAGAGGGAAACAGATTGTTGATTGTTTCTCACGTACATATGAAAAAGTTGGTTGTTCTCATGTAATGTATGATACATATAATCCTTGATTCTTGCTTCTAAATTTTATCCTTATTTCAGGGAAAAAGAAAAAGATGGTGTTGTGGGTTTTCGGATACGGGTGTAATGGGTCACTGATGGATAACAGAGTCATTGGATTCATTAAGGATTATAGGCGTGTATTTGATCTTGCATGGGAATAATCACCAGGCACGCCTGAGCACCAGCTGGCTAAGACTTGCACCCTGGAACAATACCATGGAGCTGTCTGTTGGGGTGGTGCTGACTGCTTGAGGGGTGGGGCAGAGAAAGAGAAAGGAAACCATTTCTTTTTTTTTTTCCATTAGAAACAACCATTGGTTATTTGGAGCGAAGAGAATGCGAGTATTACCAAAAGACAAGACGAGTGTGGTAGAATTCTTCAAAGAAGGTGATGCTGATCAGCAGCAACAACCCTTTTAACTGGGGTGATTGTTTTCACACCCACCCCGGACGAGCTATCTAACAAGTACTATCTTGACATGCGCCTCTCTATAAGACATGGCGAGTCAGATCCCCGCAACATGAACTATATGTTCCTATTGGACAAAGCCATTTTCATTGGTCGAAAGTTTTTTCATGTTTTAAAGTGTCTATTCCACAATATATTTTAGAATACAAATTGATTTCGACGAGTCTCTCCCGTAATAATTTAGAACACTAATTGTATTCGACGGGTCTATTTGACAATACTTGTTAGAATACTCTCTATTGTAATATTTTAGAACACTAACTGCGTTCGACCAGTTTATTAACAATAATTAGAATAATAATTGTGGTAGGCGGGTCTATTCGATAATACCTTCAATGCGAACTGTATTCAACGGGTCTACTCTTCAAAACTTAACACCCCTCACCGTGGACGGGTCTATTCTGCAATACTTTAGAATACTAATTTCGTTCGATAGGTCTACTTGGCAATATGTTAGAAAACTAAATGCAACATGTGGATAAGTTCCACAATACTTTAGAACACTAATTGAGTTTGACGTGTTTATTCCGCAATAATTTATCACACTATCTGTATTCAACGTGTCTATTCACATAATACTTTAGAACATTAATTGCATTTGATGGTCTATTCGCCAATACTTTAGACCTCTAACCGAGGTTGACGCGCGGATTTATTCCGCAATACCTTAAAACACTAAATGTAGTCGACGGATCCATTCCAGAATACTTTGAACACTAATTGTGTTTGACGGGTGTATTCCGCAATACATTAGCACATTGATTGTCCGTGTTCGATGGGCTTATCCGCAATACTTTAGCACATTGATTGTCCATGTTCGATGATTTTATTTGGCAATACTTAAAAAAAACACGAACTTTGGAACTCCAAATGCGCCCTACTCAACAATAGTTTAGAACAGTATATACGTTCAACGGGTCTATTCCATAATATTTTAGTACACTAAGGCTCTGTTCTATTCGTCTGTAAAAGTTTGAACTGAACTGAACTGAACTGAACGTATCTGAACTGAACTGAACTTATTTGGAGTGCAAAATACTATTAGCCAAATCTGAACGGAACTGAACTGAACTGAATGCATCTGAACTGAACTGAACTAATCTGAACTGAACTGAATTTATTTTCATCAATTTTCAGATGAAAAGAACAAAGCCTAACTGTGGCCGACGTGTGTAATCCACAAGAATTTAGAACACGAATTGTGTTCGACAGGTCTATTGCACAATACTTTAGAGCAATAAAATTGCGTCAGACGGTTTATTGCAATATTTAGAACATTAATTACGTTTGACGGGTCTATTCGACTATACTTCAACTGCATTTGACTGGTCTAACAATACTTTAAAACATTAATTGCGTTTGACGGGCCTATTCATAATACTTTAGAACATTAATTGTATTCGATGGGTCTATTTGATAATACTTTAATACACAAATTTTAGAACTCTAAATGGGGTCAACGGGTCTATTCTTCAATACTTTGAACACTCAATACCATACATAATTTAAATTATTATCATATTTGATGGAACTATTCGTAAAATATTTTCAAGAAAAATGAGATAGAACGTCATTTTTCATTTGATTTATTTTTATTTATTATTTGTACATTTACTATTCCCCGTCGAATTTCGACGGGTTATTAACTAGATATACTTCCGAAAGGTAGAACTGCTCACTCGAGATTCGGCATACCAATAAAGGTCCATGAGGACTCTATCTGTTACAAGATAAAACCAGATTCTGATGTGACAGGATTATTGAAGCGAACAAGTCTTATAATTTGGGATGAAGCTCCTATGGCACATAAGCACTGCTTTGAAGCTCTTGAACGAAGTTTAAGATATGTTATGCAGCGTCCAGACATGCCATTTGGTGGATTGGTTATAGTCTTTGGTGGAGACTTTAGGCAGATCCTACCAGTTGTTCCGAGAGGAAGCCGCCACGATATTGTAAATGCAGTAATATGTTCATCTAAGATTTGGAGTTCGTGTGAGGTCCTTAGGCTTACAAAAAACATGCGTTTACAGGTGTGCTGCCCCACTAAATATTACCTACTTCCCTTTTAACTTCAAATTTTGGCCTGAAATGTGTTTATTTCAATATTGGGTTTTAACCGGTCTTAATTATATATTGTTTTGTATTGATTCAGGCTGGTACGTCTTCCGAGGAAATTGCAGAGACAAAAGAGTTCGCGGAGTGGATATTGCAAGTTGGTGACGGGGTTGCCGGTGGACAAAATGATGGTGAGATTGATATAAAGTTGCTTGATGATATTGTTATTAGAGGTGCTGTCAATCCTATTGCAACTATCGTCGAGAGTACGTATCCTTCCTTATTAGATCATTTGGCTAATCCATCAGTCGATCCAGATTATTTTCCTAACACGGCGGTTCTTGCACCCACCAATGACATAGTGGATACTATAAATGAATATGTGATGTCATTGATGCCCGGTGATTGTAAGGAATACTTGAGTGCTGATAGCATCAACCAAGAGGATTCTGATCAGCAGGGGCTGAGTGATATATTCTCTGTTGAATTTCTCAACACAATTAAATGCTCGGGTTTGCCTAATCACAGGATTGCATTGAAAGTTGGGTGTATGGTCATGTTTTTAAGGAATATAGACCCGTCTATGGAGTTATGCAATGGAACAAGGCTCATTGTTACAAATCTCGGAAAGAATGTGATAGAGGTTGAAACAATAACTGGGAAGAATCGTGGTCAACGAGTACTTATACCTAGGATGATCATGAGTCCATCAGATGTTACCAAGTTTCCCCTCGAGTTCGATAGGAGACAGTTTCCTTATCTGTCTGCTTTGCTATGACCATTAATAAAAGTCAAGGACAATTTCTTGGTCATGTTGGTCTCTATCTACCCTCACCCGTATTTAGCCACGGCCAATTGTACGTTGCATTCTCGAGAGTCACCACCAAAAAGGGCCTTAAAGTTCTCATTTGTGACAAGGAAGGTAAAACATTTGATACAACAAGGAATGTGGTCTACAAGAAGTATTTGACAAGTTGTAATGTGGTAATGTTTCGATGCCTTACCGACTTAAATAAACATATCTATGATTTAAATATGTGTATTTTTAATTTTTAACTAATGTTCTTTTTGCTTTTTATTTTTATTATGTTCATAAAGGTTTTGTCCCGTTGATACCCGGTTATTGCTATGCTCTCAATCCAGCCTTCGAGGTGCAGATGGTGGGAGGTTGTGAAGCTCAAGTTTTAGACTTAAGTCTTTTGTTGAATACAAATAAAGTTCAAGACAGTATATGTGCTTTGACATGTAGCCCTTTTTTTTTTTCTTTTTTTTTTTTTTTTACTCTTTATGAGATTTTTTTATTTACAATTAATGTAACGTTTGGATATTATCATTTCAGAAAAATTATTCCCCGTCGAAACTCGACGGGTTATTTACTAGTTGATAATATAGTATGATAACATATGGAATTTGCTCGTTGATTTGTTTACGGTCAACTGCGTTCGAAGGCTTAATAATTTGGCCCTCTATTATTGTAAGTATATGAGAATGAAGAATGACCCGAGAGACTGTACATTTGCATTTGCATGATCCATTTGGTTTTTACTACTACTGTACTAGTACTATTATACTCCATGCTCATCTTCTGTTCGTTGATTTGTTTCTCTTTTAGTTTGATCATGGCAAATCTTTGCAATCTTGAATTGTCGCCTTGGACATCTCCGGGAACAATTTCCTATCATGGGTTCTCGATGCGGAAATTCACCTCGATGCTAAGGCTCTTGGAGACACCATAAAAGGTGAAAATACCGCGTCCAAACAAGACAAGGCCAAGGCGATGATTTTTCTCCGCCACCATCTTGATGAAGGCCTCAAAGCTGAATATCTTACTGTCAAAGATCCTGCAGATCTTTGGAATAACCTCAATGAGAGGTACGATCACCAAAAGACCGTGACACTGCCTACCGCTCGTTATGATTGGTTACATTTACGTTTCCAAGATTTTAAATGTGTGAGCGATTTTAACTCAACAATGTTTAAGATCACCTCTCAATTAGAGTTATGTGGTGAGAAAGTCACGGAAGCGGATAAGCTCGAAAAGACACTATCTACTTTTCATGCTAATAACTTGCTCCTGCAGCAGCAATATCGTGAGAAGGGTTTACAAAATATTCAGCTTTAATCTCATGCCTTCTTGTGGCTGAAAAAAATAATATGCTCTTGATGAAAAATCATGAATCCCGCCCAAGTGGTTCAAGGCCGTTGCCTGAAGCAAATGCCACAAAGTTTAACAATAATGTCCAAACCCCGGTCGTGGTAGAGGTCATGTACGTGGCGTGGCCGAGGCCGTGGACGTGGGGGCTCTCGTCCATATAGTGGCTTCAAAAATGCAAGTCATCAAGAGAAGCCAAATAATAGAAAAAGTGGGCAATCGAAAAATAATGTTGAAATGTGCTATAGGTGTGGCATGACAAATCATTGGTCTCGTACACCAAAACACCTTGTTGAACTTTATCAAGCCTCAATTAAAGCTAAAGGCAAGAACATTGAAGCAAATTTTGTCCAAGATGATTCCCCTCATGGACAATATGATGCAACCCACTTGGATGTCTCAGATTTCCTTGTTTACCCTGAAGGTGCAAGTGATGCTATGTTTGAGGATGCCACTCAAGCTTGAAGTTTTTCTTTTGAATGAATAATGTTTTTGCAATGGACTTGTTGTCCCTCTTAGTATGAATAATGTTTTTTTTGCAATGAATATGATTACTGAAATAATAAAGCATTTATTTCATCTTACTTCAAGTCACTTATTTATTTTTGCTTCTTTATTTATTGAAGAAATCTTGAAAATGTCCAAGGCGAACGAAGAAGAAGTATGCTTGGCAGATTGTGCAACTACGCATAGCATATTCAATAATAAAAAATACTTTACTCACTTATCATTGAAAGAGGCAAATGTGAGTACAATATCGGGTAGTACAAATTTAATTGAAGGCTCCGAAAGAGCAAACATAATACTACCACATGGAACAAAGATAGTCATAGAAGAAGCATTATTCTCTTCTAAATCTCAACGAAACTTAATGAGTTCAAAGATATTCGATTGAATGACTATCACGTTGAGACAATGAGTGAAAATGACAATGAATTCCTTTGCATTACAACCTTGAGATCCGGTAACAAAAGTATTTTAGAAAAATTACCGGTACTATCCTCTGGTTTGTATTACACTAAGATTAGAGCAATCGAAGTTTATACTATCGAAAAACAGATTGATAGTAACTTCAAAATATGGCATGACCGGTTGGGCCATCCCGGGTCAATAATGATGCGAAAAATTATCGAGAATTCATGCGGTCATACATTGAAAAACCAGAAGATTTTTCAAAGTAAGGACTTTTCATGCATTGCATGTACTCAAGGAAAATTTATTTTGAGACCATCATTAGAGAAGGTCGGATATGAAAGTCCTGCTTTTCTATAGAGAATTCATGGAGATATATGTGGACCAATACAACCATCATGTGGACCATTTAGATATTTTATGGTCCTAATAGATGCATCCACAAGATGGTCACATGTGTGCTTATTATCTACTCGTAATTGGCATTTGCAAGGCTTCTTGCACAGATAATACGTTTACGAGCACATTTCCTGGATTCTCCAATAAAGAATATACGCCTTGATAATGCTGCAGAATTCTCATCGCAAGCATTCAATGATTATTGCATGTCTATTGGTATAAATATTGAACATCCAGTTGCACATGTTCATACACAAAATGGTATGGCCGAGTCACTTATTAAACGACTCCAGTTAATTGCAAGGCCATTACTGATGAATACCAAACTCCCAGCCTCTGCATGGGGACATGCCATTTACATGCTGCGACACTAGTGCGCATCAGGCCAACAGAATATCAAAAGCTCTCCCCGATGCAATTGGTGTATGGTCATGAACCAAACATATCTCATCTAAAAATCTTTGGGTGTGCGGTTTACGTACCAATAGCTCCACCACAACGCACAAAGATGGGACCCCAAAGACGATTGGGAATATATGTTGGATATGAATCTCCATCAATAATTAAATATTTAGAACCATCGACTGGGATTTATTTACGGCAAGATTTGCTGATTGCCATTTCGACGAATCTAATTTTCCAACAATGGGGGGAGAACGTAAGCAGTTGGAAAATAATATGTCATGGAATGAATTATCATTATCTATTCATGATCCTCGTACAAGTCAAGTGAAAATGAAATTCAAAAGATAATTCATTTGCAAAATCTAGCGAATCAATTGCCAGATGCATTCGCTGACCCACAAAGAGTTACCAAGTCTTATATTCCAGCTGCAAATGCTCCAATTAGAATTGAAGTCCCTGAAGGACCAACTACAAAGGCTAGTGAGTCTAAGGCACGCATGAAGCGTGGAAGACCAGTCGATTCCAAAGATAAAAATCCTCGAAAAAGAAAAGGAGCAAATGTTAGTGATGGCCCGAAAGAGGAAGAAAAATCTCCTGAAGAGACTAATAAAACTCCAGACAAGTCATACGACATAACAAAAGAGACACAGGTACCTGAAATTATTGAAAATGAAGAGATCTCCATTAATTATGTCGTAACTGGAAAGATATGGAATCGAAATGATACAAACATCGATGATATTTTCTCATATAATATAGCACGCGATATTATTGAAGAAAGTGAGGATCTTGAACCTACATCACTGGAAGAATGTAGGCGTAGAAGTGATTGGCCAAAATGGAAAGATGCTATCAACAAAGAATTAAACTCTCTGAGTAAGCGTAAAGTTTTTGGACCTGTAGTCCGTACACCAAATGGTGTAAAACCCGTTGGATATAAATGGGTATTTGAGCGAAAAAGAAATGAGAAAAGCAAGACTTGTCGCACAAGGCTTTACTCAAAGACCTGGAATTGATTATGAAGAGACATATTCTCCAGTAATGGATGCTACTACATTCCGTTACCTAATAAGTCTGGCTATACATGAAAAACTTGAGATGCGTCTCATGGATGTAGTAACGGCCTATTTATATGGGTCCTTGGAGAATGATATTTATATGAAAATCCCGGAAGGATTCAAAGTGCCTGAAGCACAACACCCAAATGCTCGAGAAGTTCATTCGATCAAATTAAATAAAGCTCTATATGGACTAAAACAATCAGGACGAATGTGGTTCAATTGTTTAAGCACATTCTTGTCAAAAGAACGATACAAGAATGATACCATATGTCCATGCGTTTTTATTAAACGATCTGGAGCAAATTTTGTCATTATCGCAGTCTACGTTGATGACTTGAACATTATTGGCACTCCTGAAGAGCTATCAAAAGCGGTTGATTGTTTGAAGAAAAATTTTGAAATGAAAGACCTTGGAAAAAACAAGTATTGTTTGGGTCTGCAAATAGAGCACTTGGAATATGAAACGTTTGTGCATCAATCGAATTACGTAGAAAATTGCTAAAATAATTCTACATGGATAAGGCACATCCACTTAGTACACCCATGGTTGTAAGAAACTTAGATGTGGAAAAAGATCCTTTTAGACCTCCGGGAGAGAATGAAGAACTTCTTGGTCCTGAAGTACCATACCTTAGTGCTATCGGCGCACTAATGTACCTTGCTAACTACACACGACCAGATATAGCTTTTGCCGTTAACTTACTAGCAAGGTTTAGTTCTTCTCCTACTCGAAGACACTGGAATGGGATCAAAGATATATTTAGATACCTTCGAGGTACAAGTGATATGGGTTTGTACTATTTGAACTCTGGTAGCTCTGAGTTAATTGGATATGCCGATGCTGGATATTTGTCTGATCCACACAAAGGCCGTTCTCAAACAGGTTATTTGTTCACTTGTGGAGGTACTGCTATTTCATGGCGTTCTGTTAAGCAAACTTTGGCTGTTCCCTCTTCTAACCATGCAGAATTGATAGCAATCCATGAAGCAAGTCGTGAATGTGTCTGGTTGAGAACCTTAATTGGACATATTCGCAATATGTCTGGTCTTACATTCCAAGAGGAAGTTCCAACAGTGCTTTATGAAGATAACACAGCTTGTATCGCACAATTGAATGAAGGATTTATTAAAGGAGACCGGACAAAGCACATTTCACCAAAGTTCTTCTTCACACATGACATACAAAAGCAAGGGGCTATCAAAGTACAACAAATCCGTTCATCTGAGAATTTAGCAGATTTGTTCACCAAGTCACTTCCAACATCTTCATTTCAAAGATTGGTACGAAAGATTGGAATGCGGCGACTAAAAGACATAAAGTGATGTTTCAATCAGGGGAGACGGATATGCACTGCACTCTTTTTTCCTTCGCTAAGTTTTTACCCCACTGGGTTTTTCTTAGCAAGGTTTTTAACGAGGCAGTAACTTTAAAGCGTATTCGACAAATAAACTAATGTCATTCAAGGGGAGTGTTATAAATATGAATGCCATGAGTTCATGACTCTTCCTATACCCCATATACTCCATTTAGTATTGTACTTTATTATTCCATTATGTAAATTGAGAGTTACAAAACTCACTTGGTTATGGAGAGTTCCCTATAAATAGGGCTTGAACTTGTACATTGAGGCACACTTGAAAATACAATGATATTCTCCCCTCTCCTCTAACTCTTTAAAATCTTTATCTTATGAAAGAATTAAAGTTGTGTGGTGTTTTTTGAAAACTAAAACTCAAATGAGGGCAAAATGGTACTTTCCAGGCCTTAATTCGCAAAAAGTCAAGATCGTGGGTAATATGTAATTGATGTGCTCTAACAGGGCGATATAAGTAATTGTTGAACTAACATGGTAAAAAACGTAATTAACAAAACTAACAAGGGAGCTGAATGAAAATTTCCAGGCCCTTGCTCTTTATGCGGGTATGATTTTGGGTTTATATATACATGGTGTCAAAATCCCAAATATATATATTTGATGGTTGTAATTTGTTCCTTAAACTTTTAAATTTGTTGCGGTATGGGCGTATGGCTCTAAAATTTTGTTACTTGTGTGCCAGTTTCACTTGCAGCCGTAAAAGTTAAATTGCACAAAAATATACTACTCTTTTCGTAAAGTTTACCATTTCATTTGTTGTCGTTTTTCGATCGTAAATTACTTCTAAATTTTTTAACCCATGTGACTTAAGAGTAATTTAGGACCAAACAATGGTCAACAGAACTAAATGAAAAGTATTTGACCGGACGGAAAAGTTCAAGGAACAAGTCGCAACCAAACAAAGTTTGGAGGCAAATCGCACAAACAAGCAAACTTCACGGGGCAACATGCAATTTACCTTTTAATCTATATAATATATAAAAGCAGAATTCACATTCTAAAAATATCAACCAATCAGAATGCTCAATTCAAGTTCATGCTGACGTGTCAATTTCTCATTTAATTGGAATAAATTTATTTTAAAATTCACTTGAAAACATTGACTAAAAATAAAATAAAATTAAAATTCAACTAAGCTGCCAAAAAATAATTAATCTAACTGAAAATACACGTGGTGAAATATAATCTCCCCAAATTCAATTAAAATTAGAATTTCTATCTTATAATCAAAATTTTGATTCCTCTGCCGACCATTTCATGTATACATTAAAATAAAAAATGACTAGAAAAAGACGGTATAATATTTTAACTACTTTGTACTTATGTCACTATTCATGAATTTATTCAATAATAATTTAGAATAATTGATATATTTGACATGTGTATTACACAATAAATTATAATAATACTCATATTTGGTGATACTATTTTGAAAAATGTCTACCATGAAAATGAAAGAAAATATCATTATGTATTTTATTTGATATTTATTTACCCTTTAGGTAATTTAGAATAAAAGATTTGTTTGATATGTATATTCCGAAATAAATTAGAATTACAATAACATTCGATTCAATGATGGTACTGCCATATGAACTTATTATCAATAAAAATTATTTTAGAAATAGTTATTTATTTATTATTTAATACTATCACCGTTCCTGTATAAGTTTATCATTTGCTTTGTATGTGGTAAAACTCATTTCAGGTACTACGGAGTGCCTCTGTCCAATTTAGGTAATCCAGAGTGCGCCCTGTTCTATTTAGATACTTTCTAATTCAACAGAAAAAATGTGAACAATACAAGCGTGTGACAGCCACTAACCTGTCGGGCCAAAATTATCAAGACAATAGGAAAAATTGTCATGTCTTATACAATGCATTAAAATCCCAGTTTGGTACTCCAAAGTACCAAAAAGTGTACATAGCACCCGCCCATTTTTCATTTTTGTTTTGCATTTTTTAATTTATTCTTATTTTATTCTCTATTTTCGATATGTCGGATGTGTGATTACCATGCTTGAATTATTTAATTTTTGTTGTTAAATTGAAAACGTATCAAAATTGGTAATGTTTCACAATAAAGTACATAATTGGACACGGACGCTCTCTAGAGTACCAAAAATAGATTTTGTTCGAATATTATGAGTGAAAGTATGAGATGTTGATTATTGATTGGAAGAGAGAAAGTTGGAAATAAAGAGAGAAAGATGAAACTTAGAGAGAGGGAAAATGAGAGGAAAAATACGAGAGGTCTCTCAAAATGTGAATAGTATTCTGGGCCTCTATAATTGAAACCCAAATGTGAGGTCAATTATAGACGCCGAGAGGCCTCTATAGTCCAAATCCAAATATGTTGTAGGAGTTTTGTTGAATGACTATTAACTCCAATATTTGAACGCATTTGAAACAAAATAGAGTGAATGTGATATAGGATCTATGGCAAGTTCATGGTCACGGGGAAAATGAAAGACATTTATGTGGATGACATTATACCCAGTCTTAATTATGCCGAAATAATTTATAATAGTGGATGGGTTTGATTATGTTCCATAATAATTAAAATAATAATTGCATTTGATGGGACTACATGTAGGCTATCTATCCATAATAAGTGTAAACTGGCTTTATCCTATTTTGAAATTCAAGAGATTAAGTGTTTTGCTGAATGAGAATTGAAATTCAATATTGGAATGCATTTGAGAAAAAATAGGGTGAACGTGATATGGGATCTATGGCAAGTTCTTGATCACGGACAATTGAAAGACATTCATGTGGATGATATTATACTGAGTCTTTAAAACAATGGATGTGCATGTTCGATTGGTGTACTCATGTGATAATTTACAATAACAATCACAATAGATGGTACTACCATATAGGCTCTCTATCTATAATAAGTGTATTCTTGCTTATCCTATTTTGTAGTTCAACATATTAGGGGTTTTGTTGAATGACTATTGAACTCCAATATTGAAACCCATTCAATTTGAGGAAAATAGAGCGAACGTGATATATGATCCATGACAAGTTCATGGTCACGTGGAAAATGAAAGACATTCATGTGGATGACATTATACTCAGTCTTAATTATGCCGAAATAATTTATAATAATGGATGGGTTTGATTGTGTTCCATAATAATTAAAATAATGATTGCATTTGATGGGACTACCATGTAGACTATCTATTCATATAAGTGTATATTGGCTTTATTCTATTTTGAAATTCAAGAGATTAAGGGTTTTGCTGAATCAGAGTTGAAATCCAATATTGGAACGCATTTGAGGAAATTAGGGTGAACGTGATATAGAATCTATGACAAGTTCATGATCACGGGGCAAACGAAATACATTCATGTGGATGACATTATACTCCGTCTTAATTATGATGAAATAGTGGATGTGTTTGATTGGTGTACTCATGTGATAATATACAATAACAATCACAATAGATCGGACTACCGAGTAGGCTCTCTATCTATAATCAGTGTATTCCTGCTTATCCTATTTTGAAGTTCAACATATTAGGGGTTGTTGAATGACTATTGAACTCCAATATTGGAACCCATTTAATTTGAGGAAAATAGAGCGAAGGTGATATATGATCCATGACAAGTTCATGGTCACGGGGAAAATGAAAGACATTCATATGGATGACATTATACTGAATCTTAATTATGACACATATGAATATTATGCATGTACATGTTAAGTTTGAAGATGAAAAAATACATCGTATTAAGTATTTTTGTAAATTCAACATTTTCCGATGGTAAAGGTGGAGTATTATATGATCATGCTCATAGGGCAAAGGAAATACATTCATATCGAAATAGCATAGTCCCGATGGTTATTGGATGTTGACAATAGTATCAATGCCAATGAAAATAATAATGGGGTGATATTATATTGCCATATGACATTCTAATTCAATGAAAAAATACATCCTGTTAAGTTTTTGGATACTATAAGATGTTTCAGTTAAGAGTTGGTGTGTGGTAATGCAAACATAGACCAAGTAGAGAGATAAACAATTGTGTAACAATATACATATGAGCGATATCTTTCTTTATTTGTAGTTCGACACAATCAAATTTATATAGTAACAAGTGTGCGTACAATTTTTTATGCCCCGTCGAGTACTCGACGGGTTAATTAACTAGTTATATTATAACATCAATAAATTTGAGTCATGATCCACTGCGTATTGTTACAACTCACGAGTATTATTGTGTTTAGATGTAGGCCTAACAATATTGTATCAGAGCCCATCGGCTTATACTCAGACATGAATTTCAATTTCCAATATTAGCTCCAACACATATTAAATTTCAATCGATTAGCCTCTTCAAAGAGTTTAAAATTGGTCACATACTTGAGAATTAATATAAATTAATATATTTCGCAGTTCCCCATTAGGGATCGAATCTCACCATATGCATATCCGCCTCTGTAAAATTATTCACTTGTTGAAATGATCCCATCATAAGTGTGCATGTAACGCCCCGACCACTAATCGGCCGAAATCCCGACCCTTTGGGCCGGCGCGATTACTCCTGGACTGCTTTCCGGCCGGGAACTTCCCAATAGGCCACCTATCCTAAAATTGATACAGAGTAAACACGCTTAACTATATGTTCTGCTAAGTGTATTCACGAAAATAAAGGTGTACCTTATTGACATAATTAAGATTCTCAACCCCTTTAACGTGACAATGCATAAGTGTTTTTGACACATGTATATGTATGCCACTATGTCCTATTAAATTCTCCAGTCGACTGGAATAATCGCCACAATCGATTTTTTAGGTTTTATTTTTCCTCCCTTTTTAAGATGAACCGAGGTCCCGGGTTTATTAGGGCACTTGGGTTTATACTTGTGAAAACTGAAAAAACCCCAAATTTCGATCTACACAAGAATCGGCATTCAGCAGCTACTACTAGAAAGAAATTAACAGAACACCGACCGACGCCACGTAGCCACCTTCCTTCCCGTAGAAATCACAATTGCCCTACTCAGATCAACCTTTCTCTTCTTTTCTCCTCCGGCGAGTTTCAGATATGTTACCGAGATGGACCAGAGTTTTGAGCCATCTCAACAGGATTAACAACAATTTCAACACGACCAGTACTAATTTCTCGAGAGATTTATCCTCTCTTCACCCCTTCCGAAGCTATGCCAAAGCTGCTGCTTCGCCAACAAATGTCGCAGCAGCCTCTTTCACGCAGCCAAATAATGTCGCTGATTCTACTCAGAAACCTAACTCCGTGGTACGTTCAGTATTGAGTATCACTATTATTACTAATTGTTATTCTTATGGTCAAATGATCAATTGTTGTGGCTGTACTTAGTCTTTGCGAACTGTTTTGGTTATATAAGCTACTCGGCCTAGATTATTGATTATTTGTTTTAGAAGTAATTTTCGGTCAAATTTCGAAAAAAATTCAACCTCTGGAACATAGGGATTATTAGCTAATTAGCTAGGTTATGAGCTAATATATCGAGCTCTCGATTTCAGCTAATATTTCACCTGTTAAGTAATGCCTTAGTGAAGAAAGGGAATTGAACCACATGATATCTTATTGTTAACATAAAAAAGTGAGCATAAATGGATAACTAATTCAAACATCAATGTAATAGGTTTCATAGCCAAGTATCTCTAGCTTTGCAGCTAGGAAAATCTAGGAAATGAGCATATTCCTAATTCTATAATAATCCTATTCTGGTTGACATGTGGAAGATAATATATTGTACAGGTGAACCTGAACAAGATGTTCTTTGCGAAACCATATTCATTGGCATTGGCTGCTGATTCTCCATATAGGATTGATACTCCTCAATATGATGGCATCAAGCGCCTTGCGCTGAAGATGATGCTGTTCTACAGCAAACAAAGCCAGTTCATCCGTTGGTCCAATGCTCTTTACACACGCGTAACTGATCAAGTTGATAATCCTACCATTTATGACGGTATGTGGTCTTGATTTATCATTCCACTATATATTTATTTATTTTTAAGTAGATAAATGTAACTTGCCCAGTTTCTAGAGACAAAGCTGTGAAACAAAATTAGATGTAGCTTGCATGAAGTATATTGCAAATTACAAATGATCTACTTTCTATTTTGTTGTCTAAAGTCTAAAATATATGCAGTTTTTTGCTTGGAGAAGACATTTAAAACAACATTTTCGTTGCTCATAATTCATATGTGGCTCTGCTTACGCCGTTTAAAGGAAGAAGGAAAAGAAGGTGTTGAGTTGGGACAGTACTTGTATGAGGCATTCAATCATGATCTGGAGGTTAGAGTGGCTAAAGCAGGGGTGAGTTCTTTATACCTTTCCTACAGATTTTGGAGTTTCTCCTATGCTTATATTTCAATATGCAATTATAGACTATAGATTTTATTTTTTAAAAAAGAAAAGAAAAGAAAAGAATGGTCTTTTCAGTTGCAAATACTAAAATCTGCTTCTGAAGTGAGGCAAGTCTGTTGAAAATGTCTTTTGACTCATGTGCTATTCGATTTTAAGAAAACTTCATTCTCCCTTTCTCTATCACAACTGCAGGTAAATTTGCTGCTGACAAAGTGGATGAAAGAATTGGAAAAGATATTTTACGGGAACATTATTGCTTATGATGAAGCCATAGGGAAGCAGGACGAGTTGCAAAGGTTATTTGGAGGTACAGTGTATAAGGATATGTAGTGAGCATTGGTTTCTGAGCTTTCCTTATAAGGCCTCCCCCCCCCCCCCCCCCCCCCCCCCCCCCCCCCCGTTTCTCCCTCCTTCCTCGCGTCCTGCTATTCATCTTTTTTTTTGTACGTCCTGTTGTATTTGCACATTCCTGAGATGGCACATTTACAATGCAACACACTTAATTTGGGGGGGGGGGGGGGGGGGTGGGGGTGGGGGTGGGGGGGGGTGTTATCTGCTTATTTTCAAACATTGGATAGGTTTTGCTTAGTGTTGGGACCTCACGTGTAAAGTGGGTGCATATGTAAGATTGTGTTATAAGAAGTCGTCCTATTTTGGTATAAATGATGCTCTTACATTCAGCTGATTTTATATTGCAGGAATGTTTTCTTATCTGATGACAGTTTATCTGTTCCTAGTGGAGCTGTCAGTTCATCAAAACCTAGTGGAGATGTCTTACTTCCTCTCCAGGCAAGTATTAATTCTACTGTTCAGTCCATATCGATACTAAAATGTCAGGTGAGCTAGATAATTTTTTTTTCTTAGAGAAACTCTATATTCGAATCAACTTGATGTCAAAATGGTATGTATACAAGGTCAGTCAGATAATATGAGTCATCTTAATATGTCAAACTCATACAGAACTCTACTGGACTCTTTAAATGATTATTTATTGTAGAATTTACGTCCCACAAGAATTGTGGATTATAATAGAGGTGATTGTTGTCAGGGCTTCGGTCCTTATGTGGTTGGTTGGTATTTCAAGTCCTCGTGTACGTGTTTACCGAGGCTGTATAAAAAACAGTGATCTTAGATACGTAGAGTTGAATCGTCTTTTTGTCATTTGAGTTTAGTAGCCTGGTAGGTTGTGGTGTACTGGAATTTTCCAGGATATTGTAATTGGAATGAGAGGAGTTGTGACCTCTATTTGAAGTTATAAACTGTTTCTCCATCATGATCCTTAGTTAGACTCTTGGAGAGCATTATGTTTCTCTTGTATGCTGGCAACAGTGTTGAACTACAATAAATTGAAGATGCACTAACCATTCTCTGATTTCCTGTAATTCACCAGGCAATGGTGAGGTATGTTCGCAGGGAAGCCAGTTGTTTGTCATTAACAGGTACAGTGCCAAAATTCTCCATTATACTGCAAGTCTGTCATATTTGCATGAATCTTTCGAGTTTTGAGGATAGGGTTCTTATTTATTTCCATGGCATATAGAGTACTCCCTCATCACATTAATAAGGATATGTTTTGCCACATTTCGCGTTCCATTTACAACATTGATACATTTCCGCATTTGGTAACTTTGTATATTTCTTTATTGAAGTGGGTCTATCCCATTACCCCACATCCGTACAAATTTGCCCTTCTGTTTCACTATGGTCATTGTATAATCTAATAATACATCAAAGCTACCCCATAGTCCCACACACAATATACTACCAATACTTTCCCAAAACTCTTAATCTCTGTGCCAAACAGTTAATGTACTAATTATAGTGGGATAGAGGGAGTGTTCGACTGGGGGACTAGTGTGCTGTGCTCCTGCTTGCATTGTTATACGACAACAAGGTCGCTGCTAGCAAAATGTTTAGTTCTAATTTTTCTTGAAGAAATGTCAGTGAATTGGGCACTTTAGCATTAGTATAAGGCCATAAGCAGAAGGCCAGGGAAGAGTCTTCTAACCTAAAACTTCAGTTATGTTCTTTCAAAGGGTTGAGCTGCTTATTGCTTCTCCTCTTCATATCACACTTAGACCCTCAATGTTTTTCCCATATTTTTGCTTGATTGGCTAGCAAGCATATATGGACGTCAGCTCCTGCCTACTATTACTTTTTTTTTTTTTTTTTTTTTTTTTTGTGAACATTACTTACTGTCAATTCTCCACTACTGAACTTTTATTTGAAACTTCCTTTCCTATGAAAGAATGAGAAAACACTCTGATATGTGGGGGTGTACTTTTATTACCAATTACTTGAAAGATCTTTTCCCACATTGTTTCCACTATGATTCTTGCTTGTGAAAATCAAATCTGTGTAACTTCTTGGTAATAATTAGTGTTACATTGTATACAGATAAAGAAGCTGTAATGTCAGGCAACTTCATGTTTACACCGTTGAATAACAGCAGTGCTAGTATGGAGAAAAACTAGGACAGTGGGTTTTGTTTGAAATTTATGATCATCACATTACATTACGCATTATACCATAAGTTTACTACACTGCTGGGATGCATTGACATCGATGACATGCAAGAGGACCTCAGGAACCTTGTTTGCCAGCAAATAAATGCTAGGTGTTTCAGGTATACTGTAGAACAACTTTTTCTACTCTAGTGTTGTGTTGATTAGTATTACAACTGTCTTAAGTTATTGTTTCATTTCATCTTCAAATTTACCCTTATTTTCATTTGGTAGATGTAAGAACTAGAATATAAATTTCCGAAACGTATACTCCACCATTGTAATAAAATGTTAGTAATATTTTTTTTTTCAATATACCTGAATGTATGTGGATTTTGGATGGGCTGCTTATGTTTTGGTATTGGTATATATTTTCAGACCTGCACTCATGAATGTAGTTTGCTGGATGATTGTTAAAAGATTGTTAACGTTTGGCTTCCACTAAATTATGTACAGTCTATTATAACCAGAGATTATATTGTTCGCCTTCAGTACTAGCAAAGAGTTCAGAAGACCAAAGGATCATGAAACTGAAGCAATCAGTCACTTGCAAAAACAAAATCAAACTACCAACCTTTAACTCCACTGCACACCTTAATTTTGGGAAGAAAAAAAATAAAGTTAAGAAAAGAAAAAAAGGAAAGAAAAAAATAGAGAGTACTCATGCTACTAGCGGTTGTTAAACGTTGTATACAGTTTACTAAATGCTGGACATTTATTTGAAATTTGCACAAAAAGTATTATTTTTCAAAAATATGATGAACAAGTCTCAAACTTATTAAATCAAAACTACCACAAACAATTTTATAAGTATATCATAAATTCATTACTTATTTACGACAAATTTTCCAGAAAATTTTGCCTGCTGCAATTGAACGGCTGATCTTGAAGAGTCCTATCCCAACTCCCTCCCCCGCCTGTCTTTTCGTTTAAATTTATTTATAGTGTTCGGTAAAGATTTATATCTATGTTTTTATATTCAATCTAATAGTATAAAAATATTATAGAAATTAATCTCGATTTTAGTTGGATTATATCTTATGGTGTGTTCTTTAGATACAAATGAATGAAAAACGCATTAAAAAAATACAATTAGGTTATTAAGTTATTTAAGTCGAATATTTGTATCGATTTTAAAAGTGTTAGATTAATAAAACATTTTGAAAAACTAAACAAGTTTTGGATCTTAATTTAGACATTTCTTATCGCGTTGAATTAGTTATTTAGTTCTCCACATCGCCTATAATGGGACTCGAACCCCATATGCTGCTACGGATAGAGAATGTAAGACTTCGACCCCCTTCTTAGGAGGAGTAAGTATATAGAGAGGCTACCCTTTCCTATATAGTAGAATAGGTTGGTTTTTTTTACCTAAAAAATCAAAATTCGCGGCCAGCCCAACAAATAGTCGGTCAGCTAGTTTTAGTATAAATAGACAAAAACCATAAATTTAACCCATTCAACCATAATCGTTCTCTCTCTAAAATCATCTCTTTCTCTCTCTAAAATATTTCCTCCTCCACTCCCCACCACGCCGCCGCCACCACCTCCACCATCACTACGCCGCCGCCACCACCACTACGTCGCCGTCACCACCACCACCACGCCGCCGCCACCACCATGCCGCCGCCGTCGTCGTCACCATCACCACCATGTCGCTGCCACCACCACTACCACCTCTGCTTCTCCACGCCACCACCACTGCTGTCTCAATTAGATTTACATTCTCTATTTTCAGATCTACTTTCTCTCTCTTCAGATCTACTTTCTCTCTCATCTCTCGTTTTTCAGTGTGGTTTTAAGACTAGGTGATGTGGTTTTAAGACTGGATGGTATGGTTTTAAGACTCTCTCATCTGAATATTGATATTTTCGAGCAATTCAACTCATAGTGTGTGGATTCGAGTTTTCACCTATTTGTTTACTTGTAATTGTAAACGAAATAGTTTTGAATATCAATATTTTCTAGCAATGTATGTTGATTATGTGTACTTTGTGATAGGATGAGAAAGAGGAGGAACTTGAATTTCAATTTGATAATGTGTTTTATCATGGATCCACTATTGTGCTTTTAATAGATTTTGGTGTGGTTTTTTATTTCATAGTGTGTTAGATTTGTCAAGTGTATGATTTTAAGGCGACATAGTGGGGTTATCAGTATCTTTGTTGTTGTTTTAAGAACTCGTGTTATGGCTCTAAATATATTTGATATGATTTTTAAATTCGGCTTGTTACTGCTCGATTATAGTTTTAAGGGAGTTCGATGTGGTTTTAATTCACGTTGTTGTGGTTTTAAGAAATACATAATATTAATGCTACTGTGTTGGATTTGTTGTATGATTTCTATGGGATATGGTGTTGTTATAAGTATTATTATTGTGATTTTAAGAACCCGTGTTAATGTTTCAATCATATTTGATATGTTTTTCAGCTTCAATTGCATGTTACTGTTGTATTACACTACAAGAAAACAGCCATTTAGCGACGGATCGTTAGATACGGATCCAATCCGTCGCTAGTTAGCGACGGATCGCTACGGTTAGCGACGGATAAGGACAAACTGCGCTCTAAGCTCAGTTCTTCCTTGGAAGGAGCCAATCCGGCTCCAGATTAGCGACGGATGCGATTTATCCGTCGCTAAATTGGCGACGGATAGTCTCATCCGTCACTATATGTGTTGACCAAAATCTGATTTACATTAAAAAAATTAAAACAAATAAATAAATAAATAGATAGCGACGGATGAGGTCATATCCGTCGCTAGATTTTTAATACAGATCGGGGAGCGTCTTCTTCTCCCCCATTTTCCCCCTTTCAAATCCCTAATTTCCCCACCTCTTCTTCTGTCCGATTCCACCACCACCACCGATTGTGTCACCACCACCCTCCTATTCCTCCACCGCTGCCCGGAGATAAGTCGTTATAAGTCACCGCTCTCCTCGGTTTGCAACCACCGCCCTCCACCGTTCGTGTCCAGCACCACCGTACCGGATTTCTCCGGAGCCGCCAACCACCTCATTATCCTTCTCTGCTCATTCAATTCAAGTTAGCAACTCCTTCTCTGCTCATTCCAGTTAAGTTTAGTGTTTTCTCAATTTGTGTTTGCTCAATTTTTTGATTTTTATTGATTTGAGCTGTTAATTTGTGTTCAATCATGTTTCTATAATTAGAGCTGAATGTTCTATCTTCAGTGTTTTATGTGTAAATTGTAATTGAAGGGTCTATGATATGATTTAAGTTATGAATTTTAATATTTCTTCTGTTGCTCTGAAATTTTTTACTTGTATGTATGTTGCAGTTGAAATCGATTATCGATTATTTAGGGTATGTGGTTTGTTATCTGCTAGAGTTGATTGGGGTTGATAAGGGTATAGAGTAGGATATAGTGTTTAATAGCAAGAAGATTGGAACAGTTTCTGATATGTGAATTCCCAAGATTTATGAAATGGCATGTTTAATTTTTTTTCCTTAGATAGTAACCTATAATTTAAAATATTTGGAAGCACAAATGAACTTTAAAATATTTGGAAGTGAATATATAAGTGGGTTTATTTCAAACTGGTATATTTGGAAGTGACTATATAAGTAGCTAATTTTACATTTTTGGTATTATGTTATGTTACGAGTCATGAAGATTGTAAAACATAAAGTCCAGTGTCGTTTCTTATCAGTGTATACTCAAAATCCATTTATTGTTTCTTACGGTTGTTCTTAAACGTGCAGATCATGCCGAGGCCAAAGAAACCGGGGAAGCTGTTGGCGGCCAGCAGCCGTAGCTACCCCGAGCCAGACTCGCCATTCCGCACCCCTAGTAGTCAGCCGGAGTCGGGGGGGGGGGGACCTCGGCGACTCATGTCAGCGAGACCCAGTCCCCTGGCCCCCGTTCTAGCAGCAGTGCAGGGTCTACTGGCTCAGACGTGTTTGCTAACCTGCCGGATGATGGGTACAGGGGGGAGGTGTACAGGGCGGGTGAGCGGGTGAATGGCAAGCTCGTCGTGTGGCCCATGCCTGGGCATGTGTAAGTTATTTAGTTGGATTAATTTGTGTGTTTGGTATTGTATGTTTTATTTAGTTGGATTAATTTGTGTATGTTATTGCAACAGGATGATGCCGAGGGAGGCTGCAAAGTTCATTAGCAAGGAATCCACGAAGAAAGTGGATCTCCCACCACTTGGAGCCCAGTGGCATACTTTCACTCCGGAGCGGAAGGCGGAGATTTTGAATGCTCTGGAGGTTAGTAATCTTTCTTCTTCTCTTATGGTTTAAGTGGTATGTTCTCAATTACTTGGGTGATATGTTAGTCACCGTGTGTCAGTTGAAATAGGACAATGTGCAATTGTTTGGGTGATATGTTAGTCACCGTGTGTTAGTTGAAATAGGACAATGTGCAATTGTTTGGGTGATATGTTAGTTACCGTGTGTTAGTTGAAAATAGGACAATGTGCAATTGTTTGGGTGATATGTTAGTCACCGTGTTATATATTTGTTAGTCTGAATTTTGTATACTTTCTGAAATGTAGGAGAAGTTCTTCCTCCCAACAAGTTCAAGTCGGAGCTGTGGTATGCCTTCGAACATGAAGGCTCCGAAGCCTTCCGGAAGAAGGTCGCCAAGATCAAGGCATCGGGGAAGAAGCCGGGGTGGATTGGGGAGGAGGAGTGGCCCCTGTGGTGATAGTGTATATGTCCTACAGACAGTCTTTATTAAGGGCATACAACCCTTATTAAGGGCATATATGTACTATTACACAAGTCAACGTAATATAATATATGTCTGTTTGTTTGACTATTGAGTATCGCTTTCATATTTATATTACACCAGGCATACAGCATGTCATATCTCTATTCCTGTCTGTATTGATATCAAACATGTCCCCTCGGATAGATGACCGATCACACAGATAGTGGGAGCTACGTGAGTTATCATCTATCCCAAACTCTCCCTAGTCGAGGTTCATCTCGGATGTAAGGGTCTGAATGAACCACGTGAGACTAGTATGCGTGGAGGTTATACTTGTTAGAGCAAGTGTGAGCCGATCCCACGGCCACGGAACGGATTGTTAGACAATCTAGAAACGTTCCCATAACTCCGCATAGTTGTTCGAAGGGTGATTACCGGACAATGGAAGTACCCACCGAAAACTCCCATCGATGTATACTCTACACCGAAGTGTCTATGGGAACCGGAAAGTTGTCGAAGTGATGCCAGTCGTCCTTTGGACTTACAGGACTTTATCATCACATTTGTTGCCCCATATCCTTGGTGGACCCGTCGATGTTAGCTCTGAATAAGCAGTTGACCCAAGACACGATCTAGGATTATGGATACATACAAATGGGGGTGATAAGTGATTCTGTGAAGGATTCATCTCTCACGTGTAGCACAGGAGAGCACTGCTCATAGTCGTTCATAGTTGTGATTGGTTAAACCGCTGGCCAGCGTATCAATATTATTATGATAGTCATAATAGATATTGGATTCACCAAGCAACTCACTGAAGACGCCCGTGGATGTATTTGTTAGTGTTGAAATATGTCCAGTCTGCATGTACGAACTGGAGCGGTCTAAGAGCGCGACAAAGCATCATAGGCCGTCCCTCAAGGGGCACGACCACACCCAAGTATGTCACTAAGGTGTGGACCGACCAAACATAGGGTCCGACCATCACTGGGAGGACAACCCTCAAAGTAAGCTCCTCACAAGGACAAAGCTGCCAGTGAGCTCGAGGAGCATCTCTCGGGCTCGAGGAGACCTTACGTCAAGGTAACGCTCCTTGACAGAAACTGAGCAGGACACTACTCGCATCTTCCACGTACAAGGAAGGCACGAGGACCACGAGCGACCATCCATGGTTGCTCCCTTGGGCCAAGGCCCATGGACCTCCTTAATGGGCCTGGGCCGAGGAAGGCCTCAATCCTACCCGTACACGTGTCGCGATCCTACGCTACCGGAAGTTGAAAGGTCACAAGTATATAAAGGCCTCATTTACTCCTCAACAGTAAGCATTAATATCACCTCCCAACCATCACATTTACTACTCGTACTAGGGAAGCCTCACAACTCCCTACTCGTAAAGTCGCCTCTCCGGTCTGATATCTTACAGACCGGGCAAGAGACACTAACCCCCCCTCTAGTCTATTTCAGGTACGAGGAATCTACAAGAAGGCTCACTTCCTATCATAGAGGAACACTACATGAAGAAGAACTAGAATGACCTAGATTAGTGATCTACTGCGAACTTAGAAAGAAACACGAATTACCCTTCAACATTTGGCGCCGTCTGTGGGAATCGACACGAAAGGTCATTCCTTGCCCTACTAGTCGAGCCACAACCCTCCTCGTGACTCTTCACGAGTATGCCTCCCAGAAGAAGCAACCGTCTTGCTAATGCACCACCCAGGAACCCTCCTCGACCTAGAGGCCGTCCCTCTAGTAACGGTCGCGGAGGAGGAACGGAGGGTGCTCCGAGGGAACCAAGAAACAACAATGTTGCAAGGAATCGGGATTACACGGAGGGGGCATTTACTAATGTCACCAACTCCCAAAATGAAAGATCGGGCGAAAACAACCCGCAAGGGATCCCGGTAGGAAATGCCTATGGAGCGTTGAGAGTCCCGAACAACGCCGAGCCTAGGGGGCAGCCTCCTCCAGTAGCAATCAACCAACCTCTCGTAGCAGGGAACCCTCCTCAACCGGCCGCATTGACCTTCACCCTTCCTGATGGACGTGTAGTCCGACCATCAGACTTCGGGATGGGCGAAGCTCAATACGGTCTATTCCTTCTTACTCTACAAGGATACGTCGGGGGTAATGAGGCTGTTAGGGTTAACACTGAGATACAAGCTCAGGGAGCACAACCAGCGCCGATGCAAGAGCAACCTCGTGATACCATGGTCGCTCCTCGTCAATCCCAAGGAAGAGCACCAGTTGCACAAGATGAAGCACATTCGAGAGCCAACACAAGGCCGATCCAATCTCGACTTGGACCATCAAGAATTCAATCGAGGTTAGGACCCCAAGGCGCCCCGGATGACTTGAGAGACTTGATCGATAGAAGGATACGGGCATCGTTACAAAATGTAGCTCAACAAGAAAATAGAGCTCAGGTGGTCGCTACACCACCCGCTCTCCCCAATCAAGTCACCCCCAATCAGGTAACTCCTCAAACCAACAAGAGGCAGTGGAGGAAAATCAAGCATTGAGAATGGTAGTTGAGGTAACCCCCCTTATCGACCCGATCACGGGGAGGAGGCTCACCCTGGAAGAACTCAACGCGAGAAAATCAGCACTTGATGCTCAGATAGAGACTCTACGAGGAACTGTCCAAGACCTGAGCCCTTTGTGCGATGAGATTAGAAGCCACCAGGCCAAAATCGAAAGAGGGTTCCCCACCTTCGAAAGCTATGATGGAACAAGTTGTCCAAAGGACTACTTGGTAAGATTTGGCACTAAAATGGACGCTTACGGTCATGATTCAAGGACCAAAGCACTCCTCTTCCCGGCTAACCTATCCGGAGAAGCCATGAAGTGGTGGTCGCGCCTCCCTCACCGATCCATCAAGTCATATAGAGATCTCTGTAAGGAGTTCTCTAAGCGTTTCGAGAAGGTAATGAACGCCAAGAGACGGGTGAGGTACTTGGCTGAAATTGTTCAGAGAAACAATGAAGACTTGAGGGACTTCATCAATCGCTTTCATGAAGCAGCCCTCCAAGTCGAAGATCACTCGATCAATGAGAGGAAAGAATATTTGTATGGTAACACTACCAACATCAAATTCCAAGATGTACTCTCAGCATCGTGTGTGGAGAATGAAGCACAACTTGCCAAAGTTTGCAAGGATTTCCTCGAGGCTGAGGAATTCCGAAAAACGGTCACCGTGAGAACCAATCTTCCCAAGGAAAAAGGGAAAGAAAAAGAAAAAGAGAAGGAGTACCCTCCTCGCCCCCAAATCCCGGGAAGCAAAGGAAAGAGCAAAAATTTGGGTTGATCAAGGAGGGCAACTCCAGAAATGATTTCAGAGACAAGAGGTCTCCTCCTCGAAGGTCACCGCCAAGACGATATAGCAACTACACAGACTTAAATAGGCCAAGATCCGACATCTTGAACTATATAGTCTCGAGGAAACTAGACGTCTCGTGGCCACCCCCGATTAAGGAAAATCAAAGGAACAAGAGCTCGGAAAAATTTTGCAAGTTTCACAAAGGGAAAGGGCACACCTCCGATGAGTGTGTCGAGCTCAAAAACGAAATTGAGAGGATGATACGCAACGGCCAACTGGTTAGCTACATCCGGAAGGAGGAACCTCTAGCACTCCTGCCTCCACCACCCAGGAGTGGGAGCGAGCACCCTTACCAAGGAAATCCTCAGGATGACGACATTCATAATTACAATAATTATGAGAACCGCCCCGTGAATGGAAGCATCCACACTCTCACAATTGCGGGAGGACCTGCGGGAGGCGACACCCGTAATCAAAGGGAGATTACGGCGGACAACCTTAGGGTCCGAGATGTGAAGTATGCTCAAGCCGCACGACCGGGAACCAATGTTATCTCTTTCGATGATAGCGAGATACCTCTGAAGCATGCCGGAGGAGGGAACATCTATGATCCTTGCGTCCCACTTGTAGTTTCCTTGGATGTTCAATCATACAAGTTGGGTAGAATCCTCGTCGACACCGGGTGCTCGGCAAACTTGATTTTCACCGGAATCTTGAAAAGGATGCAAATGAACCCAAGGGAAGGGCTCAGAGAAGTGAGGAGCGCATTGGTAGGATTTGGAGGACAACCTATCATGCCACTCGGAATGATCAACCTCACGGTGTCAATGGGTAGCGCTCCTAGACGAGTGACACAACAGGTTCCTTTTGTGGTCGTCGATATGCCGTTTGATTATTTTGCAGTCCTGGGGCGACCAGGTCTCTCGCAATTCCGAGCCGTAGTGTCCACAGTCCACAACAAGCTAAAGTTCCCCACTCCTCTGGGAATTGGACAAGAAGTAGGAGACATACGAGAAGCATGGGAATGCTACACCATGTCAGCCAAGTTCACTTCTAGGGTTGCCATTGGAGAACCCAACCCCGGGCAGTCATCTGAGGAGACACCCCTTGTTCACAATGCGCCTTATCGTTTCTACACGGTTCGGCGAGTGAAGAGAAAGTCAAAAAAGCTAAGTCCGTCACTTAGGCGAAGAAAAGCAATCATGAATAAAGACAAGGACACTCTAGTAGGAGCTGTTAAGGAGCTCGAGGAGTATCAAGTGATTCCACCAGCCCCATCCTCTTCCAAAAAGAAGAAATTCTTTGAGGAAACAAAATTGAAGCAAGAGAAGCCCTAGAAGAAATCCAAATTGTCGAAGGAAGCGCCAACAAGGTCACAAAAATCGGCACCGAGATGACTACTGAAGTCAGGATGAAACTCATCCAGTGCTTGAAGGATAACAACGATATCTTCGCATGGAGTACCGAGGACCTCAAGGGGATCGACCCACGTGTAGCCGTTCACCGTCTGAACGTAGACCCGTCGATCACCCACATCAGAGAAAAGCGAAGAGACTTCAGTGCGGAAGATAATGCCATCATAGAAGCGGAAGTCCAAAGACTTCTTAAAGTCGGCCACATCAAGGAAGTGAGATACTCCGATTGGGTATGCAATGTGGTCCTCGTGGAGAAAGGTCCGGGAAAATGGCGAATGTGCAACAATTTCACAAGGCTCAACAAGTTTTGCCCGAAGGATCCATACCCTCTCCCACGGATCGACCAGCTGGTCGATTCCACCGCCGGATGCGCCCTCCTGAGTTTCATGGATGCATACCAGGGCTTCTACCAGGTCAAAATGGCCAAAGATGATGTGCCTAAGACTGCCTTCTTCGCTAATGGCAATGTGTATTGCTTCAACGTGATGCCATTTGGTCTTAAGAACGCCGGAGCGACCTATCAGAGGTTGGTTAACAAAATGTTCAAAGAAGAGCTGGGTAAAACAATGGAAGTATATATCGATGACATGCTCGTCAAGAGCAAAACCGAGGAGCAACATGTAGGTTACCTGGCAAAATGCTTCTCAATCTTGAGAAAGTATGGCATGAAGCTCAACCCGGCGAAGTGTACCTTTGGAGTCAAAGGGGGGAAGTTCCTCGGTTACATGGTGACAGAAAGAGGAATAGAAGCGAACCCGAAAAGATAAAGGCCATCCTCGATCTTCCCCAACCTCAATCCATCAATGAGGTGCAACGATTGGTCGGAAAGTCAATTGCGTTGAGTAGATTCATCTCGAGGTCTGCCGAGAAAAATCTACCTTTTTTCAAGGTGTTGAGGAAGAGCAGCCACTTCGAGTGGACGAAGGAGTGCGAGGAAGCCTTCGAGAAGCTGAAAGAATACCTACTCGCTCCTCCACTATTGTCGAAACCCGTAGAAGGAGAGGTACTCTATTTATACCTAGCAGCGACTGGGGAAGCTATCAGCTCGGTCTTGGTACGAATCCAAGGGAACGACCACTTGCCCATCTACTACTTGAGCAAAGTACTTGCCGGGGCTGAAACGCGGTACATGGATATCGAGAGGCTTTCCTTTGCCCTCGTTTATACTGCAAGGAGGTTAAAACCCTACTTTGGTGCTCACAAGGTTGTAGTCTTGACAAAGCAACCTCTTAAGCAAATCCTCGGAAAACCCGAAAATTCGGGAAGAATGGCAAGATGGCGATCGAGTTAAGTGAGTACGACATCGACTATCAAGCACCTGTGGCCAAGAAAGCACAAGTCATCGCCGACTTCCTCGTGGAGTATCCCTCAAAAGGAACTTCAGAGGAAAACCCTTCGGAACCAAAGAGTGCTATGATGATGGTCGAAGAGCAACCCCATCCAAACAACCCCATGCAAGCTCTGGAAGATGCTTTAAAAGAGTTTAAGGCGATGTCCCAAACCAAAAGAAAAAGGCATGAAGTGTTCCTGGCTGAGGGTGCGGAGACCGTCTCTCCAAAACCCAAAGAATTAGTCGACCATGGAGACGTCTGGATTCTTCATGTTGATGGATCCTCATCAGGAAAAAATGGCGGGATAGGAATATACTTCAAGAGTCCGGAGGGGCTGAACTCGAGTACGCCGTTACTCTTAGTTTCCCGGTCTCCAACAATGAATCAGAATATGAAGCCATCCTCATAGCTCTACGTATGGCAAAGTCATTGGAAGTGAAGAAGCTACATCTCTTCACTGATTCCACTGGCCGAGAGCAAATCTCGGGGAAATTCAGAACCAAGAAGGCTCACTAGCTGAGTACAAGAGCGCCATCACAGAAGAAATCCAAAAATTCGAACAGTTGTGAGATTGAAAAATTCTCGAGGATCTCAACCAAGGGCGATGCCCTATCAAAGTATGTTTAGCCTCCGGAGGAGTTGATACCCGGAATGTGATACTTATGAGAATCAATGCATCTCTCTGTGGTCATCAAAGCCAAACGTCTTGGCAATTGACGCTCAACCGAGTTGGATGCAAGAGATAACAACATATCTCAAAAATGGAAGCCTTCTCGCGATAAGGCTGAAGCGAGGAAGGTCAAAGGGAAAGCTCCCCGATACATCATGCAAGGAGACTATGTAAAAAAGGTCTTTCGAGGGAGTCTACTTGAGATGCGTCGCTGAGCATGAGTTCAAAACTTTGGGAAAGATGCATCGAGGAAGTTGCAGAGACCATGCCGGAGGAAGAACCTCGCGCAAAAAGTCATTCGACAGGATACTCT
>CM051458.1:41523635-41745089 GCA_028274465.1 Plantago ovata
CGTACTACGGAAGCCTCACAACTCCCTACTCGTAAAGTCGCCTCTCCGGTCTGATATCTTACAGACCGGGCAAGAGACACTAACCCCCCCTCTAGTCTATTTCAGGTACGAGGAAGCTACAAGAAGGCTCACTTCCTATCATAGAGGAACACTACATGAAGAAGAACTAGAATGACCTAGATTAGTGATCTACTGCGAACTTAGAAAGAAACACGAATTACCCTTCAACAGTATTATTGGGTTAGACACATCGTCGATCCTAGATGCATTCGAGTCAGTCAGATGAAGGGACGTTACCATCGCCGCGTTGAGCGCAACAAACTTCACAACGAAAGGGTTTTGAGAAACCTCTCAAACGTCCTCATGTATTAATATTGCAAATGGAACTGTCTAGGAATTCCATGTTGCCTAGTGTAGCACTTGCTTAATACAATAAGGCCCTATGGGTCACACTATGTGGTGATTCAGCTTATCCGAATATCCTTGATGATGGAATCGTAATTAATTTAGAATTAATTGTGATTGATGAATTATAATTGATTTGGAATGAATTATAATTATTTGTGGCTCAATTAATAATTTAAAATTTTTATTGAATTGATTGATTAATTGTATTTTATGTAAATACAATTAAAGATTATATTTTAGAAATATAATAGAGGTTTGATTTGAAAGGATATATTAATTTAGAATTAATATATGCACATGGACAAAATCTACTTAGAGTTTGAATTGCCTTCGAATTATAAGTGGGTCCCAAAATTGGGACCCACATACTCCCCCTTGGCCGGCCGCGTGTAGTATTAGTATGGGAGGGAGTTTCGACTCCTTCCCATTTAGAAGTCAAGGGTTAAGTTATATTTTCCTAATTGAGTTCTAACTTAATTGAGAATGAATCTAGACTTAAATTGGTTTCCTTGTGCAATAAGAATTAGAGTTCTTATTCCTTTAGGAAGTCTAAAAGAATCTTCTTTAGGCTTCTATTGACTACTATATAAGTAGGTCATTAGAGAGCTTTTTCAATGCCGAATTCTTAGAGAATCATTCTACCTTTCTTAGAGAAAATAAAAAGCTATCCCCTACCTCTATACCCCAGCCGCGCGCGCCACTCTCCACCGGGGGAAAATCGCTGTCCCATCTTCTTGGCCACATAAAGAATATCCTAGCATTCTTTCCGATAAGTTGTTCATCCGTGGATACCAAGGTTGAGGTTCAAAGAGCTGGAAACTAACTTTTATTGTCTTGCAGATAATCAAAGTATTGCAGATATCTTCGACTTCGACGAAGGAGAAGATTCACGGGACTATTACGAAGACTTCATCGATTGGCATATCGATTCAATACCTATTCTTGCTTTTGGAGTATTGTAAGTCTTCTAATTAATGTGTTTATTATATACGTTATATGCATGATCAATTAACCTGCATGTTAAGAAAATTTTTGAAATTCCGCTGCGTACCCTAGGGGTAACTCTGACCATATTTTGTTACAGTGGTATCAGAGCCAGGTTAATTGATAATGTATATACGTATATATATTATGTGATTATGTAATTTATGTGGATGCAATTGATTCTATGATTAATTCGATTTTCAAAAGTTTTGTTTTTATATAAATTTAGAATTTATATTTAAAAAAAAAAGGAATTTATATATATATATATATATATATATATATATATATATATATATATATATATATATATATATATATATATATATATATATATATATCCCGCCTGCGTGACGCAGGCGCCCTAGGGGACGGGATTCGATCCCGTCCCCGTATATTATTATATATATTTATTTAATTTTTCCGGGTTGGACCCATTTTGAAATTTTGAGGATTGAATTTTATATTTGGAATATAAATATGACTCAATTGTAATTATTATTAACTAGAGGGGTTAAATTTAATTAGTATTATGTTGAGGGGCTTATTTGTGATTTATCAATTTATTGTTCATTACAAATAAGTCTTTCTACTTTTGAATTTTGAATTTAACACCTCCAAGGTTTGGAAAATTACAATTGAGTCCTTCGGGTTTTCGAAAATTGCTACCTGGTCAATAAAATTTTCGATTTTTCAATCTAGTCCAAATTTTCAATTTTTCATAGAGATTATAAGTATGGGATTATAATTTTCATAATGAAATTATGAAGTCATTTGGCATCCACATAGGCTACTACTTGTTTGTTTGCTCGATATGCTATTGTTTGACAATGCATGTTTAAATACCACGTATTTTACTTTCCGTTCGACCGCTATGCATGCGAGGGTAGACGGCGCCCTCTTATTTGTCGGACCGCATATTTTTATGTATGGGTAGGCGGCGCCCATTATATGCTTGACCGCGTTTAGAACTAGAATGGATAGGCGGCATCCATTACATGTAGACCGCTCATGCATGATGGGTAGGCGGCGCCCTTATTTGTTTGTGGATGACTCATAACAACCCTCAAGCTACAAGCCCCAACCAATATAAGAGCAGAAATATGTATACGTATGTGTTTCTGAGATGCTTTCCATGGGGTGCTTTAATTCTGAACTTTTATTGCGTTTCCCTGTATTGGCGACCTCGTCTTGCAGACTCGCAGTGATCGTCAGATTAGAGTAAGCTTATGGTTATAACTTACTGCATATTGTATCTAGCGACCTCGATAGGTATAATATGTAGAGCGTCTGGTTAAATTAGATTTAACACCCAAGAGTTGCGTGACGCAATTGGATAGTCCTACCGGTCATATTATGTTATGCGACCAGCCCCCGTTGGAGTATAGCATAGTATGGATTTGGATCTTGGCCACTGCGGTAACTTGTTGGACATTACCCGTATGTTTGTTTTGGGGGCAATCATATGTGAAAATAGTGGGAGCTAAACAGCTAAAGGACCTTGTTGTTTAGTTATGTTGACTGTGTATTTAGAAATAGTATTTCAATAGTTGATTTATTATTTTCGTTCTATATTATTTCTCCTTAGGAAAACAGAAATGGCTATACCGTCCTCCGAGCTCATTGCCAACTTGGAGTTGCAAAAGCTAACAGGACCAAACTACGTGGATTGGATCCATGAGGTAAGAAGGGTGCTATGGCACAATGAGGTTGAGTATGCGTTAGACGAACCTATCCCTCCACCTCCCACTGAGTTGACTACTGCAACCTATGATTGCTATTATGAGATGTCAGTGGAAAAGGCCGAGTTTGTGAAGAATTTGTTGCTGAATGCTATGTCTGACAATATGGTTGGACCATGTCGAGACAAGGAACCATATGAGATTGTGAGATATCTCTCCTTATTCTTGGATACTCCAAGGATGTGTGAAGGGTTCGAAGCTATCAAGATCATGCTTATCCAAAGACTTGAGACAGAAGAGCTGTCGCCTGAACAAGTCAAGTCATTGACTGATTTTCTCTTTCAACTTGTTGGATATGGCTTGGAGCTAGAAGCTAAGGCTTCCATTATCTTGATCGTGGAAAGATTGTTGCAATCTATTCAGAATCCCGAAGTCGGGACAGCAACAAAGTCGATTGCTGAGAGACCTATTGCCAACGAGTTTCTAAGGGTCAATCGTAGACTCAAAGGGAACAAGGGTGGCAAGAATGCACGCAATCGTAAGATGGCTAAATTTCGACTTAGGGTGTAGATTTGTCTCTATTGCAAACTCAAGGGCCATTGGAAGAAAGATGGTTTCTAGCTCAGGTATGTTTGTTATTGAAATGAACATGACTAATTTTGACTCCAATGGTTCGGTATTAGATACAGCTTGTGGCTCACACATTTGTAATAATGTGCAGGGGCTAATTGAACACAGGCTAGTCAAGCAAGGTGAAATCGACTTGCATGTTGGGAACGGCAATCCAGTTGAAGACAAACGCGTTTGACGCTGCAAGATAGATTTACCATCAGGACAATATTTAGAACTTGATAACGTTTATTTTGTTCCATCCATTGTCAGAAACATTATTTCCATTCCATTGTTGGACAATTTGAGTTTTTCCTTTCGTTTTGCTAATAATACTTGTTATTTTTCGCTAAATGACCAGTATTATGGAAAAGCTCGCTTAGTAAATGGTTTCTATATTTTGCAAAGTAGTCTACCTTTATTTCAAATACATAACAAACAACCGTCTTCAAGTGGGAAGAATAATCCATCTTATCTATGGCATTGTCGGATAGGCCATATCTATGAAACACGGATTCAAAGACTAAGGAAGTTGGACTACTTAGAACCATTTGATTTCGAATCATATGGTACATGTGAATCATGTGTTAAGGGTAAGATGACGAACAAACCCTTTGTTGGACAAGGTGTTCGTGCCACTCGCTGCTTAGAGCTCATACATACCGATGTATGTGGACCTTTTAAAGTCCAAGCACGTGGAGGTTATTCTTACTTCGTTACCTTTACTGACGATTTCTCAAGGTATGGATATATTTATCTTATGAAGAATAAATCTGAGACCTTTGGGAAATTCAAGGAGTTTAGGAATGAGGTCGAGAATGAATTGAATCTAAGGATAGTCACTCTTCGATCAGACCGAGAAGGTGAATACCTTAGTGAAGAATTTATCGACTACTTGAAGGAGAATGAAATTCAATCGCAATGGACCCCTCCTGGAACACCACAATTAAATGGTGTGTCTGAGAGAAGGAATCGAACCCTGCTAGACATGGTGAGATCAATAATTGGATTCTCGACTCTTCCAAAATATCTATTGGGATATGCGCTACAAACTGCAATCTACATTCTGAACCGTGTACCATCTAAATAAGTGGAGAAAACTCCTTATGAGTTATGGAAGGGAAAGAAGCCCTCACTGGGCTATCTTAGACCTTGGGGCTGTCCTGCAATAGTCAAACTGATGCTCACTGATAAGTTAGATGTCAAGGGTGTCAAAGTATATTTCATAGGCTATCCTCGTCAGACGAGAGGCTATGAATTCTATCATGCTGAAGATCACAAGGTGATAGTATCTAGAAACGTCAAGTTTTTAGAAGCAGAATACCTCGAAGAAGAGAGGTTAGATGACATGATAGAACTTGAAGAAATTCAAGACTTTGACACGCGCGAACATGGGTTCTCTAAATCTTCTGATTTGGACTCAAGTTCAGTGGGAGCTTTCGAAGTAGACAAGGGTAATGATATGACACTTGCTAGGCTTGTCATAGTCAGTGGGAGTCCTGTGATTAGATCAATAGTTGAAACCACACCAATAGAACACGTTGTCAATTAAACTGTGCAACAAGTTGCACAAGAGCAGCCTCTCGCTAGGGAACAGGGTCGTAGCACGCGACCGGCTGCATCAGTGCCCACTGATAATGTTCGTGTTACACGAAGCCAGAAAAGAAAAGCACCAGAAACGCCGACAGAAGCACCAGTCGAGCTCCGTAGGTCGAAGAGGATCCCAAAAGGACTTCAGAAGCAAAGCCTTATGATAGAAGACATCAGTGAACTTGATGTTGGCTTAACAGATCGGGAAGACCCCGAGACCTACAAAGAGGCAATAAATGATATTGACTCAGACAGCTGGCAAGAGGCCATGGAATTGGAAATAGACTCCATGTACCTGAACCAAGTTTGGAGCTTGGTAGACTTGCCCCAAGGGGTTAGACCTATTGGGTGCAAATGGGTCTTTAAACGAAAGACAGATGCCGATGGCAAGGTACAAACGCACAAGGCTAGACTTGTGGCGAAGGGCTACACACAAAGGTATGACATCGATTACGATGAAACCTTTTCACCGGTAGCAAAGTTGAAGTCTATTCGAATTATACTTGCGATAGATGATAGTGTATATGTCTTAGAGACAGTCCTTATTAATGGCATGCAACCTTATAGAGGGCATATATGTACTATTACACAGGTCAACGTAATATAATATATGTTTGTTGATTGACTATTGAGTATCGCTTTCATATTTATATTACACCAGACATGCAGCATGTCATATCTCTATTTCTGTCTGTATTGATATTAAACATGTCCCCTCGGATAGATGACCGATCATACAGATAGTGGGAGCTATGTGAGTTATCATCTATCCCAAACTCTCCCTAGTCGAGGTTCATCTCGGATGTAGGGGTCTGAATGAACCAGATGAGACTAGTATGCGTGGAGGTTATACTTGTTGGAGCAAGTGTGAGCCGATCCCACGGCCACGAAACGGATTGTTGGACAATCGAGAAACGTTCCCATAACTGCGCATAGTTGTTCGAAGAATGATTATCGAACAATGGAAGTACCCACCGGACACTCCCATCGATGTATACTCTACACCGAAGTGTCTATGGGAACCGGTAAGTTGTCGAAGTGATGCCAGTCGTCCTTTGGACTTACAGGACTTTATCATCACATTTGTTGCCCCATATCCTTGGTGGACCCGTCGATGTCAGCTCTGAATAAGCACCTGACCTAAGACACGATCCAGGATTATGGCTACATACAAATGGGGATGATAAGTGATTCTGTGAAGGATTCATCTCTCATGTGTAGCACAGGAGAGCACTGCTCATAGTCGTTCATAGTTGTGATTGGTAAAACCGCTGGCCAGCGTATCAATATTATTATGATGGTCATAATAGATATTGGATTCACCATGCCACTCATTGAAGACGCCCGTGGATGTATTATTGGGATAGACACTTCATCTATCCTAGATACATTCGAGCAAGTCAGATGAAGGGACGTTACCATCGCCGCGTTGAGCGCAACAGACTTCGCAACGAAAGGGTTTGCTTTGAAAAACCTCTCAAACGTCCTCATGTATTAAGATTGCAAATGGAACCGTCTAGGAATTCCATTTTGCCTAGTCTAGGACTTGTTTAATACAATGAGGCCCTATGGGTCACACTATGTGGTGATTCAGCTTATCCGAATATCCTTGAAGATGGAATCGCAATTAATTTGGAATTAATTGTGATTGATGGATTATAATTAATTTGCAATTAATTATAATATCTAGTGGCTCAATTAATGATTTGGAATTATTAATTGAATTGGCTAATTAATTGTATTTTATGTAAATACAATTAAAGATTATATTTTAGAAATATAATAGAGGTTTGATTTGAAAGGATATGTTAATTTAGAATTAACATATGCACATGGACAAAATCTACTTGGAGTTTGAATTGCCTTAGAACTATAAGTGGGTCCCAAAATCGGGACCCACCTATGACCCTTAGTGCGCGCGCCACCTTGCCGAAGAGCTTGAAATTTGTTTCCTAGTGCGATAAGAATTAGATTCTTATTCCTTTATGAAGTCTAATTGCTTATGCTTTAGGCTTCTATTGACTACTATATATAGTAGACTATTAGTGAGCTTTTGACATAGATTTTCACACAGTTGAACAATCAATTCTTAGAGAATTATTCTACCCAGTTTTCTTAGAAAAAATAAAAAGCTCTCCCCTCCTCTATAAGCCACACGCGCGCGCCACGTTGCCGGAGGAAAACCGCCGTCCCGTCTTCTTGGTCATACAAAGAATATCCTAGCATTCTTTCCGATAGGCTGTTCATCCGTGGATACCAAGGTTGAGGTTCTAGGAGCTCGAAACTAACTTTTATTGTCTTGTAGATAATCAAAGTATTGCATATATCTTCGACTTCGACGAAGGAGAAGATACACCGGATTATTACGAAGACTTGGAAGCTTGCTTTGGAAGTAAGGTTAGTCTTCTAATTGACGTGTTTAAATATATACGGAATATACATAATCAATTAACCTGCATGTTAAGAAATTTTTTGAAATTCCGCTGTGTACCCTTGGGGTAACTCTGACCGTATTTTATTACAGTGGTATCAGAGCGAGGTTAATTGATTACGTATATACGTATATATTTTGTATGATTTTGTAGTTATGTGGATGCAAATGATTCTATGATTAATTCGATTTTAAAAGTTTTGTTTTTTTATATAAATTTAGAATTTATATTTTTTCAAAAAAAAAAAATTAAAATATTATATATATTGACCGGGCCGCCTGCGGGACGCAGGAGCCCCGCGCCTGCAGCCGCAGGCGCCTGGTGCCTGCGGGACGCAGGCGCCCGTGCGCCTCAGGCGCCGGGCGCCCGCGGCCGCAGGCACGGTACGTAGGGGACGGGACTAGGTCCCGTCTCATATTTTAATATATATATATTTTTCGGGTTGGACCCAAAATCGAATTTTTGAAAATTTTGAGGATTGAATTTATATTTGGAATATGAATATGATTTAATTGTAATTGTTTTTAACTAGAGGGGTTAAATTTAATTAGTATAAAGTTAAAGGGCTTATTTGTAATTTATCAATTTATTGTTTATTGCAAATTAGTCCTTCTACTTTTGAATTTTAGATTTAACGCCTCCAAGGTTTCAAAAATTACAATTAAGTGCTTCGGGTTTTCGAAAATTGCGACCTGGTCAATAGAATTTTCGATTTTTCAATCTAGTCCAATTTTTCAATTATTTCATAGAGATTGTAAGTATGGGATTATAATTTTCATAATGAAATTATGAAGTCATTTGGCATCCACATAGGCTACTACTTGTTTTGTTTGCTCGATATGCTATTGTTTGACAATGCATGTTTAAATATCAAGTATTTTACTTTCCGTTCGACCGCTATGCATGCGAGGGTAGGCGGCGCCCTCTTATATGTCGGACCGCATATTTTATGTATGGGTAGGCGGCACCCATTATGTGCTTGACCGCGTTTAGAACTAGAATGGATAGGCGGCATCCATTACGTGTAGACCGCTCATGCATGATGGGTAGGCGGCGCCCTTATTTGTTTGTAGATGACTGATAACAACCCTTAAGCGACAAGCCCCAACCAATATAAGTACAGAAATATATATAGGGTGCTTTAATTCTGAACTTTCATTGCGTTTTCTTGTATTGTCGACCTCGTCTTACAGACTCGCAGTGATCGTCAGATTAGAGTAAGCCTATGGTTATGACTTACTGCATGTTGTATCTAGCGACCTCGATAGGTACAATATGTAGGGCATCGTGTTAAATTAGATTTAACAACCAAGAGTTGCGTGACGTAATTGGATAGTCCTACCGGTCATATTATGCTATGCGACCAGCCCCCGTTGGAGTATAGCATAGTATGGATTTGGATCTTGGTCACTACGGTAACTTGTTGGACATTACCCGTATGTTTGTTTTGGGGGCAAGCATATGTGAAAATAGTGGGAGCTAAACAGCTAAAGGACCTTGTTGTTTAGTTATGTTGACTGTGCATTTAGAAATAATATTTCAATAGTTGGTTTATTATTTTCGTTCTATATTATTTCTCCTGGAAAACCAAAATGGCGAGTATCTCGCTCCGTGCTGTCTTAGAGAAGCAAATTTTGACCGAACCAAACTTCCTAGATTGGATTAGGAATATACGTTTGGTGCTGAGGTACGAAAGAATTGAGTACGTCTTGGACGAGGCTAATCCCGTGTGTCCCGAGAATCAGACTGCCGATCAAGTTGCTGATTTGGAATCAAGCTAACAAGGCAAAGTCTGATAAGCATCATGAGGATGCTAGATCCGCGCAGTGTATTATGCTGGCGGCAATGAGCAATGAGCTGCAGAGGCAACATGAAAGCATGTTGTCGTATGAGATGCTGAAGCATCTTGAGCCGGTCTTTAAGACGACAGCTAGAAGTGTTGAATTTGATTTGATCAAAGAGATACACAGATGCAAGCTCAATGAAGGAGGGAACATGTCTGAACATGTTCTCAAGATGAGAATAAGATCATGGTGATCTTTGTCCTTCAATCATTGTCGAGTTCGTATTCGCAGTTCATCGTTAACCACCATGAATGCGAAGGACGTAACACTGCCCGAACTCCATAATCTGCTGAAGACATATGATCAAACTCTTCCTAAGAAGGAAAAGTCGATCATGTATGTTGGGGAACCGTCTAACCCAAACCCGAGAAACAAAGGTGCTAAGGGTAAGGGAAAGTCGGGAGCCAAGGCTAACACTTCGAGTGATAAGCCTAAGCGTCTGAACCAGAAAAGGAAGTTTAAGAGAAGCGGAACGGTACGCACAGATGAATGTCTTTTCTGTAAGCAGAAAGGACATTGGAAGAAAGATTGCCCTAAGCTGAGGGCAGATCAAGCTAAGAAGCCGCCGACTTCTAGCTCAGGTATGTTTGTTACTGAAATGAACATGGCTACTTTTGACTCCAATGGTTGGGTATTAGATACAGCTTGTGGCTCGCACATTTGTAATAATGTGCAGGGGCTAATTGAACACAAGCTAGTCAAGCAAGGTGAATTCGACTTGCATGTTGGGAACGACGATCCACTCGAAGCCAAACGCGTTGGACGCTGCAAGATATATTTACCATCAGGACAATATTTAGTACTTGATAACGTTTATTATGTTCCATCCATTGTCATAAATATTACTTCCATTCCATTGTTGGACAATTTGGGCTTTTCCTTTCGTTTTGCTAATAATACTTGTTATTTTTCGTTAAATGGCCAGTATTATGGAAAAGCTCGATTAGTGAATGGTTTATATATTTTGCAAAGTAGTCTACCTTTATTTCAAATACATAACAAACAACTGTCTTCAAGTAGGAAGAATAATCCATCTTATCTATGGCATTGTCGGCTAGGGCCATATCAATGAAACACGGATTCAAAGACTAAGGAAGTTGGACTACTTAGAACCATTTGATTTTGAATCATATGGTACATGTGAATCATGTGTTAAGGGTAAGATGACGAACAAACCTTTTGTTGGACAAGGTGTTCGTGCCACTCGCTGCTTAGAGCTCATACATACCGATGTATGTGGACCTTTTAAAGTCCATGCGCGTGGGGGTTATCCTTACTTCGTTACCTTTACTGACGATTTCTCAAGGTATGGATATATTTATCTTATGAAGAATAAATCCGAGACCTTTAGAAAATTCAAGGAGTTTAGGAATGAGGTCGAGAATGAATTGAACCTAAGGATAGTCACTCTTCGATCAGATCGAGGAGGTGAATACCTTAGTGAAGAATTTATCGACTACTTGAAGGAAAATGGACCCCTCCTGGAACACCACAATTGAATGGTGTGTCTGAGAGAAGGAATCGAACCTTGTTAGACATGGTGAGATCAATGATTGGACTCTCGACTCTTTCAAAATATCAATGGGGATATGCACTACAAACTGCAATCTACATTCTGAACCGTGTACCATCTAAATCAGTGGATAAAACTTCTTATGAGTTATGGAAGGGAAAGAAGCCCTCACTAGGCTATCTTAGACCTTGGGGCTGTCTTGCGATAGTCAAACTGATGCTCACTGATAAGTTAGATGCCAAGGGTGTTAAAGTATATTTCATAGGCTATCCTCGTCAGACGAGAGGCTATGAATTCTATCATGCTGAAGATCACAAGGTGATAGTATCTAGAAACGTCAAGTTTTTAGAAGCAGAATACCTCGAAGAAGAGAGGTTAGATGACATGATAGAACTTGAAGAAATTCAAGACTTTGACACGCGCGAACATGAGTTCTCTAAATCTTCTGATTTGGACTCAAGTTCAGTGGGAGCTTTCGAAGCAGACAAGGGTAATGATATGACACTTGCTAGGCATGTCATAGTCAGTGGGAGTCCTGTGATTAGATCAACAGTTGAAACCACACCAATAGAACCCGTTGTCAATTAAACTGTGCAACGAGTTGCACAAGAGCAGCCTCCCGTTAGGGAACAGGGTCGCGTGGCGCGACCAGCTGCATCAGTGCCCACTGATAATGTTCGTGTTACACGAAGCCAGAAAAGAAAAGCACCAGAACCAGTCGAGCTCCGTAGGTCGAAGAGGATCCTAAAAGGACCTCAGAAGCAAAGCTTTATGATACAAGACATCAGTGAACTTGATGTCAGCTTATCAGATCCGGAAGATCCCGAGACCTACAAAGAGGCAATAATTGATATTGACTCCAACAAATGGCAAGAGGCTATGGAATTGGAAATGGACTCCATGTACCTGAACCAAGTTTGGAACTTGGTAGACTTGCCCCAAGGGGTAAGACCTATTGGGTACAAATGGGTCTTTAAACGAAAGACAGGTGCCGATGGCAAGGTACATAAGCACAAGGCTAGACTTGTGGCGAAAAGCTACACGCAAAGGTATGGCATCGATTACGATGAAACCTTTTCACCGGTAGCAAAATTGAAGTCCATTCGAATTCTACTTGCGATAGCTGCCTACTATGATTATGATATCTGGCAGATGGATGTAAAGACTGCCTTCCTCAATGGCAAACTTGAGGAAGAGGTCTATATGGTACAGCCGGAAGGTTTTATTAGTAAAACCAGGCCAACTGCTGTATGCAAATTATAGAGATCCATCTATGGGCTAAAGCAAGCGTCTATGAGCTGGAATATCCGCTTTGATGAAGCTGTCAAATCGTTTGACTTCATCAGAAGCAAGGAAGATCCCTATGTCTACACTAGGCACAGCGACAAGGGAGTCGTTTTCATGATCATCTATGTTGATGACATTTTGATCATGGAAAACAATGTCTCTATGCTAGAAGAGACTAAAGTTTGGTTATCAAGTACCCTCTCAATGAAGGACTTGGGTGAAGCGAACTACATCCTAGGGATCAAGATCTATAGAGATAGATCCAAGAGGATGTTAGGATTTACACAGTCCACCTACATCGACAAAATACTAAAGCGTTATAAGATGGACGACTCAAAGAGAGGCTTTCTCCCAGCTAGGCATGGGATTGAAAATATCAGTTAAGGATGGTCCTAAAACTGATGAAGAAAGAAATGCAATGAGTCGTGTGCCCTATGCTTCGGCAGTAGGGTCTATAATGTATGCAATGAATTGCACAAGGCCCGATGTGGCATATGCGCTTAGTGTCACTTGTCGACACCAACAGAATCCAGGAGTACCTCACTGGACTGCTGTAAAGAACATTCTTAAGTACCTTCGACGGACTAAGGAAATGTTCTTGGTGTTTGGTGGAGAACCAGAATTAAAGATGTCTGGTTATGTCAACGCTGAATTTGAATCAGATCCTGATGACTTTGAGTCACAGACAGGATACATATTCAAATTGAACGGAGGAACTATCTGTTGGAAGAGTTCTATGCAAGCCACGATTGTTGACTCATCCACAGAAGCCGAGTACATTGCTGGATCAGAAGCTTCGAAAGAAGCTGTCTGGATTTCAGAGTTCTTGAAGGAATTGAGGGTTGTTCCTGCTCCTAGTCCAATACGATTTATTGGGACAACACGGGCGCCGTCGCTCAAGCTAAGGAGTCTAGATCTACAAACAAGAACAAACATGTACTTAAAAAGTATCACGTTATACGTGAGATTATTGATAGAGGAGAAGTTAGTATAGAACGTGTCTCTACCACGGACAACGTGGCAGATCCTTTCACCAAGGTCTTATCAGTGGATGTCCACTTAAGACATTATGCTAATCTGGGTATTAGGCATAAAGGTGACTGGCTCTAGTCCAAGTGGGAGATTGATAGTGTATATGTCCTAGAGACAGTCCTTATTAAGGGCATTCAACCCTTATAGAGGGCATATATGTACTATTACACAGGTCAACGTAATATAATATATGTTTGTTGATTGACTATTGAGTATCGCTTTCATATTTATATTACACCAGGCATGCAGCATGTCATATCTCTATTTCTGTCTATATTGATATTAAACATGTCCCCTCGGATAGATGACCGATCATACAGATAGTGGGAGCTATGTGAGTTATCATCTATCCCAAACTCTCCCTAGTCGAGGTTCATCTCGGATGTAGGGGTCTGAATGAACCAGATGAGACTAGTATGCGTGGAGGTTATACTTGTTGGAGCAAGTGTGAGCCGATCCCACGACCACGGAACGGATTGTTGGACAATCGACAAACGTTCCCATAACTGCGCATAGTTGTTCGAAGAATGATTATCGAACAATGGAAGTACCAACGGACACTCCCATTGATATATACTCTACACCGAAGTGTCTATGGGAACCGGTAAGTTGTCGAAGTGATGCTAGTCGTCCTTTGGACTTACAGGACTTTATCATCACATTTGTTGCCCCATATCCTTGGTGGACCCGTCGATGTCAGCTTTGAGTAAGCAGCTGACCTAATACACGATCCAGGATTATTGCTACATACAAATGGGGATGATAAGTGATTCTGTGAAGGATTCATCTCTCATGTGTAGCACAGGAGAGCACTGCTCATAGTCGTTCATAGTTGTGATTGGTAAAACCGCTGGCCAGCGTATCAATATTATTATGATGGTCATAATAGATATTGGATTCACCATGCAACTCATTGAAGACACCCGTGGATGTATTATTGGGATAGACACTTCATCGATCCTAGATACATTCGAGCAAGTCAGATGAAGGGACGTTACCATCGCCGCGTTGAGCGCAACAGACTTCGCAACGAAAGGGTTTGCTTTGAGAAATCTCTCAAACGTCCTCATGTATTAAGATTGCAAATGGAACCGTCTAGGAATTCCATTTTGCCTAGTCTAGGACTTGTTTAATACAATGAGGCCCTATGGGTCACACTATGTGGTGATTCAGCTTATCCGAATATCCTTGAAGATGGAATCGAATTAATTGTGATTGATGGATTATAATTAATTTGAAATTAATTATAATATCTAGTGGCTCAATTAATGATTTGAAATTATTAATTGAATTGGCTAATTAATTGTATTTATGTAAATACAATTAAAGATTATATTTTAGAAATATAATAGAGGTTTGATTTGAAAGGATATGTTAATTTAGAATTAACATATGCACATGGGAAAAATCTACTTGGAGTTTGAATTGCCTTAGAACTATAAGTGGGTCTCAAAATCGGGACCCACCTATGACCCTTAGTGCGCGCGCGCAAGATGGAGTAGGGGAAGGAGTTCGACTCCTTCCTCTATTAGAAGTCTAAGGGATAAGTTAGATTTTCCTGATTGTGTTTTAATTTGATTGGGAATGAATCTAGACTTGAAATTGGTTTCCTAGTGCGATAAGAATTAGATTCTTATTCCTTTATGAAGTCTAATTGCTTATGCTTTAGGCTTCTATTGACTACTATATATAGTAGACTATTAGAGAGCTTTTGACATAGATTTTCACACAGTTGAACAATCAATTCTTAGAGAATTATTCTACACAGTTTTCTTAGAAAAAATAAAAAGCTCTCCCCTCCTCTATAAGACACACGCGCGCGCCACCTTGCCGGAGGAAAACCGCCGCCCCGTCTTCTTGGTCACACAAAGAATATCCTAGCATTCTTTCCGATAGGCTGTTCATCCGTGGATACCAAGGTTGAGGTTCTAGGAGCTGGAAACTAACTTTTATTGTCTTGCAGATAATCAAAGTATTGCATATATCTTCGACTTCGACGAAGGAGAAGATACACCGGATTATTACGAAGACTTGGAAGCTTGCTTTGGAAGTAAGGTTAGTCTTCTAATTGACGTGCTTAAATATATACGACATATACATAATCAATTAACCTGCATGTTAAGAAAATTTTTGAAATTCCGCTGCGTACCCTAGGGGTAACTCTGATCGTATTTTCTTACAATAGCTGCCTACTATGATTATGAGATCTCGCAGATGGATGTAAAGACTGCCTTCCTCAATGACAACCTTGAGGAAGAGGTCTATATGGTACAACCAGAAGGTTTTATTAGTAAAACCAGGCCAAATGTTGTATGCAAATTACAGAGATCCATCTATGGGCTAAAGCAAGCGTCTAGGAGCTGGAATACTCGCTTTGACGAAGCTGTCAAATCGTTTGACTTCGTCAGAAGCGTAGAAGATCCCTGTGTCTACACTAGGCACAACAACAAGGGAGTCGTTTTCATGATCATTTATGTTGATGACATTTTGATCATGAGAAACAATGTCTCTATGCTAGAAGAGACTAAAGTTTGGTTATCAAGTACCTTCTCAATGAAGGACTTGGGTGAAGCGAACTACATCCTAGGGATAAAGATCTATAGAGATAGGTCCAAGAGGATGTTAGGATTGACACAGTCCACCTACATCGACAAAATATTGAAGCGTTATAAGAGGGACGACTCAAATAGAGGCTTTCTCCCAGCTAGGCCTGGGATCGTGCTATCAGTTAAGGATAGTCCTAAAACTGATGAAGAAAGAAAGGCAATGAGTCGTTTGCCCTATGCTTCGGCAGTAGGGTCTATTATGTATGCAATGAATTGCACAAGGCCAAGATGTGGCATATGCGCTTAGTGTCACTTGTCGACACCAACAGAATCCAGGAGTACCTCACTGGACTGCTGTAAAGAACATTCTTACGTACCTTCGACGGACTAAGGAAATGTTCTTGGTTTTTGGTGGAGAACCAGAATTAAAGATGTCTGGTTATGTCGACGCTGGATTTGAATCAGATCCTGATGACTTTAAGTCACATACAGGATACGTATTCAAATTGAACGGAGGATTTGAATCAGATCCTGATGACTTTAAGTCACAGACAGGATACGTATTCAAATTGAACGGAGGAGCTATCTGTTGGAAGAGTTCTAAGCAAGCCACGATTGCTGACTCAGCCACAGAAGCCGAGTACATTGCTGCATCAGAAGCATCGAAAAAAGCTGTCTGGATTTTAGAGTTCTTGAAGGAATTGAGGGTTGTTCCTACTCCAAGTCCAATAACGATTTATTGTGACAATACGGGCGCCGTCGCTCAAGCCAAGGAGCCTAGATCTACAAACAAGAACAAACATGTACTTAGAAAGTATCTCATTATACGTGAGATTATTGATAGAGGAGAAGTTAGTATAGAACGTGTCTCAACCATGGACAACGTGGCAGATCCTTTCACCAAGGTCTTATCAGTGGATGTCCACTTAAGACATTATGTTAATCTAGGCATTAAACATAAAGGTGACTGGCTCTAGTCCAAGTGGGAGATTGATAGTGTATATGTACTAGAGACAGTCTTTATTAAGGGCATACAGCCCTTATTAAGGGCATATATGTACTATTACATTGGTCAACGTAATATAATATATGTTTGTTTGTTTGACTATTGAGTATCGCTTTCATATTTATATTACACCAGGCATACAACATGTCGTATCTCTATTCCTGTCTGTATTGATATCAAACATGTCCCTCGGATAGATGACCGATCACATAGATAGTGGGAGCTATGTGAGTTATCATCTATCCCAAACTCTCCCTAGTCGAGGTTCATCTCGGATGTAGGGGTCTGAATGAACCACGTGAGACTAGTATGCGTGGAGGTTATACTTGTTAGAGCAAGTGTAAGCCGATCCCACGGCCACGGAACGGATTGTTAGACAATCTAGAAACGTTCCCATAACTCCGCATAGTTGTTCGAAGGGTGATTACCGAACAATGGAAGTACCCACCGGAAACTCCCATCGATGTATACTCTACACCGAAGTGTCTATGGGAACCGGAAAGTTGTCGAAGTGATGCCAGTCGTCCTTTGGACTTACAGGACTTTATCATCACACTTGTTGCCCATATCCTTGGTGGACCCGTCGATGTCAGCTCTGAATAAGCAGTTGACCCAAGACACGATCCAGGATTATGGCTACATACAAATCGGGGTGATAAGTGATTCTGTGAAGGGTTCATCTCTCACGTGTAGCACATGAGAGCACTACTCATAGTCGTTCATAGTTGTGATTGGTTAAACCGCTGGCCAGCGTATCAATATTATTATGATAGTCATAATAGATATTGGATTCACCAAGCAACTCACTGAAGACGCCCGTGGATGTATTATTGGGATAGACACATCATCGATCCTAGATGCATTCGAGTCAGTCAGATGAAGGGACGTTACCATCGCCGCGTTGAGCGCAACAGACTTCACAACGAAAGGGTTTGCTTTGAGAAACCTCTCAAACGTCCTCATGTATTATTTTTCAAATGCGTCTAGGAATTCCATGTTGCCTAGTGTAGCACTTGCTTAATACAATGAGGCCCTATGAGTCACACTATGTGGTGATTCAGCTTATCCGAATATCCTTGAAGATGGAATCGCAATTAATTTATAATTAATTATGATTGATGAATTATAATTGATTTGGAATTAATTATAATTATTTGTGGCTCAATTAATAATTTAGAATTATTAATTAAATTCATTGATTAATTGTATTTTATGTAAATACAATTAAAGATTATATTTTAGAAATATAATAGAGGTTTGATTTAAAAGGATATATTAATTTAGAATTAATATATGCACATATGAAAAATCTACTTAGAGTTTGAATTGCCTTCGAATTATAAGTGGGTCCCAAAATTGGGACCCACATACTCCCCCTTGGCCGGCCGCGTGTAGTAGTAGTATGGGAGGGAGTTTTTCGACTGCTTTCCATATTAGAAGTCAAGGGTTAAGTTAGATTTTTCCTAATTGAGTTCTAACTTAATTGGGAATGAATCTAGACTTAAATTGGTTTTCTTGTGCAATAAGAATTAGAGTTCTTAATCCTTTATGAAGTCTAAAAGAATCTTCTTTAGGCTTCTATTGACTACTATATAAGTAGGTCATTAGAGAGCTTTTTCAATGCCGAATTCTTAGAGAATTATTCTACCTTTCTTAGAGAAAATAAAGAGCTCTCCCCTACCTCTATACCCCAGCCGCGCGCGCCACTCTCCACCGGGGGAAAATTGCCGTCCCATCTTCTTGGCCACATAAAGAATATTCTAGCATTCTTTCCGATAAGTTGTTCATTCGTGGATACCAAGGTTGAGGTTCAAAGAGCTGAAAACTAACTTTTATTGTCTTGCAGATAATCAAAGTATTGCAGATATCTTCGACTTCGACGAAGGAGAAGATTCACCGGACTATTACGAAGACTTCATCGATTGGCATATCGATTCAATACCTATTCTTGCTTTTGGAGTATTGTAAGTCTTCTGATTAATGTGTTTATTATATACGTTATATGCATGATCAATTAACCTGCATGTTAAGAAAATTTTTTAAATTCCGCTGCGTACCCTAGGGGTAACTCTGGCCATATTTTCTTGCATGTGGAATCAGTATTGGGCGGAGAAACTTCAAGCCCAGAAGCTGTCGGAGCAGAACAGGGAGAACCGGTCCCATAATCCACCGGATGGGACAGGCTCGGTGAAGCATCGACTGGGTTCGAAATCCCAGTTGGCGCGCCACCTGGACGCGGTAAGTCACTGATGAATGTGTATTTTACACTTTCATTTGGGTCTTTTTCACCTATTTTAGCTATCCTCTATGTTAATTTAGCTATATTTTAGTGCATTTTATTAGAATAGTGTCACGTTTCCCTTTAGTTTTTATTTTACAGGTTTTGGTTGAAAAACGAGGTTTTCCGGGCAAATATATTGAAGTAGACAAGGAATTGGTGTTCCAGAAGCCTAATTGGAGTATCTGAAAGATTCCGGATAGGATTTGAAGTCTAGGGACCGAATCTGGAGGCTAGAAGGTCACTAGAAGGCAGAAACCGAGTCCGAAAAGGGGAAGAAATCCAAAAACGCGTATCTGGCCGAAATTTACTCCCGGACGAGTCGCCCGGGATGTAGGGCGAATCGCCCCACACCAGGCGAATCGCCCGGTGTGTGGGGCCCTTCGCCCCACACAATTCAAAAGCCTATATATAGTTGCTCAGTTTTCTCCGTTTTTCATACTTTTCCAGACCTTTTCTCTCACCTTTCTCTGTAGTTTTAGGTAGGAATTTCCCAGAGCCTGTTCTGGGGGTTCTTAGCTTAGGATATACTTTTTCTTAGCAGTTTGGAGCTTGTAAGATCGCGATTCTTCGGAGATTGACAACCTTCGGTAACATTGTATCTTACAGTTTTTCTACTTATTTTTATATATCTTTCATCATGTTTTCATTCATTCGTGGTATGATTTCTGTTGATTGCATGACAACTATGAGTAGCTAAACTTCTCGTTGGTGATAGTATGTGATTTCTTAGCGAAGGGTTGATAATTATGCTAATGGCTATATCGCGCATTATACTCTCAGTTATTGCTTTATTTCTTTGATCTATCTAAATCTCTATCTTCGTATTGTTGAATAATTACTGAACACAATTGGACAATTCATTGATCTTTGATCTATCCAAATCTATATCTTCGTAGTGTTGAATAATTACAACTGGACAACTCATTGATCAAAGATCTCCATGCAAGACCGAGGAATTTATGCATGATTATTAACCCGTTATGCTTTGAATGACCATACTATCACCAATCTCCATTATCTGTTAAGAAAAACCTTTGCTAAGTCGTCTGCTATTTTATATTCTCAAGTTAAATTAGGTAAAGTTAGTTATAGTCCTTAGAGATCGACACTCGAGGTTATTCTACTGCCACACTACGATTTTCGTTGTAGTTGTGAATTGCCTTTGGCTAAATACAAATTTATTTGATTAATCGAGTCTGACAAACCGTTTCATCAGTCACGTACTTTGTTATAGTTTCTTTTTCTTTCTTAAGTCTTATTTCAATTCAATCATTACTTTATTAATTTATATATATATTTGATGAAGATATCGGAGCGAAGGGAGTAGACCATGTGGGAGTACTTCTGTGAGGCTCACGGGGAGCTGGATAAGGATGGCAAGATGACCTTCAGGGGTGATAGGGCCAAAAAAATTGCGGTATGTTTTATATTTTTTCGGTTCCTGAGCTTTTTGTTGAATATTTGATTCTTCGATCAATAACGTACTAATTAAATCTTAATTGTTTGTTTGAATTTTCAGGCGGAGTTCCTGGCCAGGACTGAGAACCTTGATCTCACGGCCGAGGAGGAGAACGCCATATATCTCGAGATCGTGAATCTCGATGATAAGGGGCGTGTCTTCGGCATGCATGGGCAACCTCTCGCAGGCGATAGCGGAGACGGTGAACCAGGGTGGCTCCTCCTCCAGCTCCTCCAAGTGCCGAAGGGGACAAGCCGATGTTCCTCCCGAGTTCTTCGAGGAGCAGCAGCAGCTGAAGGCGACTGTTCATCGGTTGAGGACAGAGCAGGACAGGATGAGGCATGAATTCAAGAGATCCATCGAGTGGCTCATGGAGCAGTATGCCCCCCGATGGAGCGGCACCTCCCGACTTCTTCATGTTCGATGCCGATGCCCCCCAAGATACTCAGCAGTATTTCTCTTTTTTTTTTTTTTTTCGAATAATTTTTTTCTATTTCGAACAATTTTTTTTTCATGTTCCTTTAATTTGCTTAGGACAATTAGTACTTTCATTATATTAATGCTTAGAACAAATTTTATTTTTGTATATAATGTTTAGTTACAAAAATGTTTACGTATTTGCGGTGCACAACTACTAAAAAAAAAACTAAAATACAATAAATAAATAAACAAATAAAAAAAATAAATTCCAGAACAGTTAGCGACGGATAAAACCATCCGTCGCCAAATCTCAGTGACCCATACCCTGACACGTGTTCTATAAATATAGCGACGGATAAAATCATCCGTCGCCATATTATAGAGACGGATCAATTATCCGTCTCAAGTTTGGTCAACGATGAAAATAGCGACGTATACATTTATCCGTCGCTAAATATAGGGACAGATGACATCATCCGTCGCTTTTGAGTTAGCGACGCCACTTTTCGCGACGTCCTATTTAGCGACGGACTATCCGTCGCTCTATTCAGTTTTTCTTGTAGTGTTATAGTTTTAAGATATTTTGGTGTGGTTTTAACGTATGTTGTTGTAGTTTAAGAAATATATAATGTTGAATTTGTCCATTGTATGGCTTTAAGGGGACATGGTGTGGTTATAATTATCTTTGTTGTGATTTTAACGAGCGTTGTTATGGATTTAAGCAGGTGATGCTGCTGCTAATTGAGTTTGATGAAGAAAAGGCAAGAAGAAGAAGTTCTCCAACAAGTTTATTTGAAGAAAAAAAAAACACGGAATGTTTCAACATTGTAATGACTAAAATGTTTTAAGGAACTTATTGTAAACTTGTTCATTGATGTTTTAATGACAATTTTTAAATTCTTAAACTTGTTTAATAGTTTTTTTTTTTATTTGTGAGCAATTTTGAATTGTCGCTTAAAACTATAACAAACCATTAAAACAACAACGTAGATTCTTAAAACCACACCGAATGACGTAAAAATCATAACAAAACACTTTCAATGCTAAAAACTTAAAACCACACCGCGAATGGTCTGACCGGCCGGACAGACCAAGTAAGCTAAAAAACCAGACATTCCATTTATTTAGTAAAGGTTGGCCTCTCCTAAGACTTTGGTTCTTAGGAGTAAATTTTCGCTTGTAAAATTATGAACTTATAAAGACTTTTTGTATTTTATAAATAATTTTTAGCATTTAGTAAATTAACATTATCCTTTTTAATTTAATGTCCACAAAACTTTATCCATCTGCTAAAAATGGAAGCTACTTCAACATAGAAATATTATTTGGTACCTTTTTATCTCATAAAAATTTATCCATTTTTAGTTTTTGAGTGTCCCACAAAATTTTACCAATTTTCATATTAAACATTAAATAATACTTTAGTACACTATATTACAACTTTGACATTACTTTATACTTAGTGACTTCATTTCAATTAAAAATTACTCCATTGAACTTTATACTACAGTACTTTATTGTTTCTTTTTAAATTGAACGTTAACCGTAGTGGGTAATAATTTGGGGGAGGAAGCAGTATACCATTTTACAAATTTCCCACTAATTTATACATTAATAATTTTACAAATTTTCCACCGCCGCCCATATTCAGGCCGAGCAGCCGCTACGGCTGCTCGGCCGGAACCGCAGGCCGCGCGGCCTGCTGCTGTTTTTTTTTTATTTTTATTTTTTTTTATTTTTTTATTTTATTTTTTTAATTTTTTTTGCTATATATATATATATATATATATATATATATATATATCTATATATATATATATATATATATATATATATATATATCTATATATATTATATATATATATATATCTATATATATATATATATATATATATATATATATATATATATATCCAATTACATCAAACTTCAACTTGTTATATTAATTGATCTTCATATTTTATTGATGCACACATTTGATTTTCACTTATGATATATGTGTTTCTATTGTCCCCTTATAATTTGATAATAAATTAATGACTTGTTGTATATATACGTAGTTGTAGAGATATTGATTGTTCATTCTAATCTTACTTTGTTTTATTTATAGATGGATAAGGGTGGAAAGAAAGGATATTGGGAAGGTGTTGGTGTTGGACGCTTGCAAGGAAGGGTTGTTACTCAATCAAACCGTAAGCGTGCAGAAGAAGGACGTAGGCTTCCTGTTGAGGCCAAAGCAAGGGCTACGAGGGATGACATGGAGCAGGAAAGTGAGAGTACCCAAGTGCATGAACAGTCTGCACGTGCAACTGAGACCATGGTGGATAGTTCCGATGATGATGATACTTCGATATCTAGTGGTACACTTAAAGATATGGAGAGAGATGCATATCTTGATAACCTTCGCAGTAAAGGTAAAGGGATTAATCACCATGAGATTGCTAGGGATGAGGAAGACAATGAAGAAACTTATGATAATTTGCAAGGTAATTCAATTTCTTGTGATTTTATCAGTTAATATTTTTTAGGTTCTTCTTTTTAATTTTTACTTTATTTAGGGCCGAGAGAACATATTCATGGTGACATGGAGGGTAATGTGCATGGTAGCCCGATGAGTTTGGGATTTGATGGAGGGCCAGTACTAAAGGAGTTATTGCCTTCGTTCAAACACCATATTGCATACCAAATATGGCATAAGGGGGAGGTCAGTCAATTTTATGTTTGTGAGACTTGAATCATTATGTTGGTCTCATAATATTTAATATTGTTGTAACATGTTTTGTTTTTTTTATAGGTCCTTAGGTGCTTGCATTGTCATTCAAGACATGCAAGATCAAAGAATCTCTCTATCCCAGAAAAAGACGCAATTATGATGTATTGACATGGTTGAAGGAAAGTAGGCTATACCACCTGAAGGACTGTATGTACAAGTCTATTGACCACGCTCTTATATCAGCTTTTGTTGAGAGATGGCAGCCTGAGACCAACTCCTTTCACATGCCATTCGGTGAGATGACCATCACTTTACACGATGTATGGTATATTTTACAGATCCCCGTGACTGGTAAGCCTGTGATTTCTAGTCACACGACTGAGGGTTTGATGACATATATGGGACTTCTGCTGGAATTGCCTTTGGATGACAAATTGGGAAGGGAACTTGGTTGGAAGCATGGTCGGTGTGGGTTTGATGTATTGGAGAAGCGCCTAAAACAGGGTAATTTGAACAACAACTTTGTATTTTCAACGTACTTGTTGTGGCTCCTTGACACGACATTGTTCGTTGATAAGACAAACACTCTTGTCCACGCCGGTTTTCTAGAGTTTCTACATGAAACTGATGGTGTTCAGAACTATGCATGGGGTGCAGCTACATTGGCCAACTTGTACAGACAACTCGGAGAGGCATCACGAGCTGGATGCACCAACATTGCTGGTTGTCTCACACTTCTACAGGTTAGCGTCAGCGTCAGTGTTTTTTATCTAATGTTGTCGTTATAATACTTATTATTGAATTAACATACAATGCATTAATTACAGGCTTGGATTTATGAATACTTCCCGCCTTTTCGTCCAAGGGGAAGAACAGGTGTGGTAGATGGTCCTTGGGCAAAAAGATGGATACTGTCCCCAAACCGACTAGCTGAGCAGGAATCATTACTGAACTCTATCCTTATTCAGTTGGACGAGTTGCGTGCCAACCAAGTAAGTTTCCTAGTTTACTTGAATTCTGACTTTAGTTCTGTTTGAATATTATCGTCAAATGTACAATTTTGTTTCGTACTCAGGTGAACTGGACACCATTTGGGGACAACCCTTCCCAGGAAGTTCCGATAACACTGTTTGAGGGTATTCTACATTGTCGGAGTTACACCGAGCCATATATGCCAGATCGTGTCATGAGACAGTTTGGATATGGACAGTCTATTCCATTCGCACCAATTCATCCAGTAAAAGCTGTGAGGACAGAGACACCACGTCAATACATTCTGGAACACCATGTCGACCGAACCATGTTTTTGAAATGGTGGAGCCACTTATGCAACCTATCACAGAGGTAACTATGACTACATGCAAATTTAAATGGTCTATTTAAAAATTTTCATTTGAAGACCATTATGACTAACTATATGTATCTTAATCTTTCAGGTCTGTGAGGCTTAATACATTTCAAATTGAGAGTGATACTACTGATTACCTACTTTGGTATATTCCTAGGACACATCCCAAGGTAAATAGAGAGGTTGTCCAGAATGCAGTTCAGGATAAGAATTCTGAAGCGGAATTGCTTATGACTATCACGGATATGGTCGCCCCATTCCATCCGCAGACCAATCCATCTCCCACTTATGATGACATGAAAAACCTTGTGCATCAACTGTCCCGTATGCTAGTCAAGAAGCCTCGTAGGATAGTTGATTAGGCACTACAATGACCGTGTCTTTTATGTTTTAGTTTAATTTGTGTTCCGGATACTCGAACCCTTTGACGTTTGTGTTTTTCTATGTGTTTGTTTTGGACCTAAATTATTATTTTTTGGATGTTAGTTTATGTTTGTGAGACTTGAATTATTATTCTATGGGTGTTTCGAATGTTAGTTTGTGTTATTGCAATGCCACTATTTTACAAAAACTAACCACAAAAATAAATAATGGGGATTCTAAATAATTAGGAAAATTGTATAAGATATTGCAATCGTAAATCAGAAATGTGAAAAGCTATTCTACGAAAAACTAACAAGAATTCATCATACTTTCCCTCTCTCTACATACCAATCTTTCCAATGAGCTACCTGTGGCACCTTATGATATTTCCAAAAAATGATGAAGTTCCCGATCGGGGCTCCTGGGTCCACGTGTATCACAAAGAAGTGGTTGCTGTTCATACCAATTGACCATTCTTCTGCGGGTGGATCTGGTCGTGGGTCTTCTGGATCAGCGCGCGATTCCCATGGTACGAATGTATAGCTACTTCCTGCACGGTAACAATGGATAACTTTCTGATACTTAGTCGCAACTGCTAGACCGAGTTCTGTCATACTCAACCAGTTAGGTTTATCGCATCCCCCAACAAAATGAGTCAAACTAATAATTTGCCTTTGGTATTCAACACAACCTCCTGCAGATCAAGTCAAATAACAATTGAAAGTTTCATATTTATATTATATAATAAATAGCATTATGTACATGTTTCAATGAAATAAAAATAGAAAAAAATTATGAGAAGGAAGCCAACACACCTGCAATGGCTATATACTTGTCTTTGTAGAGTCTCATCTCTTGAATTATGTCCAGGCGCACTTGAACCCATTTTTCCTGTGTCCCGTACCTATAGTGGGCTAGTGCTCGGTACCCACAATTCCCATCAGATTCAACATTCAACCATCCTGTGATATAGTCCAATAAACGAACCGACATCCATGATCTATATTCAAAGTTGAACAGTTGTTTCGTAGCTTTTTCCTTCTCATTCATCTTGTCCTTTTGATTCTTCTCATCTTTCTGATCCTTCTTCTTTTCATTCTTATCTTTCTTCTCATCTTTCTGATCCTTCTTCTCATCCTTCTTCCTTTTATTCTTATCTTTCTTCTCATTTTCCTTCTCATCTTTCTGATCTTTCTTGTCATCCTTCTTCTTTTCCTTCTTATCTTTCTTTTCATTCTTATCTTTCTTCTCATCCTTCTTCTTCTCCTTCTCATATTCACTTTGGTATCTTTTCCCCTCAGCGTTAGGAGGTCGTCCTTTGTGCTTATGATGAATTGGCTCTTCAAATGTGGTTGACGCAGGGAACCTCATTTCATGGATATATTGAGATAACATCCTCTTCTGCACATCAGATGCACTTTCCTTGAAGCCTCTGAATGCTTCGTCACATATATCATCAACAGTGGATTTTCCGGAATCATCCCAAGAATATATCTTATCCAAATCAAGAGTTTTCCAGAATGGGTGAATATCAATTGGGTCGATTGGAGTATATTCATCTTCAAGCTTCTTCATGTGGCATGCACACATCAAGCCATGTGTGCTGCGTAACTCACATATACAAATAGGAGCATCACCCCCTCTACATTTTGCGTCATAGCATCTTTTATTCCACTCCTCTAACTCGTTAGCCATCAACTGTATTGCATCATGCGAAACAATCCCACCAAGCCTTCGAAACAACAAATTTGCTCTACAATGATGAGACTCCTTCGTTCTATTCAGCTCTAAATCAGATCTAATATGATTCAATTCATCTTCAACAATCTCGTGGATCTTCAAAAAAATGGTAGGAAAATTACTCCTCGCATTTCTAATCCAGGACTTCAGTTGAGCATGCGCACTTTCTACCCTGCAATATATTAAAGATTGCATAATTGAATATGATAAATTTATGCAAGTGGTGTGCTTTTAGGATAATGAAAGGACAATAGTAAATTAAGAAAATTGAGTCAATGGTACCTGTTGGTTGTTTGTGTTCCAAAATGTAGATATTTTCTTGTCCAGTACGACACAAAATTTTCATGATGCGGATCACACCATGTCTTCTTGACATACTCTCCAAATAGTGGATAGAATCTCCAAGTATAAAGTAGCTCATCCACATGTTTTTCATATTCATCAACACTTTGTGAGTTCACAACCTTCTTCCACATTGCCCTAACTGCCCTCTCATACTTTCGTACTTCTAGAGTGTTTAACAAAATTCTTATGTACACATTCTGAAATGTGTCGCCTACAAAGTAGACGACCACTCTCCGGAAAAACAGTATCAATGGCGTTCATAAGGGCTTGCTCTCTATCTGTAACAAAAACACCTGGATACTCAACAGCACTAAAAAATTTCTTCAACTCTCTCATTATCCACACATAGCTATCCTCCTTTTCATGGTAGATGCATGCAAATGCAACATGAAAATTCTTACCGGTTGGCAATAAACCCATCACTTGAACCAAAGGCATATTATATAGATTTGTTGCATATGTGACATCCAAGAGAATAACATAAGGATATAGTCGAACCAAATCAACGCTATGATGGTGAGCAAAAAAAACTTCACCAACATGATTATTACCTGGTTCCTTTCGCTCATTATGATAGTAATGGTGATCGGAGAGTAACTTCAGAAAGTATTGCATCGTGGTTAGCCCATCCCTATCCTTGTTCTTGTTTTTGTGAATTGCATTGTACACATGTCTGATGTTGCTCACATTATCTTCATTCAACAACTTTACCTCTTGCAGGATACTCTTTGGCTTCGTTCGAGTCATATACAACTTACGTATGTGTTCTAGCTCCGGTTCGCTCAACTTTGCCGCCGATGTATGCCAACTAGGGTGCTTCCAAGTGCATGGTTATGCCTCCCTCTATTCTCGCTTGTGCGTACAACCCATGGACCATTATCACAATTTCTTTTTAGTTTCAACTGAAAGGGACATTCATTCTTCTTCGTCCCACTTGAATGGCGACTCACAACTTTGACATTTTTACTCGTCGTCGCTCTGTACTTCCCACTACGTTCACAACCAAGGTAAATCCGATTTGCATGTGCTGTGACAACTGTGAAGTACATGTGATTTTCCCGTCCAATTCGCCTAACTTCATCTTCTGCGGCTATTCTTGTAGGAAATTCTCCAAGACTATTGAACAAGTAATTCATGTCATCATACATATGATCTTGCTCCTTATCATTCTCATCATCATTAACTTGAAAATAAAAATGTATACTAATCAATAAATTGAATATATGAGATAAATACGTACATTTGTTCTAATAATTTGTAAAAGAAAAAGACAGAAGCAACAACACATATATCATAAATAAAAATCAAATGTGTGCATCAATAAAATATGAAGATCAATTAATATAACAAGTTGAAGTATATGTATATATATATATATATAGATATATATATATATATATATATATATATATATATATATATATATATATATATATATATATATCTATATATATATATATATATATAACGGGTCTGCTGCTCGCGATTAGCAGCAGGCTAGCTTGCCTGCTACGGTTTACAAAAGAAAAAAAAAAGGCTTAATACACATAAAATCAGTAATCTTTACCTCATAATTTTCATACTTCGACCATTCTTCAGTCCAAGGTGGCCATTCCATGTTGAAAATTTGTATTCAGAAGAGATTGTTTGTGAAGAATTTGTTGTGGAGAAGGAAGTCATGAACTGATGAAATTGTGTTAGTTGTAATTTGTGTGTGTTTAATAAATTTGGAACTTATTTGTAAAATATTAAAATAAGATGTTTTTTGCAAATTACTAATAAATTTCCAATGTTTAGTAAAATTGCTACTACGTTTAATAAGCCCCTTTAATACTTCCTCCGTTTCATTAATAACTTTCTAAGGGGACTATTCATCACGATCTTTAACCACGTATAACTTTTTAACTTTTAAATTAAACTGTATCAATATAAATTAAAAGTTGATTATGAATATGTACTCCATTTAATTTTATAATATAATTTTATTATATTTTTCTCGAATGTAATTTAGGAGTTATACGTAGTCAAAGGTCGCGATAAATAGTTTCCTTAATAAGTTATTAATCAAATCGAGGAATTAATTTCTTATCATACTCTAGGTTATGGGTAATGTTTTGTGATGGACTTGAGAAAAAAAAGGCTGTTATGGATTCATAATTACGGAATAGTCAATAGCATACTGCAGCGAATGAAAGAGTCAGAAATGGCTTATGAAAAGTATAGAAAGGAATTTAAGGAGAGTTGCGGACTTTTAGAAGAAAGGGTAAATAATGAAAATCTCAATTTTAAGAGATTGACAAAAGGCGGCGAGTATATGAAGATGCACCGGCACATGGTGGAGGATAAATAAAATCTCAATTTTATTTATGTTTTTTTACATAATAATAATAATAATAATAATAATAATACCTAATAAGGCTCTGGCGATTTTTCTCTCTTTCGATGGCGGCAGGCTCATCTCTTCGATTGTGATCGTCATCTTCTTTCATCCACCATTTGATCTGTGAGATTGTGACCGTCATCTTCTTTCATCCACCATTTGATCTGTGAGTTTGTTAGTTTGCTTCATCATTTGTTTCTCATTAGCCATGGTGATTACTTGATTGGTTGAGATTGTTCTTGTCTTTTATGCTACTACATTTCTTCCACCATCGATCCATGATTTAATATATGCTACTGCAGTACGTTTTTTCTTTTAGACCTTGAGCCATGGAGATTACTTGATTGGATGTGATCCTTCTTTTTTAAGTTCATTTATTTTTGCTTTCACGTGGTCTGTTTCACTTTGTTACCTTTTGTGTTTTTGGCGCGAGTCATGCCCGATGTTGTGCGGTTTCATTGTCCGTTTCTTGGACTTTCTGAGTGTCAGGACGGTAGTGGGAATGGTCTTACTAGTAGTTATTTAATTATCCACATGCGTGATCGCCATTTTCGTGGTGAGGCACAGATTGTCACGCATAATGCTCTTGCTACTAGTTTGCCTGTTTATCTGTCTGTTGAAGCTACTTTGAGGCGGATGGGTCGTTGGCTCTGTGGGGTTTGTCTTACTACTCATACAGTTCGTGCGCGGTGTCGGCATGACAGTAACAATGTTGTGGCGGCTCCTGATTGTGGTGATGGTGTGGTTCACTTCACTATGTTTGACATCCCTGTGCCCCGTGCTACTGTTACTTCTTTGCCTACTAGTGTTAGTGTGCCGGCTACTCAGGGTTTTTCGCTGGCTTTTCTTGATGCTTTGTTGACTAAGGGTTACGTACTGTCAAGTCGATCCCTCCTAAGTGTCGCCTGGGGTTTTCGCGGGTTTTAAAGGGAGCTTTGGATTGTGTGGTTTCTTCTCCGGATGACCTTTCTTGTTGGGTTCGTTTGCTCGTGCTACCTCTTTGTACGCTGAAGACTTTTTCTCCGAGGAGTAGTCTTGAGTGTCGGGCAGTTGTTAGGTGTAAGCGCTAGGAGGAGTGCATTACTTCTGCCCTCCGCACTTGGGATGTCGCTGGGGGCAGTTTACAGCTTCTTCATGACACTTTGGCTGCGGATTCGCCTTCTTTTCGTCAGGAGTTAGATCCAGATTTGGGCGAAGCCAATATTCATCAGTGTCTTAGGAAGGTCAGTGATGGGCATTATTCTGCAGCTGTTCGGGTTCTTTCTTCTTCTGGTGTTGCTCCTTATTCGGTTGATACTTTGGAGGCTTTGAAGGAAAAGCACCCTTCTGCTCCTTCCCCTGTTTTGCCTCCTTTACCTGCTGGCCTTTGTCCCCTTTCTTCCTCCAGTACTACTGTTCGAGATATGATTCATAGTTTCCCTCGTGGAAACTCTTGTGGTCGAGATGGTCTGCGAGCTCAGCACTTATTGGGTTGTCTGGGCGGTGTTGTTGTTGCTCTCTCTGATGATTTGATAACCTCTATCACTGGGGTGGTTCATCTTTTCTTGGAGGGTAAGTGCCGCATGTTTTGGGTGAGTATATTGCTAGTGCTCCTCTCACTTCGCTGGTCAAGCCGGGTGGTGGTATACGTCCTATTGCTGTGGGTACTGTTTGGCGTCGTCTGGTCTCTAAGGTGGGTGCTGTTTTGGTTGGCCCCTCTTTATCTGGGTATTTTGACGGTCTCCAGTTTGGTGTTGGGGTACCTTGTGGAGGTGAGGCTATTCTTCATTCCTTGAGTCGGTTTGTAGAGGCGAGAGGCTGTGAGGTGGTCTTGACCATGTTGTTAGTTGACTTTCAGAATGCTTTCAACATGGTGGATCGTGCGGTTATGTTGCTTGAGGTTTGTCGCCGTTGCCCCGTTCTTTCACGTTAGGTTGAGTTATGTTATTCCAGTCCGGATAGGTTGTACTATGGGGAGCACATTCTTTGGTCTGGTCAGGGGGTCCAGCAGGGCGATCATTTGGGTCCTCTTCTTTTCGCTCTGGTTTTACACCCGTTGGTATGTAAGATCAAAGATTCGTTTGACTTATCCTTGCAGGCTTGGTATTTGGATGACATCACCATTGTCGGAGATACCTTAGTTGTGGGGAAGGTCTTAGAGCTAATCTTGGAGGATGGCCCACGTTCTGGACTTCACCTTAATGTTCACAAAATTGAGATTTTTTGGCCGGTCGAAGATCCGAGGAGTAGGGTTCCTGGTGTTTTCCCTCCTTCTATTGCCAGGCCACTCCGTGGGGTCAAAGTCCTTGGTGGCTCGGTCAGTGTGTGCCTCGATTTCAGTAGTGAGCTTGTGGTGAAGAGGTTGAACAAGACCATCGAGCTTATGGACTCTGTCGCGAAGCTTAACGATCCGTAGTGTGAGCTGTTGTTGCTTCGTGCTTGTGATAGTGTATATGTCCTAGAGACAGTCCTTATTAAGGGCATGCAGCCCTTATAGAGGGAATATATGTACTATTACACAGGTCAACGTAATATAATATATGTTTGTCGTTTGACTATTGAGTATCGCTTTCATATTTATATTACACCAGGCATGCAGCATGTCATATCTCTATTTCTGTCTGTATTGATATTAAACATGTCCCCTCGGATAGATGACCGATCACACAGATAGTGGGAGCTGTGTGAGTTATCATCTATCCCAAACTCTCCCTAGTCGAGGTTTATCTCGGATGCAGGGGTCTGAATGAACTAGCTGAGACTAGTATGCGTGGAGGTTATACTTGTTGGAGCAAGTGTGAGCCGATCCCACGGCCACGGAACGGATTGTTGGACAATCAAGAAACGTTCCCATAACTGCGCATAGTTGTTCGAAGGATGATTACCGAACAATGGAAGTACCCACCAGACACTCCCATCGATGTATACTCTACACCGAAGTGTCTATGGGAACCGGTAAGTTGTCGAAGTGATGCCAGTCGTCCTTTGGACTTACAGGACTTTATCATCACATTTGTTGCCCTATATTCTTGGTGGACTCGTCGATGTCAGCTCTGAATAAGCAGCTGACCTAACACACGATCCAGGGTTATGGCTACATACAAATGGGGATGATAAGTGATTCTGTGAAGGATTCATCTCTCATGTGTAGCACAGTAGAACACTGCTCATAGTCGTTCATAGTTGTGATTGGTAAAACCGCTGGCCAACGTATCAATATTATTATGATGGTCATAATAGATATTGGGTTCACCATGCAACTCACTGAAGACGCCCGTGGATGTATTATTGGGATAGACACTTCATCGATCCTAGGTACATTCGAGTTAGTCAGATGAAGGGACGTTACCATCGCCGCGTTGAGCGCAATAGACTTCGCAACGAAAGGGTTTTCTTTGAGAAACCTCTCAAACGTCCTCATGTATTAATATTGCAAATGGAACCGTCTCGGAATTCCATTTTGCCTAGTCTCGGACTTGCTTAATACAATGAGGCCCTATGGGTCACACTATGTGGTGATTCAGCTTATCCGAATATCCTTGAAGATGGAATCGCAATTAATTTGGAATTAATTGTGACTGATGGATTATAATTGATTTGGAATTAATTATAATATTTTGTGGCTCAATTAATGATTTGGAATTATTAATTGCATTGGCTAATTAATTGTATTTTATGTAAGTACAATTAAAGATTATATTTTAGAAATATAATAGAGGTTTGATTTGAAAGGATATATTAATTTGGAATTAATATATGCACATGAGCAAAATCTACTTGGAGTTTGAATTGCCTTAGAACTATAAGTGGGTCCCAAAATTGGGACCCACCTAATCTCCCTAGGGGCGCGCGCGCGCAGCTGAGATAGGGGAAGGAGTTCGACTCCTTCCTCTATTAGAAGTCCAAGGGATAAGTTAGATTTTCCTGATTGAGTTCTAACTTGATTGGGAATGAATCTAGACTTGAAATTGGTTTCCTAGTGCGATAAGAATTGGATTCTTATTTCTTTGTGAAGTCTAATTGTTTATGCTTTAGGCTTCTATTGACTACTATATATAGTAGACTATTAGAGAGCTTTTATCATGGTTGATTCAACATATAGATTTTAGATCATTCTTTCTACCAGTTTTCTTAGAGAAAATAAAAGCTCTCCCCTACCTCTACCTAGCCCCACGCGCGCGCCACCCTCACCGGAGGAAAACTGCCGCCCCATCTTCTTGGACACACAAAGAATATCCTAGCATTCTTCCGATAAGCTGTTCATCCGTGGATACCAAGGTTGAGGTTCAACGAGTTGGAAACTGACTTTTATTGTCTTGCAGATAATCAAAGCATTGCAGATATCTTCGACTTCGACGAAGGAGAAGATACACCGGATTATTACGAAGACTTGGAAGCTGTGCTTGCTTTTGGAGTACTGTAAGTCTTCTAATTGACGTGTTTAAATATATACGGCATATACATAATCAATTAACCTGTATGTTAAGAAAATTTTTGAAATTCCGCTGCGTACCCTAGAGGTAACTCTGACCGTATTTTCTTACACTGGTATCAGAGCGAGGTTAATTGATTACGTATATACGTATATATGTTGTATGATTTTGTAGTTTATGTGGATGCAATTGATTCTATGATTAATTCGATTTTCAAAAGTTTTGTTTTTTATATAAATTTATAATTTATAATTTTTCAAAAAAAAAAAATTATATATATATATCGGACCGGCCGCCTGCGTGACGCAGGCACCCGGGTGCCTACGGGACGCAGGCGCACAGGCGCCCGCGGCCGCAGGCACGGTAGGGGACGGGACGTCGTCCCGTATTTTAATATATATATATTTTTTTTTCGGGTTGGACCCAAAATCGAATTTTTTGAAAATTTTGAGGATTGAATTTTATATTTGGAATATAAATATGATTTAATTGTAATTGGTTTTAACTAGAGGGGTTAAATTTAATTAGTATAAAGTTAAAGGGCTTATTTGTAATTTATCAATTTATTGTTTATTGCAAATTAGTCCTTCTACTTTTGAATTTTAGATTTAACACCTCCAAGGTTTCAAAAATTACAATTAAGTCCTTCGGGTTTTCGAGAATTGCTACGTGGTTAATAGAATTTTCGATTTTTCAATCTAGTCCAAATTTTCAATTATTTCATAGAGATTATAAGTATGGGATTATAATTTTCATAATGAAATTATGAAGTCATTTGACATCCACATAGGCTACTACTTGTTTGTTTGCTCGATATGCTATTGTTTGACAATGCATGTTTAAATACCATGTATTTTACTTTCCGTTCGACCGCTATGCATGCGAGGGTAGGCGGCGCCCTCTTATTTGTCGGACCGCATATATTGTGTATGGGTAGGCGGCGCCCATTATGTGCTTGACCGCGTTTAGAACTAGAATGGATAGGCGGCATCCATTACGTGTAGACCGCTCATGCATGATGGGTAGGCGGCGCCCTTATTTGTTTGTAGATGACTGATAACAACCCTCAAGCTACAAGCGCCAACCAATATAAGTGCAGAAATATGTATATGTATGTATTTCTGAGATGCTTTCCATGGGGTGCTTTAATTCTGAACTTTCATTGCGTTTTCCTGCATTGGCGACCTCGTCTTACAGACTCGCAGTGATCGTCAGATTAGAGTAAGCCTATGGTTATAACTTACTGCATATTGTATCTAGCGACCTCGATAAGTATAATATATAGAGCATCGGGTTAAATTAGATTTAACACCCAAGAGTTGCGTGACGCAATTGGATAGTCCTACCAGTCATATTATGTTATGCGACCAGCCCCCGTTGGAGTATGGCATAGTATGGATTTGGATCTTGGCCACTACGGTAACTTGTTGGACATTACCCGTATGTTTGTTTTGGGGACAAGCATATGTGAAAATAGTGGGAGCTAAACAGCTAAAGGACCTTGTTGTTTAGTTATGTTGACTGTGTATTTAGAAATAGTATTTCAATAGTTGATTTATTATTTTCGTTCTATACTATTTCTCCTAAGAAAAACCGAAATGGCGAGTATCTCGCTCCGTGCTGTCTTAGAGAAGCAAATTTTGACCGAACCAAACTTCCTAGATTGGATCAGGAATATACGTTTGGTGCTGAGGTACGAAAGGATTGAGTACGTCTTGGACGAGGCTAATCCCGTGTGTCCCGAGAATCAGACTGCCGATCAAGTTGCTGATTTGGAATCAAGCCAACAAGGCAAAGTCTGATAAGCATCATGAGGATGCTAGATCCGCGCAGTGTATTATGCTGGCGGCAATGAGCAATGAGCTGAAGAGACAACATGAAAGCATGTTGCCGTATGACATGCTGAAGCATCTTGAGTCGCTCTTTAAGACGACAGCTAGAAGTGTTGAATTTGATTTGATCAAAGAGATACACAGATGCAAGCTCAATGAAGGAGGAACATGTTCTCAAAATGAGAATAAGATCATGGTGATCTTTGTCCTTCAATCATTGTCGAGTTCGTATTCGCAGTTCATCATTAACCACCATGAATGCGAAGGACGTTACACTGTCCGAACTCCATAATCTGCTGAAGACATATAATCAATCTCTTCCTAAGAAGGAGAAATCGATCATGTATGTTGGGCAACCGTCTAACCCAAACCCAAGAAACAAAGGTGCTAAGGGTAAGGGAAAGTCGGGAGCCAAGGCTAACACTTCGAGTGATAAGCCTAAGCGTCTGAACCAGAAAAGGAAGTTCAAGAGAAGCGGAACGGTACACACAAATGAATGTCTTTTCTGTAAACAGAAAGGGCATTGGAAGAAAGATTGCCCTAAGCTAAGGGCATATCAAGCTAAGAAGCCGCCGGCTTCTAGTTCAGGTATGTTTGTTATTGAAATGAACATGACTACTTTTGACTCCAATGGTTGGGTATTAGATACAGCCTGTGGCTCGCACATTTGTAATAATGTGCAGGGGCTCATTAAACACAGGCTAGTCAAGCAAGGTGAAATCGACTTGCATGTTGGGAACAACAATCCAGTTGAAGCCAAACGCGTTGGACGCTGCAAGATAGATTTACCATCAGGACAATGTTTGGAACTTGATAACGTTTATTTTGTTCCATCCATTGTCAGAAATATTATTTCCATTCCGTTGTTGGACAATTTGGGTTTTTCCTTTCGATTTGCTAATAATACTTGTTATTTTTCATTAAATGACCAGTATTATGAAAAAGCTCGCTTAGTGAATGGTTTATATATTTTGCAAAGTAGTCTACCTTTATTTCAAATACATAACAAACAACCGTCTTCAAGTAGGAAGAATAATCCATCTTATCTATGGCATTGTCGGCTAGGCCATATCAATGAAACACGGATTCAAAGACTAAGAAAGTTGGACTACTTAGAACCATTTGATTTTGAATCATATGGTACATGCGAATCATGTGTTAAGGGTAAGATGACGAACAAACCTTTTGTTGGACAAGGTGTTCGTGCCACTCGCTGCTTAGAGCTCATACATACCAATGTATGTGGACCTTTTAAAGTCCATGCGCGTGGGGGTTATCCTTACTTCGTTACCTTTACTGACGATTTCTCAAGGTATGGATATATTTATCTTATGAAGAATAAATCCGAGACCTTTGGGAAATTCAAGGAGTTTAGGAATGAGGTCGAGAATGAATTGAACCTAAGGATAGTCACTATTCGATCAGATCGAGGAGTTGAATACCTTAGTGAAGAATTTATCGACTACTTGAAGGAAAATGGAATTCAATCGCAATGGAACACCAGAGTTAAATGGTGTGTCTGAGAGAAGGAATCGAACCCTGTTAGACATGGTGAGATCAATGATTGGATTCTCGACTCTTCCAAAATATCTGTGGGGATATGCACTACAAACTGCAATCTACATTCTGAACCGTGTACCATCTAAATCAATGGAGAAAACTCCTTATGAGTTATGGAAAGGAAAGAAGCCCTCACTGGGCTATCTTAGACCTTAGGGCTGTCCTGCGATAGTCAAACTGATGCTCACTGATAAGTTAGATGCCAAGGGTGTCAAAATATATTTCATAGGCTATCCTCGTCAGACGAGAGGCTATGAATTCTATCATGCTGAACATCACAAGGTGATAGTATCTAGAAACGTCAAGTTTTTAGAAGCAGAATACCTCGAAGAAGAGAGGTTAGATGACATGATAGAACTTGAAGAAATTCAAGACTTTGACACGCGCGAACATGAGTTCTCTAAATCTTCTGATTTGGACTCAAGTTCAGTGGGAGCTTTCGAAGCAGACAAGGGTAATGATATGACACTTGCTAGTCATGTCATAGTCAGTGGGAGTCCTGTGATTAGATCAACAGTTGAAACCACACCAATAGAACCCGTTGTCAACCAACCTGTGCAACAAGTTAGACAAGAGCAGCCTCCCGCTAGGGAACAGGGTCGCGGGGCGTGACCGGCTACATCAGTGCCCATTGACAATGTTCGTGTTACACGAAGCCAGAAAAGAAAAGCACCAGAACCAGTCGAGCTCCGTAGGTCGAAGAGGATCCTAAAAGGACCTCAGAAGCAAAGCTTTATGATAGAAGACATCAGTGAACTTGATGTCGGCTTATCAGATCGGGAAGATCCTGAGACCTACAAAGAGGCAATAATTGATATTGACTCAGACAAATGGCAAGCGGCCATGGAATTGGAAATGGACTCCATGTAGTTGAACCAAGTTTGGAACTTGGTAGACTTGCCCCAAGGGGTTAGACCTATTGGGTGCAAATGGGTCTTTAAACGAAAGACAGATGCCGATGGCAAGGTACAAACGCACAAGGCTAGACTTGTGGCGAAAGGCTACACGCAAAGGTATGGCATCGATTACGATGAAACCTTTTCACCGGTAGAAAAATTGAAGTCCATTCGAATTCTACTTGCGATAGCTGCCTACTATGATTATGAGATCTGGCAGATGGATGTAAAGACTGTCTTCCTCAATGGCAACCTTGAGGAAGAGGTCTATATTGTACATCCGGAAGGTTTTATTAGTAAAACCAGGCCAACTGCTGTATGCAAATTACAAAGATCCATCTATGGGCTAAAGCAAGCGTCTAGGAGCTGGAATATCCGCTTTGATGAAGCTGTCAAATCGTTTGACTTCATCAGAAGCAAGGAAGATCCCTGTGTCTACACTAGGCACAGCGACAAGGGAGTCGTTTTCATGATCATCTATGTTGATGACATTTTGATCATGGGAAACAATGTCTCTATGCTAGAAGAGACTAAAGTTTGGTTATCAAGTACCTTCTCAATGAAGGACTTGGGTGAAGCGAACTACATCCTAGGGATCAAGATCTATAGAGATAGATCCAAGAGGATGTTAGGATTGACACAGTCCACCTACATCGACAAAATACTGAAGCGTTATAAGATGGACGACTCAAAGAGAGGCTTTCTCCCAGCTAGGCATGGGATTGTCTTATCAGTTAAGGATAGTCCTAAAACTGATGAAGAAAGAAATGCAATGAGTCGTGTGCCCTATGCTTCGGCAGTAGGGTCTATAATGTATGCAATGAATTGCACAAGGCCCGATGTGACATATGCGCTTAGTGTCACTTGTCGACACCAACAGAATCCAGGAGTACCTCACTGGACTGCTGTAAAGAACATTCTTAAGTACCTTTGACGGACTAAAGAGATGTTCTTGGTGTTTGGTGGAGAACCAGAATTAAAGATGTCTGGGTATGTCGACGCTGGATTTGAATCAGATCCTGATGACTTTAAGTCACAGATAGGATACGTATTCAAATTGAACGGAGGAGCTATCTGTTGGAAGAGTTCTAAGCAAGCCACGATTGATGACTCATCCACAGAAGCCGAGTACATTGCTGCATCAGAAGCATCGAAAGAAGCTGTCTGGATTTCAGAGTTCTTGAAGGAATTGAGGGTTGTTCCTGCTCCTAGTCCAATAACGATTTATTGTGACAATACGGGCGCCGTCGCTCAAGCTAAGGAGCCTAGATCTACAAACAAGAACAAACATGTACTTAGAAAGTATCACGTTATACGTGCAATTATTGATAGAGGAGAAGTTAGTATAGAACGTGTCTCTACCACGGACAACGTGGCAGATCCTTTCACCAAGGTCTTATCAGTGGAAGTCCACTTAAGACATTATGCTAATCTGGGTATTAAGCATAAGGGTGACTGGCTCTATTCCAAGTGGGACATTGATAGTGTATATGTCCTAGAGACAGTCCTTATTAAGGGCATGCAGCCCTTATAAAGGGCATATATGTACTATTACACAGGTCAACGTAATATAATATATGTTTGTCGTTTAACTATTGAGTATCGCTTTCATATTTATATTACACCAGGCATGCAGCATGTCATATCTCTATTTCTGTCTGTATTGATATTAAACATGTCCCCTCGGATAGATGACCGATCACACAGATAGTGGGAGTTGTGTGAGTTATCATCTATCCCAAACTTTCCCTAGTCGAGGTTCATCTCGGATGCAGGGGTCTGAATGAACCAGCTAAGACTAGTATGCGTGGAGGTTATACTTGTTGGAGCAAGTGTGAGCCGATCCCACGGCCACGCAACGGATTGTTGGACAATCAAGAAACGTTCCCATAACTGCGCATAGTTGTTCGAAGGATGATTACCGAACAATGGAAGTACCCATCGGACACTCGATGTATATTCTACACCGAAGTGTCTATGGGAACCAGTAAGTTGTCGAAGTGATGTCAGTCGTCCTTTGGACTTACAGGACTTTATCATCACATTTGTTGCCCCATATCCTTGGTGGACCCGTCGATGTCAGCTCTGAATAAGCAGCTGACCTAAGACACGATCCAGGATTATGGCTACATACAAATGGGGATGATAAGTGATTCTGTGAAGGATTCATCTCTCATGTGTAGCACAGGAGAGCACTGCTCATAGTTGTTCATAGTTGTGATTGGTAAAATCGCTGACGAGCGTATCAATATTATTATGATGGTCATAATAGATATTGGGTTCACCATGCAACTCACTGAAGACGCCCGTGGATGTATTATTAGGATAGAGACTTCATCGATCCTAGATACATTCGAGTCAGTCAGATGAAGGGTCGTTACCATTGCCGCGTTGAGCGCAATAGACTTCGCAATGAAAGGGTTTGCTTTGAGAAACCTCTCAAACGTCCTCATGTATTATTATTGCAAATGAAACCGTCTAGGAATTCCATTTTGCCTAGTCTCGGACTTGCTTAATACAATGAGGTCCTATGGGTCACACTATGTGGTGATTCAGCTTATTCGAATATCCTTGAAGATGGAATCGCAATTAATTTGGAATTAATTGTGATTGATGGATTATAATTGATTTGGAATTAATTATAATATTTTATGGCTCAATTGGAATTATTAATTGAATTGGCTAATTAATTGTATTTTATGTAAATACAATTAAAGATTATATTTTAGAAATATAATAGAGGTTTGATTTGAAAGGATATATTAATTTGGAATTAATATATGCACATGGGCAAAATCTACTTGGAGTTTGAATTGCCTTAGAACTATAAGTGGGTCCCAAAATCGGGACCCACCTATCTCCCTAGGGGCGCGCGCGCAACTGAGATAGGGGAAGGAGTTCGACTCCTTCCTCTATTAGAAGTCCAAGGGATAAGTTAGGTTTTCCTGATTGAGTTCTAACTTGATTGGGAATGAATCTAGACTTGAAATTGGTTTCCTAGTGCGATAACAATTAGATTCTTATTCCTTTATGAAGTCTAATTGTTTATGCTTTAGGCTTCAATTGACTACTATATATAGTAGACTATTAGAGAGCTTTTATCATGGTTGATTCAACAGATAGATTTTAGATCATTCTTTCTACCAGTTTTCTTAGAGAAATAAAAGCTCTCCCCTACCTCTACCTAGCCCCACGCGCGCGCCACCCTCACCGGAGGAAAACTGCCGCCCCATCTTCTTGGACACACAAAGAATATCCTAGCATTCTTCCGATAAGCTGTTCATCCGTGGATACCAAGGTTGAGGTTCAAGGAGCTGGAAACTGACTTTTATTGTCTTGTAGATAATCAAAGCATTGAAGATATCTTCGACTTCGACGAAGGAGAAGATACACCGGATTATTACGAAGACTTGGAAGCTGTGCTTGCTTTTGGAGTACTGTAAGTCTTCTAATTGACGTGTTTAAATATATACGGCATATACATAATCAATTAACCTGTATGTTAAGAAAAATTTTGAATTTCCCCTGCGTACCCTAGGGGTTACTCTGACCGTATTTTCTTACAGCTTGTACAGGTATTTCGGGCTGAGCTTTCTTTTGATCGGGCTTTGAGATCCTCTTTGGAACGTATTGTCACGGCGTCGGGCCCCGGTTTTGGTGATTGGTAGTGGCGGCTTGCTACTTTGCCCTTTTCTTTGGGGGGCTTGGTGTTTATACTGTTGCGGATGTTCGTCATTATGCCTTCCTTGCTTCTCGCCTTCAGTCTGCTGGTTTACAGGCTAAGCTCTTGTGTCCTTCTGGTATAACTTCTCTTGGACCTGCTTTTGATGGTGCCCTGTCTTTGTTTGTTGAGACCACAAGTTCTGACCTTTTGGGTAACCCTAGTGAGATCGCTGCCCCCAGACTTATGAAGAGACTGGCAGATATATATTTCACGAAGGTTGCTGCTTCTGCAGAATCTGTTTTCTCTTTATCTCCCCGTCAGGTAGCTCTTTGGAAGTCTCAGCGAGGTGCCCATTCTTCTGATTGGTTGCGTGTAGTTCCTATTTCTGGTTTGGGACAGAATATGAATGGGAGGACTTACAGGTGTGGTCTGGGTTATCGGCTTGGTGTTGCCTTATTTCCGGTGTCTTCGACCTGCTCTACTTGCTCTCGGGTTTTTGTTGGAGATATGTTTGGTGATCATGCGGTGTCGTGTGGTGGGTATCAAGCACCGACATAACCTCGTTCGTGACACTCTCTTGGATGTCTGTTTCCAATCTGACATTTCTGCTGGTAATGAAGTGGATATTGGTTTCTGGCGGGAGTGACAGGTCCCTCCGTCCTGCAGACATGCTCCTTTATGCTTGGGACAGGGGGCGGGATGTATGTGTGGATATGACCGGGTCTTCCCCTTTGACTCGGTCTGGGATGGTGGACTTTGTGCCCGGACATGCGGTTGCTGATGCTGCCAAGCGCAAGTGTGCGAAGTATCGGGACTTGTGTGCATCTAAGGGATATGGATTACTTCCTTTCTCTTTTTCGACACTTGGGGAGTTGGGTGTTGATGCTGTTGAGTTGCTTGTCAGAGTTCGGGGTTTCTCTTTGGCTCAGGATACTGGAGCGCGTGCTGCTCATCATATTTTCCCTAGGATTAGTTTTGCTATTGCTAAGGGAGTGGGGGCACAGCTTGTTTCTCGACTGCCCTCTAATTTCGTGTGTAAACTTTCATTGTTTGTTTTTATTTAATTATTTAATTCCATGAAAAAATAAAAAATAAATTCAGTTCCATTCAGTTCAATTCAGTTCTGTTCAATTCTGTTCAGATGAAAATAACAGACTCAATTAATATTGACTTCCTGTAGGACATCCTTTGTGTAATCCACGGAACACTATTCAGACCAACTCCAATAGGAGCTGAAAATGGGGGCTGAAATTTCAGCTCCCATTTTCAGCTCCTACTGGAGCTATCTCAGCGTCTGTGATCTCGGATGCAGCTGAGAATGAGTTCTAATAATAGTATATTTTATATATATATATTTTTTTGTTTTTTACTTTTCGTTTGCAAGCCAGCCGAGATTCATGCATGTTTTTTTTTTGAAATCAAACTGATTCATAAATAAAACTACTTAAACGTTACAAACATTGTTCCTAATACTTCTACTAAAAGTCTTATTATCCTGATCTATTACATTTTTAATCCACCGTGGGCAAAAGTCCCACACAAAATAAAAGCATTGATTCGCATCTTCATTTCCAAGTCTTTGCGGATCACCAAAAGTTAGCTTGCTTGCTTCTTTTGCGATTGTGTCAGCTACTTGGTTGCATTCTCTATAAACAAATTGGATCTTGACTTCTTCCATTTCTTCCATTCTTTTGACCGCTTCCTTCAGCAAATTTGTTGGATTGGTGTTGCTATCTCTGGACTGCACAAACAGTTTATGAGAACTTTTGAATCTGTTTGTATAATCACCTTTTTTAGGCCTAAGTTTGTGCACATATTTATGCCAATCTTTAGGCCATAAAATTCCGCAGTGTTGTGATCAGTTCTTCCCACGAACATTGCAGCAGCGTTAACAAATTTTCCATTCTCATCTCTTATGATGCATCCAGCTCCTGCTTGTCCAGGTTCTTGTAAGACAGAACAATCTATATTAACACAGTGAAATCCGGTAGGTGGTGGATTCCATTTACATGGAATTTCACCTACTTTTTGTACTATTTTCGTGTTGATACTGTGTTTTGTATGATTTATCATTTCCAAGAGTTGCCTCTTAAACTGATAATCATTCAATGTTTTTCCCCTGAAAATTTTGTCATTTCTAGATTTCTATACCATCCAACAAAATAGGAGAGCATTGATTTGTTCTTCTGAATTTTGTTGTGTATGAAAAACTATATGAGCCAATGGATGTTGTTTGTTTTGATTTGTCCCATTTTTGTCATCTTGCATTTCTCTCCTAATTTTTGTCACCATATTAATTTCTATTTCCATACTTTTTTTCTACTATCCTTTTATTATTTCATTTAATATATTTTTTTGTTTTTTTAATATTATACATTGGATTTGTATGTTTTTTAATATAAGTTAAAATAAATATAAACACCAATTAAACAATATAAATTTTTCAATCCGATAATAAAAATTACAATTACAAAAAATAAAAGACACTACATATTATAAAAATGACATTATCAACTATTGTAGATTTTCATTATCAACTATTGTAAATTTTATTCTAAAATATTGTGAACTAAAAAGAAATGATAAAATAAAAGATAAATTTGGGTCTGATAGAGTTTTATTGTTGGAGTTGAAGAGTTTGAAATGGATTTGAGTCAGCGCGGAATGCTGACGTGAGGGAGGTGAAGATTTTAATACGACCGGAGATGGTCTCTGATATACAAAATCAAACTTACCTCCGATGTGTATCCATTCGAGGTGTATGGTCAGATGGAGCTTTTTTCCCCAATGAGTCCACCCCAAATTATCTTCGACACCGACAGGGATCACTCCCAAACCATCACACAAAAGGATCCATATTTAACACTCACTGGTCCTCTCTGTCTCCTTCCTTTGTTCCCCCGGTGAAATGTGTGTCATACAAGCCAGGCTGACATTGAAGGGCCCTACTCAATCTGACGACAGATATCTGTGCCTGAGAAGGGATTTGGGAGTTGACTATGACGACCGTAGTCTCTGCGGATGATGTATCTGAGTGCTGTAAGGAAGAAGCCACCGGCAAGCACTACTTGCTGGAGCTGACACATGGCATTGTCACCTAGTGTTGCGGCCACTATCTCCATGGAGCTTGATGATAAGGATTCGGAGTTGAAAGGCGGCGGCTACTATTTTACTGCCTATATTGGCGACAAAGGGCCGCACTTGGAGGAGGTTGTGCTACTGGATTCCAGAGATGGGAAGGGGGACACTGGACTTGATGAGGAACGCAAGTTTAAGCTCTCACGCAGTACTATCTGTGTTGAGGAGAATGATTGTGACATTGTCTGATGGTTCATGTGGAGCATGATGAGATTTTGTCGAGAGTTACAATTCCCCATGCAGCCGTGGATGGAGAAGAAGTGCAAACCGTTCAAATCAGCAGCTCGGGCACGATAATAGTCAAAGTCAAATGGTCTGACTATCATAAACTGTACCGGCTATCGGAAGGAATATGAAGGACAACTGCTGGAAAAAATATGAAGTTGCTCAACTTGAATATCATATTCTTAAGTTATGCACTTGTATTTCAAATACTTATTTACTTTTAACATTAGAACTATCTTGTGGAATTTGTGAGTCTGAGATAATGTGATTTTCAATTTACGAAGATTAAGGCACAATGTGATTGCTATTCATGAGCTGCTGTAATGTTAACAGCACCAAAATTTGCCAGCAGATTCATCAGGTGGTATTGTTTAATCAACAGACAAAAAACTTGGAATTCGATGCAAGCCATAGAAGAGTTCCAGTAAGCTCTGTTCTATTTAAACAAGGGCAATGCGGTATGTGGATACAAAATCTTGACATTCGTCTAAAAACAGATTATATCACAATTGTAAACCAAGGATTTCATACCAAAACTTTCCCCGCCTAGCTCACAACACTCGGTAACACACATGTACTATTCATAGAAAAATCCTAATTTAACTGCAAAATTTCGGCTTCTTTCGACTTTATCATGAAGACATGAACCCACAAGCACCATCTCCATCCTTCATCTATTGGCAGTTTGATTCAACGTTTAAGATTCTAGAGCTGCCGTGACAGGGTTTGAGCCAATATTTTCTGATCGTGGCCGTTTCAATGCTGCAACAAGGACACAAAAGCAACATTCAGTTTTATTTTATAGAGAAATTAGAAATATGTAGATTGGATGCAAGAAGTCTCATTGGAAACAAAAAAAAAAAAAATCCTAGGAAAGAAGATATTCATACTCACCTTTGAAGGATGAACCAGCAAGGCAAGTCAGCCTGGATTTTGTGTTGACCTCAGATAAAAGATTTGGCTTCCCTTCATCAATCATTCGCACATCCCAAACACGTATTACCCCATCGGACGAAGCAGATGCCACTATATAAGGATCCTCCTCCCCCGAATCACCACTGTTCTTAGATAGCACAACAACACCTTTCACACGAGCAGCATGTGCGTCTTTAATAGCAAACGCCACTTTCCCACTAGTAGTATCCCAAGCCGTAACACTCCTATCCTCTCCACCAGTGAACAAAAGTCCATTCTGCCAATAGAATTTGGAAACAGACAAGTCATTGGTCTGTTTGGTCCAGAACACATATTTGTGTAATTTGCATGTAGACTCCGTTTTAATTAATTTCAAATATACTAATTTTCCTCATCGTTTAAAAAAACCTCCTGGTTGTTTGCCTGTAAGGACAGGTACGTCCAAGTTTTTAGAGAGATTCATACAGCTTACTTCCCAAGAAAGATTACATTTACAACTGAAAAAAAGGTAAATGTAATAGATGAAACAGGGAGTATCTATTATGGCCTTATAAATCAAATGTTTTATGAATCAACAATGATATATAGAACTTACCGAGCCAGAGGCAGTACAAAGGACTCGCTTCTCATTATTGAGCTCTAGAAGCAATTTAGCATCTTCAGATCTATGGACACTGACTTTTTCATCGACTACCATGAAGAAATTCTCACCATCGTCATTAAACTGCACAGCCGATGACTCTTTACTCATCCTGCAGTAGAAACTCCGTCTTCCTCTGACCAAATCGACCATGGCCAAGAAATCATCATGCCCAACAGTCAGCGCTAATCTACCCGAGGGGTGCACACATAAAGAGTTGATAGTGTTCTTGTGAACTTGCAAAGTTTTAAGATGGACAAATGGGTCAGCCTCATAAATAGAGACTGAACCTTCAGCGTCTGCAGCTATGAGATTGCGGGGGAAGGAGGAGATTGCAGGGGGAGAGAAAAAGGCAAGGGAGGTAATGGAAGAGGTATGGTGAAGGGAGCCAATCTCCGAGGAGGTTGACAGATCATAGATCTTGATTGTGTCATCATTGCCACCAGAGACAGCTGCAGAGCCAAAGACGGCAACAGCTTTGATGGCGGAGAGGTGGGAGGGGAAAGAAAACAGTGGGGCTAAGGCAAGTGTATGTGGGTGTTTCTGGGACTTTATCCTGTAGCCCCATATGAACCGCTCATAGGATCCAGCAACCAAACTCATTGTCGCAGACCTATACATCAATGATAAAGCAAAAGGAGACTGAAATTTCATAAATGAATTCCATGCAATTGAAACATGGCATAAAAATAATATCAGGAATCACTCCATTAGTTATTCAACAATTCTTAACTCACACATAAGGGTGTGTATATAGCAACAAATCCACATTAACAGGCAGATAGTAGAGAAAAAATTAATCAGTGCATTGTTCCCTTTAGTTCTGGTCCATGCTTTGGTGGATGCAAAATGCTAAATGATCTTACAAATTAGTCACAAGTTGCGCATAACTGCTACGGAAGGATCCACAATCCACCGCTTACACATTGAATTCATCACTTCCAAAAATGACTAAATATGTTATACTAGTGAATAGTTAACGCCTTAACGGATAGGAAATTCATAAAAGAAATCAAATGAATGCATTGCAGTTCAAATAGAAATACATGGACTGAAGAAAAGTTGAAACAACAGAAATGCAATGCAAATAACAGACCGCACTTCCGAAAGCATACACAACAACGAGAGATCGATATGAACAAGACAACAAGAAGAATTCTACTGTTGTTCCTATTTAGCCTAAGCTGAGTTGGAGCAGCAAGTTATAAATTATAATTGAACAATAAAAACAGAGACATAGTTGGTGAGGTAAAAGCACAACTCTGCATAAGCTGCTGATACCAACCAAATTACCAAGAAAAATACTGTAAAAATCCAATCTTTAACCAAAACAATACTACTAATAGTTACATAATGCAAAGAAAAGAAGCGAACAGTTAAATTCAGATGAAAGCACGAACGGATATAAAAAGTAACGTTCTTTGCTTTATGCTTACCCCAGTATAGATTGCTGAAAAACTAAAGTAGGAGAGAAAAGCAGCTTACTTGAAATAAAAATTGCAGAGAGAGGCGATTACGAAGATGAAGAAGAATAGGGAAACTCAAAACCCTAAAATTAGAAGGGAGATTGCAAGAATTAGGGGTGGGCCGTAAGCTTTGTTTAAAATGGATTATTTTAAATTTAATTATATTAATTCGATTAAGATTTGTTTAATAGTATTTTATATTATAAATAAGTTAAGTTCAGACCCGATAAGTTATTTAGTTCAATTCAGTTCAGTTGAGCAAATTTCATAAGAATATAAAGCATTTGAATATATAAATTGTGATGGGAATAAAAAATTGACTCAAAAATAAAATTGTAAGTGTACTTGCCGATAATTGTCAATGTAATATACGGTTGTGACTGACATTATATACCTAGAATGAATATTTTTACCAAATGGTCTTATTTATATGTCAACTTCACAAATTGAATACTATCACAATTTTTTTTCATTTTAATCTTATTAATTAAAAAAAAAAAAACATCAGTATTCAGGCTACTAAAATAGTAGTAGTACAAGAGTACAACACTTGCGCCAGACATCCATGATCCATCATCTTCATTTTTCAGTAACGGGATCCCAATTCTTTCAGCTGGAGTCTGGAGGTATCTTCTTAGCGCTGGATAATACACTAATGGTGGCTTGCTGGATTGTTAAACCTTCTTTGTGACCTTGTCCACGTTTAGCTTCCACTAAACTATGTTGGAAGTACTTATCATCACAAGGGATGAACATTTAAGTAGCAAGATTTTAAAGGTTTATAAATCTGAAGCAAGCCAACGATGATTGTCAACAGAGATCTTCTTGCAGTTGCCCGTCAAGCCGCTCTTTCGATCTAAATGTGTCTCTAAACACTGGCATTTTCTCATCAGCAGTCCACATTTCATCGCAAAAGATGCGACTTTAATTTGCAACAAAAGCAGTGATTGTCTAATCGTCCCTCGCTTAAGAAGTCGTCCCCCTGGATGATGTCGGAGGAAGTACTCCAGGTGATTCCATTGTCACATCTATGAACTCTGGTGTCAATGAGCCTACGGCCGGAGATTTTGAAATCTTGAACGGACTGTTCTTCTTGCCGAACTGGTGGAAAACTAGTTGAGAGGTACAATTACTACATTTGTAATCCAACTAACTACCAGACAGTTTAAAAAACTACCAGATCCTATCCATCTAGATTTTTCTATAAGAGGAAATTAAACAGGCTCAGGTTTTGTGTCCGACTAGCTTTTGATCCAAGGAAAATCACCCCATTACAAGGTGATCACTACTTGGAAATGGAGATATATTCGTCACAGACAGCCCAGTGGAGGCATCAAGATCAGATAGCTTGAATATGAAGAAACCTCTTGCCGAGCTAAACCAATGCTGGAAGTCTCGGCAAAATGCAATAGCCAATTTCCGTCACACGATTTATTGGCATGGTGCTATGAACTGGTTGAACCATTTTATGGGTGATGGATTGTACTTCAATGTAGAAGAAGAGAGAGTCGGTAAATTTTGCATGCTTCCTATTCCAAACAATTTGGAACAGCGAGGCCTCACTTGGGCTATGATCCCATGGTGACAGAGTTTGATGTCTACGAGATGGATGGGGAATACACAGGCTGGTCCTATTTAGATATCACATTGACATTAAGGCTGCTATCGATTCTTCTTTAAATTCTATGGACATGAGTGTTTCTAGATTTGATATCCTAAGTTTTGCCTGGGATGGAAATGATGAGATTTTGTTTGTTGTACTCACTGTTCAGGGTCAAAGCCTAGGGGATAAGAGTTTCAAGAAGATTTGGGAGTTTAGGACCACTGATGATCTTTTTTAACTTCCTTTCTGGTTTTCCTGGATTCATACTTATCCTTACATTGAGTCAATTTACAGTGTATCAGGGTCACTTTGAGTTCTATTCTTTAACCTGTTTGGTGTTCAGCTCTGCCTAGTCAAGCTATATTATATATGAGGATGTACTACTGCTATTTCAGAAGCTTCATCTAGTGTGTTTTACTTGCATAAGCTTTTAAGGCTACTAGCCTAAAACCTAAGCAACTCTTCCACCTGCTAGTTACACTTATCTGGCTTAAACTCTCTACTATAAACAAAAATTCACTCTATTTAAAAGAGTATGCAAGTAGTGCATGTGCTAGTTCAACTACTACTACTATTACAGGCTTGCAGCTACTAGTTTACACTCTAGATACAGAATTATAGCCTAAAACTAACTCTCTAGGAAACATCAAATTATTTCAGTAATCAAGTAATCAGAGGAAAAAACAAAGTGTGATGAGGAGAACTGGATATATAGAGAACAGTCATTCAGCAAGCATACATTAGAACTGTCATATAATAGCCAAGATTACATAACCCAAGTACATGATGTTTACACTTTAAAAATACAGCTATATAACAAGAGACTATATACTCAATGTTTACACATTCATAACTTACACAAGCTACTATATAACATTAACACAGAGATAGACCACAAGGAAGTAAGCGCGAAACCACTGAACGAAACTAGGAGCTAGTGATGTAGCCCATACCTGCTGACAAGTTCAAACAACACAAAGAGACTCAATGTACTGAAAGGTATCAGACCATTTAAAAAATGGCGGTATACGAGACTCGAAATCAACAGTCTTGCCGAAATCCCAAATCTTCTTAAAGCTCCCGTCCCCAATTTCAAACCGTATACCTTTCCCCTGAATATTAAGTATGATAAACGACTCCTGACCGTTCCCTCCCGACACAACACTCATAATCTTGAACATACGTCTATTCAACTCAGCCGGCTTAAAATACGATTTCAAAACATGCTCAACATCAATCTTGTGCCTCACAGACCACCCCGCGTATTCTCTATCCATCTCAAACACGTCAAACTTCATAATCACGAAACCGTAAACCTCCACAAGAAGCAACCGATCATAACACTCCCCAAAGTACATGATCCTCCGTTCGGGGTTCCCGTTCGGAACAGGCAGCATAGGCAAATTCCCCACACGTTCCTCATCAACATTAAAGTACATTCCCTCGCCAGCTCGCGAGCTCAGCCAGTTAACCGCCCCGTTCCAGTAAACCCCATTCGAAAACTTCAACTTCGTGGCGAACGGCTCTCCCACGCACTTCCATTCGCCGGTCTGCGACGAATAGACCTCCAGCTCACACTCCTTACCACCTGTACTAGAAAAGTAGACACAAACAGCCTTGTAATGGCGCGATTTTCGAGGATCGAAAGCTAAGTTAACACATAAAACAGACTCAACATTCCCTGTTATGCGAAAATCGCGGTTAATCGGATCAGGCAGGAGCTTAAACTGGCGAGTAGTAGGGTTACAGACATAGTAATTATACTTCCCAGTAATGGTATCAATCCCACCCGTTCGACATAGAAACAACCCGTTGCAGGACTGAACGACTTTCATGGCGGAATCGACGGAGGAAAATTTAAGGAGCTTGGAGAAGGCGGCGCCTGAGTCCTTGCCGAAGTTGAAAAGGGGCATAATGTCGTACCGGGGAGTGGAGCAGTTGGGTTTCTGGCGGAGGATGAAGAGGTGGGTGAGATTCTTGCAGAAAGGGAGGCTCCGGCGGTGGCAGAAGTGGGGATCGGAGAGGAGGGAGTACCAGCGCTTGGAGACGGATTTGAATTGGGCGATGGAGGTGAGGGGGAGGAGGAAGAGGATTTCGGTGAGGAGGTCGTCGTTGGATTCGATTATGGTGGAGGAGAGTGATGGGGGTTCGGATCTGGAGGCTTTGGTCGACATTTTTTTTAGCGGTGGTGGTGGTGGTTGGGTGTGTGGTGGTGGTGGTGGTGGTAGAAGAAGAAGAAGCCAAAGGGGGAATGGAATATATAGACAACAACTACAGTGTGTGAAGTGTGCACTTCTTCCACACAATTTTGTTTTCTTTTCGACTAAATTTATTGCAATTTTCATTCCAATTGACTTTCTCCCATTTTTTTTAAATGAAAGTCTCAACTTTTATTCCAAAACTTCACATATGACATAACATTACAATCACGTCAATTCTTAGAGCCAGACGGGCGATATCGACGCCTATAGTGAAACCACAGTCTCATCTACACAGAGTTTTAACCAAAAGAACAATACATAATTACAAGCAGAGAAACAAATTACAATGCATAACAATATGCTGCCAGCTTCTCATCATCCAAAGTTCGACTTTTAACAGTCTGCTTTATTTCATCGATCAATCCCATGGAGAACGGCTGATGATTGAATAACTTGTTATTGCGAGCTCTCCAGATTGCATACAGCGTTTCAGTGAACGTCATTTTAAGCAACAACGATTTCATTGGTTTGCCAGCAGTATATCGCTTAATCCACACCATTTCATCATCCAAGTTCAAAGGCACATGAGATATTTTCATCCAGTGTAATAAGCCTGCCCAGACACGCTTTGTGTTTCTACAACCAAAAAAGAGATGTTGATTGCTTTCATCTTCACCACAGAATAGACAAGAGCGATCAGTTCCCACGCCAAAACTTACCAGCCGATCTCTAGTGGCTAGTCTGTTCAAAATTGTCATCCAGGTTACAAATTGTGCTCTTGGTCGAGCTCTGATCCTGTAAAACAGTTTTCTGCCATCCCAGTTCGATTTTTCACCACGCAACTCATTATATATATCCATGGTCACAAATTCACTATTATCTAAGGCAGCCTTCCAGGAGTCCAAATTCAACATCATGGTTCTAATCTTGAGCAACCTTCTAACTGTCCAAGAACATGTAGAGATCTGGGTGTATGTAGCAACAAATTCTCCTTTTAGATAGTAGTTGTGTATCCATCGCACCCATAACTTATCAGTTTTCATACTGATATGCCACAACAGTTTCGCAACAACCGCTATATTCCACTCTTGCAGTGATATAATGTTCTGCCCACCCTTCTTCTTTGGGTCACAGATTTTGCTCCATGCAATAGGCGCTCTCCTGGTTATACTCTCTGAACCACTCCATAAAAACGAGCGACAATGCGCCTCTATTGTCTGCAACACTTGTTTTGGAATTGCAAACTAGTTGCATCCAATAATTTGCCATCGAAAAGATCACACTCTTTATTAATTGAATACGCCCAACATAGCTCAAAAGCTTAGTGGTCCAGTGTCTGATTCTGCAAATAATTTTCTCCACAAGAACTTGATATTGATTCACAGTGAGTTTTTTACTCGCTAAAGGTACACCCAAATATTTGAACGGTAATACACCCTTTACAAAACCAGTAGCAAGCAACAAATCTTCATGTTGTTCCCTTTGCAAACCACCAAAATGAACCTTACTTTTATTAGCATTTGCAATCAAACCAGTTGATTTGGAGAAGAGGAAAAACTTTTCCATCAAGAGCTGGACAGAAACAGTATCACCTCTAGAGAACATTAACAAATCATCAGCAAAACACAGATTCGTTATCTTCTCCCGTTCACACTTCGGACGCGTTTGGTTTGTTAATTTATCTAGATAATGAATTTTTGGATAAACACGTGAACAATGATTTGGACGAGATAATACGGTGGATAATTCACTCCTTTTGGTCCAATTGTGGCTGGATAATGGTGCGGATAATGGGTCTTATAGTCCAAATATCTGGGATAAGAAAAGCCCTTTTGGTTCAATTATCAGATAATGCATTATGGGCCCCAGAAGTGAAATTACATCCATGCCCCCTTGTTAGTATATATTAATGTACCAGGAATGCCCTTACCAGATTGCCCCCTCTATTTAAATCATACGCGTGTATGGAGATTCCCACACAAGAACAAAAAAGACAAACAACAAGATTCTCCAACAAGTTTCTTCCCATATCAAATCCCCGTGAACGCCGCTGCCGCTGTGACTCCGCCGCACTGTTCCGGTGAGTACATCGAACATGCACTTTTTGGATCTCTTGTTTATGTTTATACGTATTGCATCCAAGTTTTTGCTTTAGTTGGAGGAATTTTGCTGATCCTAACGATTGAAGGATTTTACTCTATTATTAGAAGCATTGTCTGAATATGAGTCTGTTGGATACCATCTTTGGCAGATCTGGTAGCGATTTACGTTGTCTTCTTCGTACTGCATTTAGATTTGCAATTAGTATTGATTAGATGACCGAAATTCTATTATTCATGTTATTTCTGAGTACTGTTTAAGGTTAGTTAGTAGCCTTTCTTCAGTTGTGGATGTAATTAGTGATAACGTTCATTCGCAGGTGTACGTATTTGATGTGATCGTTCTTTGTTTGGTGTTGATTACTGAAATTTGTGAACGCACAATAAATAATTGCACGTATTATTAAGGTGACAGTAGGTGTATTCGTCTAACCTCATTGTGTGCGTAATTCCACTACAATAGAAGGCCCATGATAATTGTTTTGTAGATGTCCTAGTGTATTTTGGAAATACCTTACACCTCCTCTATACAGAATGGAAAAACCTTTTGAGTGATGCAATCGTTTACGATAATACCTTTTAACTCCAGCAAACCGACCTTGTTTAGGTGTACGAAAAGAATGATAGATGTTCAAATTAAACATATGAGTTTTGGAACATATTATGTATTGAAAACCTGAGGGCTAGGTTGAGGGCTAGGTTTGCAGCTGATTGAATTGGCAAACATGTTCACATGTTAAACTTAGTCTTTACCACATTAGTTTTGTTTAGGAATCAATGATTTAATGCAAAAACTTTAGGCTAGAATTTGAAGGTTAAGAATTGAGCTTCTGCTTATAGTTTCCCATATGCAGAAAGAATTTGGAATAATTCCACTAAAACGTATGTTTGTTGTTATTTTTCGTTTAGGCATGCCGCGTGTAATTCGTAGGAGGGAAAGAACTCTGCTGAGCTTGGGTGGTTGGAAAAAAGATGAAGACATTCTGCTGGTGCGGATGTTGGACGGGTTTGCTAGGGATTCTGGCCTACGAACTAGGCAATCTCTAATGGCTGCTTTGAGGATCTGTGCCTCTGGAATAAGCAGCCAGCTGCAGAAGAGTGTTACGGTTCAATATCTTGTGAGCTCACTTGCCATCATCAGGCGTAGGTACACGAAATTCAAAGAATTTCTGGCTCTCCCGGGAGTTTTTTATGCTATCAGGCGTAATCGTGTGTATGCTAGGGAACTATATTGGAATAATTTGGGTGGACGGGTAATTTGACCTTCTCTCGTGATGCTTCTATATTTTAAAAGTACAGTTCCAGAATTAATATTGATTTACTTCGCCATTTCAATGCAGAACGAAACAATTGCAGCCCGAAAAATGAGAGTTCAGGGAGAACCGCTATATCCACAACTAAGAAACATTTTCACTATCCGTGGTTGTTTCATTCTCCAAGTAGAGTCTTCGATTGTTGTTGAAATTCCGAGCGAGGGTGGTGCATCATCGTAAATGAGTTACTTCATTTCTCGTGCTTCATTCGGAGTACAACTCCTGGTCAGAGGAATGATTAGGAAGGATCACTGATACTTCTACCGTATAAGCTCGTTATATGAATATGTTTTCGTAGATTTAGTTAGGTTGCACGTAACCTGTTGTTAGCTTGAATTAGTATGGATTATATGAGCAACATATTGGAGTCTAACCTAAGTTTTCATGTCTTCTAGTTAAGTATGAATTTGTAGCATGAAGTATGGATTTAATATGATTATGAGTGTTGTATTTGTATTGAGACTTATTGTCTTCCAGTTTGTATTGCGAAATTGTTATTTCCCTAACTATGTACTAATTTGCGTTATGCATGAGCTGAATTTGTGACTTACCAAGTTTCATGAATACTATCTACTAACAATCCCACTTCCGTAATTTGTTAACTATCACTTTCTATTAATCCTATGAAACAACAGCAGTTCATAGTAAATTACGTTTTGTTTATTCTGTTTCACAACCAGAAGCAATAACTGTTAGAATTAATTTGATTTGAATTCGAATAGATTGGTTTTGAATGTGAACACTTCGAATCCATTTTAGTTAGGTCAAATTCCCCCCAAAACTGAATACAAATCTTCCATTCAAACTGCAACCACTCCTCTATTTATGTCCACTCTGAGGCACTCTTGGCATTCAGAACGAAACATTTATCTATATATGATTTCTGCAATGTTCAGATTCACTTTAAATTTTGGAGTTGGCATGCAATGTTATTTTGAATTTTCATCCCTAAATCTATGTGATAGTAGGCAACAATCTATGTAAAATTTCCCTCATTTACAAAGAGTGACAGCTGCAAAGCATGTACCAGTTGGTTGAATGCATGAGCAGTAGCACAATTTGAGCACTTTGCAACAGCCTTTTGGATAAATGCATGAAAGAAGTTAGATGGAAAAATTCATCTAATATATATGTGCCTTTATTGAGTATATTAACCAGTTGGTAACCATGCTTAAACTAGAAATATTAATGACAAAACTTGGTAGCTTGAAACTACATAGTGTGTCCATGGTTTGAGAACATCTTCAGTTTAAAGCTTTGTCCAAAAACTTGGTGTTAACTTTTCATTCACACAGCTTTCATTTCTACTGCTTTTTACACCAACAACTCACACAAGGTCTTTACTGCTATAGATAGGTTTGGGTGAATCAGAAGAAGTACAAGTCATTTAGTGAACCACAACAAAAAAGATTTGCAGACCTTGCAACAAGATCTTTTGGCAAATCCTTTCACCTAGTACCTCAGTTACAATCAAGGCCTTACATTCATTTCATGTTTTATTTTATTTAATGTATTTGTATTGTTATTTACTACAATAAGTCACAACAATGCCAGTTGGATTTTTGCCCTATATATAGAAGCTCCTTTCCAGTATACTATCTCACCCTTCTAAACATACACAGAGGTACTTTCTCCTAAATAATAAGCCAACGAAATCTTTCTGTCTTTAATATTATTAAACCATTCAGCTTTCATAATTTTGGTTTCAACATGCATTCAGTTTCATCACTAACTTCATCATCTTAATTTTGCAGATACAAAGTTCTTATGGCAACCTCGAAACTAGCACAAGATCACATCGTCTTCCCTGAAGGTGGAATTTGGAGCAGAGATCTGGAGGAGTTTTTCGTCGACATACTGTCCGAGCATGCCATGTCTAACAATGTTCGCATCCATGAGGGCTGCCTCTCCCTGAAACGTGCACTCAACCTGCTGAACAAGAGAGCTGGAGGTCGTTTTGGGAGAACCGCTCTGCTGCAAAGGTTTCGCATGCTGAAAATGCGTCACGAGGAGTACGCGAGGATCCTTCGTCTTCCCGGGGTTATGCATGACACGAGCAGGAAGATGCTTTTGATCTCTAAGGACATTGTCTGGAAGGATATCAAGCAGGTACAACTCCATTCCAAATTGTTACTAAATATTTATATAATTGCTTGGTAAGTACCGCCTCTTGGCTCATAGTTGTTCTTCTGTATTGACTGAATTTGATTCTTTGTTTTCTAGAACTACTTCTATGGACATGCTTACGTCCAAAGGGGGGAGAAGCAGTGGGACGACTTGGTGAATATATTTGGTTCGGGTCCTGGAAGTGATTTTAATGAGCCAACTCACTACATCAACATCAGCTCTTCAGAGTTCGAGACTCCACCGAAAACAGTTTCCCCTCCTCGTGGAAGGAGGACTGTTGTTGCTCGACGTCAACCAACACAAGTGTCAGCCACTCTACCACCAAATCCTAATGCTCATCTTCCCGTCCGTCGCTCATTGGTTCCAGCGGCATAATCTGTTGGAACAACTGCTAATAATGCGGCTGCGCCCTTGGGTTTCAATGCCTACAATTCTGCTGCTACAAGTGAGTCTGTCAGCTCCAATGGCGAAGGGCCAGTTTGTCCAGGTGTTGGGAGCTCCTTTCCAGGCATGGAGCAAGGTGTTTATGAAAGCACAGTTCCGTACACGTTCGACGAGCTCAGGGGAAGTGATGATACCGGTGGTCAGGCTCCTAACCCTCCCAACAACAATGGAAATGATCATGCTAGAACTGGTCCATCAACTTCACCCTTCAACTTTGGTCCCTTTGGAGGCTGGGGTGGTGTTTGATTTGCAATTATGGCTCCATTGGTTGAGGAAGAGATGTCTTTATCTGGTCCTCAGATTTAATTATGTTGTGTGCTTAAATTTAAAGTGTTTTCCCGCGTTTGTTAAACATGGAAGGTCTGTTTTTTTATCCTTCATGTTAGTATGGATCTGCTTTTGGCTTCGTCCAGAAAAATATCAGATTTGGTGTGTACGGTAGTAGCTTAGTTTCATGTATTTGTTGTTGCAAAATGAGGTTGATCTCTGAACTTTTGTAACTGGTCCAGCAATGTAGTTGAACTTTTGCGGTTGCTTGCGATTTGCGTGGCTTGCAATTTTGTTAATCGTTCCCGTACTAATTAGAAAGATTTTCCCTTGTGCAACCTTTCAGTTAAACAAACATGAGGTTAAATGTTGTTCTGTTGCAAAACGGTGCTGAGATTGGCTATAATACGAAAACAAAAGTGTTAAGGGAAACCTTTTTAAGGCACATTTGATCTGTAATCATTCGAACTTGCTTTTCTTGAAAGTTGAAGCTGTTTCAAGTTAAGGTGAGCATTCGGTTTTCTTTAAGTGTATGATATAATGCGTCCACTCTCGTTAGATGATGAAGGAGAGTAAATTACTATATGTCATCGCAAGAAAGAACTAGGTTCCATTCCACTCAAGTTCATGGAAAAATGAATTGTAGCAATTTATTTTAATAAATGATATGCAAGTTGAAACTTTGAAAACGACAATGATACTTCCATCTTATAAGGCAAGTTCACTGCATAGAATATATATGACAAATTTGGATTCAACTTCACAAACGTAGATGCATATCGGCTTACATACAATCTAACATGCATTGTCATCAGGCAGATTATGGAGATACTGTTGGTCCCTTTAAACAACAAGAAAAGACTAGAGGGGGGGGGTGAATAATCTTTTCAAACTTTCGTCGTTTAAAAACTTTCTTAGCAAGTACTTATTACTTTTCAGTAATGAGTTTGCTGATACTTAACTTTCTCAGCAAGCGCAAGTGACTTTTCAGTAACTAGTTTTGCTGATACTTAAAATCAGAGAGCGGAAGTCTTTGATACAATAAGTGCTTTGTCAGTAAGTGATAGTTTCAGCAAGTGAAGTGAATGACTGTGTACAGATAGATATGCTTTGCTGAAAACTAAGTACAGTAAGTAAATCCCACAAACACTTTTATAGTGGTATATGAGAGTGGCGTAATCTCTCAAGTAATCCACTTTGTCCTTTCTACGATTGAATCCACTAAGACAAGTTTGAGGTTCCTTACAACACCTATCTAGAGCGATTCAAATAGAAACCAAAGTACACTCGCTTTGTTTCCAACCTAACTAGAGAACGTAACCTTGTTCTCCACCAAACTTGGTACTTTTAATCAGCAACACTATGCTCGATTAAGTTCCCCCTGAATATCACGCCTGAAAGGGTGTATTTTTAGTTAGAGAGGTTTGGGATGAGATAACTTAATTATAACTTATTCAGTTACAACAAGTAATCTAAGAAACAAAACTTTGAATACTTTGCAGTAAACAAGTTTGGTTGTTTCTGGTGTCAAGACTTGTTCTTGTTCGAAAGAAAGAAAGAACACTTAACTAATTTCTTAGTCGTGTAAGTTCTACTTCTTCACAAGTAGCTTTTTCAAGCTTTAAGTCTTGGAACGGATCAATGGCAGTAAAGAGTATTGAAGGGTATGTGAGTTTAAGCACAAGTGAGAGTTTGATCACGTTGTTGACACACTTCAACTCTTTGCCGGATGACCTCTATTTATAGTGAAAATAAGGAGCCGTTTGAATTTCAAATTCTAAGGCTTTTGTTCCTTAAAATGTCACTATCTTGCTTTTGTACTTTTAGTAGAGTCCTTGTTTGTCTTCTAGTCTTCATGTCCTTCGCGTGCATGCTTTGCATTTAATGCTTATTTGAATGAAATTCAAACAGTAACATTGGAGCGCAAATACAAGTACTTTCAGCAAGAGGTCACAAATGTTCATCAGCAAGTGGTCAGTCTCAGTTTCAGCAAGCACAACCTACTCTGTCGTTTAGATTTTCACTTATGCAATGTTGTTGCTGAAGTTTCCACTTTCTGAGCAACATGTGCCTTTGTAGATACCAGTCTTCAGAAATCTTCTAGGCTTCAGTTCTTCGAATTCTTCAAGTTTCTGAGCGATTCTAAATGCTTCAATAGTTTCTTTGTGTAAACAAAGTACATCATCAGCAAATGCTTCAATAGGTTGTATTTCTTTTCAGAAAACAAGATACATCATAACCGGTAAAACCAACCTATCTAGCACCTACTCTAAGTCTTCAGCAAACGTTCCTCTTTTACAATGTCCTTAAAATTCTAAATTCCTATGGACCTTAAGAGTACTAGTTACTAGACTTTCCTTAATTTAGCATGGTTAATTGCTCATCAAAATTACAAGAATCCTAACAAATTTTCCCCTTTTTGATGTTAGCAATCCATGGCTAAATTAATTGTTACCCTTTTAGAGGTTTCTGATGTTGAATAAATCAGTTGATTAATGCAAGCATACTTGAATAATTAAACAGTAAGCATAAGTAAATTGCATAATCAAAAACCAATAAGAGTCAAAAGCTTCATTGCTGATAGTTATCTTTCAGTAAGTTTACAGGAAAGAGCAGAGATAACTACACAAAATCAGCAAACAAAAACTTAAACAAAACTATTATAGAGAGTTAAGCTCTTTCAGAGGATTTTCTCAAAATCTCTCTTACACTCTTCTCAGCAAGTGCAGTGAATTCAATACAGTCCTTAGCGTAATCTTCAAGTAGCTTACAGACTTGTAGTTGAAGAATCCTTGCATTTTTGCAGGCGGTATGCTGATGCTTTTCAGCATTCATTTCCATGTAGTGAACTACCCACAAATGCATGCCCCAATTGCTGGCATGGAGAAGTTGTGTATCTGAAATACTTTTAGGATGAATCTTCCTTAGCTAGAGAAGATCTTCTTCTTGATCCTTAGCAGTGAGATAGAAATACTCATAATGAATCAATCCAAGTTTCTTCTTTGTTTTCTTGGTCACAGGGTCAGAGTAATAAGCAACGCCAATTGGTTTTATCAAATCAGGTTCTTGTTTTATGGACTTACCAATTGAAGTTCTTCTTACTGAGACTTCTAGATTCAACCATCTCCCAGCAATATTTCTTGGTAGGGACTTAGCCCTTCCTTTCCTTTTTACCTTGAGATCAATCCAAGTGAACATTTGGTTCAGTATGGCAGTTGGAAAGAACTCATTCACCAGCAAGTCTTCAGCTTTAAGATCCAGCAACCATGAACGTTTCTGTTCACGTTCTGAGTGGTTTCATCATTGCTGGTCTTTGTATATTCTATGTCGGAGCCAATAGCAATGCCGGCCAGCCTCTTTTCTTCCTGTCTTTGCCTTCTTCTTCTTGACTTTGCATTGTCTTGATCTCTTGCTGAAGATCTTGAGTCAGAAGAGAAATGCTTTGAATGGCCAGACGGAGTTAAGGCTGTAATTGGTCTAGCTCTTATGGCTTGAGCTATTGTCTGATTGTCATCATCATCATCATCTTCATTCAGAGCTTGATGACTTTCAGTGTGACAGAATCCTTGAGTTTCAGCAACAGTTTTTCTCTTTTTGGGACTTGCTGAATTCAACTCAGATTCTGCTTGTCTTTTAGAACTTTGCTCTTTTTCAGCAAGAGGTTCTATGGTCAGTGGCGCTTCAGTAGTAGGGGTTTTCTTTCTTGAAGTTCTCTTTTGTTTATCTTCCGCCTTAGACATGGATTGCATCATTGGAGTAATGTGCAAAGAGAAGAACTCATTGCAATTTTCAGCAAGAGTATTTCATAATGATTGCTTGCTGATCAGTGGTCAGCTTTGACAATTCTTGCTTAATACTCACCATATTCTCCTCATGTCTTTGCGCTGTTGCGACCTTATCTTCCATGAAAGTCTGAGCCTTGACTAATGCAGACTTTGCTAGACGGAGTGCTTGACTTACATCTCTTCATAGCTTTTGTGATAAAGACTGATGTCTTTTTGAGCTATTGTAAGAGTAGTAGTGCGTCTCAGCACTGTAGCCAATATCTTTCCGATATCAAGCGGGCTCTCAGCAAGCAGTGCATCATCTTCAGCTTTGCAGGCTTTGTGGACTTCCCTAAGTGCCAGAATTCTTGGAGTAAAATCCTCCACGTTTGGGAACGACACAAGGTTTGGGGTCAAGGAATGAACTTTGAGCTCAGAAGCAAATTGATCATCTTGTAGCAGCAATTGACTTCTCAAGTCATCTCCTTCATCATTTTCATAGTCAGGAGGAGGAATTTCAACCACTTTGGGGTCTTTCTTTGTATTATCATCCTCATTTGCTGATAGATCATCTTCATCCTCAGATTCATCAAGGCCAGCAACCTTGGAACCTAAGTCGGCAGCTTCAATCCCTTTTGGTTGAGTGGTTGCTGATGGCAACGCTTCAGACTCAACAACTGGAGTTTAACCAGTAGTTAGTTTTAATTGAGTAGTTGCTGAAGGCAACGTTTGAGACTCAATTACTGGAGTTTCACCAGTAGTAAGTGGAAGGGAGGGGACTTCCTGTGGCTTTACTCCTGAAGATTGAGAAATGTCCAAATTCTGCGTATGCCTTGCATGAATTTGGAGACTGTTTTGTAGTGCTCTTTGGTAATCTTCATCCATTTCTTCTTCATCATCAAGGTTTGGATTAGTGACCTTGGCATCGAGTAAAGATAACTCGGCATTAGAAAGCTTGCCTTTGCCAAGTTTCAAGGCGGCTCGCTTTCTGGCGTATTCTTCCTCAGTATCAGCACCTTGTACAGATGCTTGATTTTCAGCTTCAGCAGGAGCAGGTTGAGATTCATGCTGAGTTGGTGTTTGTTCAGCTTGCTGATTGTCTTGTTTCTCAGTTTCAGCAACTGTCATTTTTAGTCCACCAGCATCAGGACTAGGACCTTGATTGTCATCATCGTCGTCCTTTTTGTCCTTGGAATCTTTCCCTTCATCATCACTGGGATCAGTTGGGATGTTTTCATCTTCTTCCTCTTCATCATCATCAGTCAAGATAACCAACTCGAGATGCTTGTATAAAGCAACACTCGTTACTTCCTCTTCTTCATTGATTTTGTGGGGATCAGTCACCACAGGTGCAAAAGAACCCTTGAGCATCACAGCTTGTTCAGCTGGAGAGGCACTCTTAAATTTGGCCTTCATATTCTCTCTGATTTGAGCAATCAGATTTGAGCTCATTAGCTGAGAATATGACATTTCTTCAGGAAGTATGGAGTGGACAAAAGTCTCGAGCTTCAGCAAAGAAGATCTTTTTTTCTCGTTTGATAGATGAAGATGGAGATCAGAAAAGTCCATCCTTCTGTACCTTTGCCAGTTGCTGACAGACTTAGCAACTCTTGACAAGGTTGTTCTTTTGAAGTCTAAGTAAAGTTCCTCAGAACTCACTTGTGGATCTTCAGTGATGTGAACCACTTCAGTGGTCTCCTTTTGAGCCTGAAAAAGAATAACATTTTGTTCAGGAAAGGTTTGGATAACTGTCTTAGAGTCCAAGGCTGAAACATGAATTACCTGCTGAGTTTCAGCAAGCTCATGTTGCACACTTGTTTGTGCTGGTACAATTTACATTCCTTGAGAAGCTTGAGAAGCATCCTCCATTTGTTCATCCTGAAATAAATGTGAGTTAGATACAAGTACTATGTTGTCAAACTTAGTTGTATTACCAAAAACTTTAACTACCTGCTGAGCAGGAAGTGTTGATTCTGGTGCAGAGGCTTCAGCAACCGTCTGACTTGTATCTTTAGAAGTCTGTAGAGAAATCATAATATTAGCAAAAGATTGAGTTTCAGAAAGTGAATATTTTCTTATGGTTGAGTTAACTACCTGCTGAAGAAGGACATGTTGTGGCTAGTCCTTTCAGCATTAACAATTTCTTCAGTTTCTGGGACTGTTTCTTCAGCAGACTTCTTTGCTTGCTCTGTTTGAGAAAGCTGTGCGGTTTCAGCAATCTCCCTTGTCTCTGAAATGACAAGTTGAGCAGAAGCATCTTGACCCTTAAGCTCACTGCTTGTCATAAAAACATCTATTGATTTGTTGGATGTTTCTTCAATATCCAACTCCATTTGTTGGCTTATTTCTTCCAGCACAAGCTATACTTTATCAATTGATGTCTTTGGTGAACTGGGGCCAGTATTCTCAGCATCACGTGATGCGTCGTCGAATAATGCTTCTTGAGTTGTTTCAGCAACTTCTGGGACTTGAACCATTGCAGTCTCAGCAACTGGTTCTTCAGCAACTTGATGAGTTGCTTGTTCAGCAACCATCTTTTCAGCAGCAACGGCAGCTTCAGCAAGTGTCGCGGTTCTTATATCAGCAGCGATATTAGTTACCGGTTCCAGAGTCGGATCATCAAGATTATCTACAATGTAGATATCTGGGACTTGGGTAGGAATTTCATTTCCACTGCCTTGTGGTCTGTTCTCAGTAGATGAATCAACATTAAGTTGATTGTTGAAGGCTTCCGCAAACACTTCAACGTTGCTGACATAGGTTTTAGTAACCACCTTGTCAACGTCTACTAGAGTTTGCTTTTCAGCAACTGCTTGGGAATCGTCCAAGAGATCATGGACAATTGGTACTGACTTGCGAGCCAGTGTTTTCTTTCTTGGGTTATTTGTCCTTTTTCTCTTGGGGACGGGGTTTGCTGATGACGCTGCAGTCTGAGTGTCATCATCAGCTTTCCTCTTTTTCTTCTTGGATTTTTCCAGTTTCCCAGCAGAGGCGTCAGTAGTTGCATTTTCAGCAACAGCTGTAGTGGTGTCAGCATGATCACCATCTACAACAGTTTCATCTCTTTTACCATCTACAGCAGTTTCATCTCTAAGTTGCTGAGTGGTAAAATCTGCAGCTGTTGTATACCTTTCTTGCTGGCTTGTGCTGACAACATTTGCAGCTGTTGTCTTCTTAGATTTTTCAAGTTTCTTGCCAGCAGTCTTAGGTACATTCTGCTTGTAGAAGGTCCTTCCCACACTGCATACAGATTTCTTGATTGGCAATGGGCTTCTCAACTGAATCCTGAAGTGTTCAAGGATAAAGCATATCTTCAGTCCATACATGACTGGGAAGGTAGGTGAGACTTTGTTGTCTTCAACCTTAACCTTGAACTTAGTAACACAATCAACAAGTCTGTTGAAAATGTACTTAGCCCAGTTGAGCTCCGTTTTGTTCTCATAGATATGCATCAGCAGCGGCCACCTTCTCAGGCCTACTTGGTCAATTCCTCCAACTTGGGTGTCCAAGACTTTGATTAGTAGCAGAGCTACTAGACCAAGTGAATGGCAGAGATGCTTCCTCTTAACGTGCTTTGTCCAAGTTACGGGAGCAATCTCTCCTTTCTTCATTTTCTCATTTCTGACATCACTGTAGAAGGCTTCTATCTCTTCATCAGTGGCAGTGATGTCATCTTCAGTTCCAGTGGTTGGAATCTGAAAGATTTCCGCTAAATCACTCTATTTTAGGACGATTTGCGTGTTTTGAATTGTAGTAAAGATCAATTTTTCAGTGACTCCTTGACTATCAGTTAGGGACTGGATTTCTGCATTATTGTAGAACTCCATTGTATCTAACATGCTCACTTGCTTAGGGTGAGCAGTTATAAAATGAATGAGGCCTTGCTGCTTGATAAAGTCAAGCGCCTCTTCATTGTCACCGTCCAATTCTTGTTCATAGAAGTATCGGATATACTTCTCCTTTGCAAAACCACCCCATTGCATCATCATCTCACACGTTGCAGTGTCAAGATATGAGGGAGGCATGGGTTTTTCGGTTATTCTATCGTTTTTCAACACAACTTTCGCTGTGTTTGTTGCCGGAGTAGTCACCGGAGCAGTGCATTTCTCAGCACTGTCAACCATAGACGACTTTGAGGTCTTAGATGATTGTCTTTTTGGTTCCATTTCTTTATATAGAAGAGAATGTGTACGAAAAAGATTGTTTGCTTTTTGACCGGAGGTACAGTAGATTCAGGCTAAAATTTGCAGAGAAAGGAAATGTGAGTTAAAGAATTTTGTCATTTCTCTAACTCCTTCTTTATATAGTGTCTCTGATGTGTGAGAAACTCAATCGATTTGAGTTTTCAGCAAGGGTAAAACAGAGAAACAAAGGCGTTAGTGGAGCCTTTGCATTAAATGCGTAGTGGCCCACTAACTAAAACCGTCAAAGCACTCTCTCTCTTTGTAATGTTAACCGTTAGATTAATAACTCCTTTTAATCAATGGCCACGATTGTATTTCATGTCATGATTATTATTGAGTTTATCTGTGCTCGATTAACGTCACAAATTGATTTTACCGAGATTTATGGGATTAGATTGCTTGCTGAAATAAACAAGAATCTTTTCAGCGAGTTTGCATATATAGCCTAGATACTTGCTGAAAGTTCCCCCTTACTAAGATATCTCATATTTCCTTAAGTTCAAAAGATATTTCTGAGTTACCGTATCAGTAAATTCTTTTTATACTTGAGACATCTTTTGGTAAAATCTGAGAAATGAGTTTTGCTCTTTTCTGAGTTCCCGTCTCAGAATATTCCCTTGATACTTGAATACCTGTTTCAGTATCTTTGATTGTCTGAATACCCGTTTCAGCAATCTTCAAGTTCTTTCTCTTACTAAGTGCCTGTCTCAGCAAGTGATCAAGTTTCCTAACAAATACCCGTTTTGAAGGAATTACTTGTTGAATGCCTGTTTCAGCAATCATGTAGTGACCTATCATTTCTTAGAAGAAATTAGTGGAAGGAACTTTTGATAAAGTAAGAATACTTTGGCTTGCTGAATACTTGTTTCAGCATTCTGCCAATTGTATCCTTTATTGAGGTAATTCAATCAATCCAAGGTTATACCTTAGCATTGCGAATCTATTATCTGGTAGGGGCTTGGTAAAGATGTCAGCAAGTTGATCATCAGTACCTACTTTGACGACCTCAATATCTCCTTTTCCACATGATCTCTAATGAAATGATGTCTAATATCAATGTGTTTGGTCCTTGAGTGAAACTTAGGATTTTGCGTGATAGCAATAGCACTCGTATTATCACAAAAGATTGGTGTTTTCTTTGCAGAAATACCATAATCTCTTAATTGTTGCTGAATCCATAGGATTTGAGCTGTGCAACAACCAACCGCAATGTACTCAGATTCAGTAGATGAATTGGCAACACAGGTTTGCTTCTTGCTGAACCATGATATTAATCTAGTACCCAAAAACTGACAAGTTCCAGAGGTACTTTTTCTATCAAGAGTTGATCCTCCATGGTCAACATCAGAATAACCAACCAATTCAAGTCCAGAATCTTTAGGATACCATAATCCAACATTGACTGTACCTTTGACATATTTCAGTATCTTAAGTGCCTTTTTGTAGTGTGATTCTCTTGGATCAGATTGGAATCTTGCACACACACAAACAGCATACTGAATGTCAGGTCTACTTGCTGTTAAATACAACAAGGAACCAATGAGCTTCCTATACTTGTGTTCTTCAACACTTTTATCTTCTTTAGTATAGCCCAATTTGGTACCAACACTCATAGGGATCTTTTCAGGTTTCTCTTCCTCTTTGATCCTAAACTTTATGAGCATTTCTTTCGCATACTTTGCTTGATTTATGAATATTCCATCTTTGAGTTGCTTGACTTGCAATCCTAGGAAATAATTCAATTTTCCCATCATACTCATTTCAAACTTGTTTGTCATGAGTTTGGCAAAATCATCACAAAGTTGCTTGTCCTTAGATCCAAAAATTATGTCATCCACATAAATTTGAACTAAGAGTATTTTACCATCATGGTTCATGGTAAACAAGGTTTTATCAACTTCACCTTTCTTGAAACCATTATCCAGCAAGAACTTAGCCAAGGTATCATACCAAGCTCTTGGTGCTTGCTTTAGACCATATACAGCTTTCTGAAGCTTGTATATCATCTTGGTTTCTCAGGGAAGTTCAAAGCCAGGGGGTTGTTCTAAGTAGACTTCTTCAGCAAGTTCACCATTCAAGAATGCACTTTTAACATACATTTGGTAAACAATGAAGTCATTGTGAGCAGCAAAGGCCAAGAAAAGCCTAATTGCATCCAATCTTGCAAATGGTGCATAAGACTCATCATAGTCCAATCTTTCAGTCTGACAGTAACCTTGAGCAACTAAACGTGTTCTTGTTACTTCACCAGACTCACTCAGCTTGTTTCTGAACACCCACTTTGTACCAATAGCTTTCTTGCCTTCAGCAAGTGGTACAAGTTTCCACACTTTGTTCCTTTCAAATTGATCCAGTTCTTCTTGCATTGCCTTGATCCATTCAGAATGCGTTAAAGCTTCTTCTATGTTCTTAGGTTCAATTTATGAAACAAAGCAAGAGAACAATGATTCTACTTCTACGACATTTGCTTCTTCAGCAAGTCCATGAGTAGCAGAAACTTTGGATCTAGTCACTTGGCGTTTATCAATATCACCAATCATATCCGTAGAGGGATGATCTCTTATCCATTTGTTAACAGGTTTTCTGCTCGTTGGATCTGGATATGTTTGCTCATCAGCATGTGACTGTTCAGCATGTACTTGTTCAGTACTACTGGGATTTTGTGTCTCTGCTGAGATAGGTTTATCAGCAACTGCTTGTTCAGCATTGCTAGATTGTGGTAACTCATCAGCAGGCACGGGAGGTTGCGTAGTTTCAGCAACTTCCGGAGCAACTGCGTCTTTTGCTGGAAATTCCTTGTCGTGAACTATATTTATCTTGTCATGACTTGGGAGAGGAGAGTCATTGTCAAAATCATCATTTAGTTCAATTGACTTGATTTGCCTAGCATTAGATTCAGTTCTTTGCTCATGTATGATTAACTTTTTCATACATTCTGATATTTCTTCTTCAGCAGGCACTCCTTGTGTCTTTTTGTAGAATACAACATGCACTGATTCTTCGATCTTTTGTGCCTTTTTGTTGTAAACTCTATAAGCTTTACTATGGAAGGAGTAACCAAGAAATATCGCTTCGTCTGCCTTTGGTTGAAATGTTCTTAGGTATTCTCTACCGTTATTAAGAACGAAACACTTACAACCAAATACTCTTAGATGAGTGATATTAGGAGGTCTACCAACGAACAACTCATATGGAGTTTTGTTGTATTCCTTAGTAATCAGACATCTGTTTTGAGTGTAACAGGCGGTATTAATCGCTTCAACCCAGTAAGCCTCACTTATTTCAGTGTCAGCAAGCATTGTTCTTGCGGCTTCTTGATGAACGTGCGGATGTCGTGCTCCGAATTCAAGCAAATAAATTTGTAATTAGCCAAAGGCAATCCACAACTACAACGAAAACCGTAGTGTAGCAGTAGAATGACTCGAGTGTCGTTCTCTCAGGACTATAACTAGCTTTATCTATTTAACAAGAGAATATAAAACAGCAGACAGATAGCAAAAGGAGGTTTCTAGCAGATAATGGAGATTGGTGATAGTATGGTTCTTCTTAGCATAACGGGTCGATAATCATGCATAAATTCCTCGGTCTTGCATAGAGATCTTTGAATCAATCTAGTGTCCTGTTGCAAATATTAAGCACTACGAAGATAATTGGTCTGACAAGTCAATCACTATTGTCCTAATGTGTTCCGTAATTATTCAACACTACGAAGATAATTGGTCTGATGGTCGACAAGTGTCCAATTGTGCATAATAATTAATACAACATACGAGAATTTAGGTTGTGCCTGATCAACGAAATAAAGCAATGACACGGAGTATAATGCGCGATATAGCCATTAGCATGATTATCTTCCCTTCGCTAAGAATTCACATACTACCACCAATGATAAGTTTAGCTACTCATAATAGGCATGCAATCAACAGAAATCATAGAAGAAAACATATTGAAAGATATATAAAATAAGTAGATTAAACTGTAAGATACAAGTTACCGAAGGTTGTCAATCTCCGATGAATTGCGATCCTACGAGCTCCAATCCGCTATGAAAAAGTATCCCCTAAGCTACAGAACTCCCAGGACAGGCCCCGGGAAGTTCCTACCTAAAACTATAGAGAGAGGTGAGAAAGTAGGTCTGGAAAGATATGATTTTCGGAGAAAACTAAGCAACTATATATAGGCCCCGAAATATCACGGGGCGGTTCGCCCCAGCTCCGCGGCGGTTCGCCCCCGAGTTTTTCTCGCGGAATTCCGCGTTTTCGACGCGTTTTTGGATTTCTTCCCCTTTTCGGACTCGGTTTCTGACTTCTAGTAGCCTTCTAACCTCTAGATTCGACCCCTAGACTTCAAATCCTATCCGGAAACCTTCAGATACTCCAAATAGGCTTCTGGAACACCAATTCCTTGTAGACTTCAATATAATTGCCCGGAAATCTTCGAATTTCAACCAAAACCTGTAAAATAAAATCTAAAGGGAAACGTGACACTATTCTAATAAAATGCATTAAAATATAGCTAAATTAACATAGAGGATAGCTAAAATAGGTGAAAAAGACTCGAATGAAAGTGTAAAATACACATTCATCACTTCTTTTAGGGTACAATTCTTCCGTTCAGCAACACCGTTTTGTTGTGGTGTCCTTACTGAGGATAACTAATGTTGTATGCCTTTTGAAGTGCAATACTCAGTTATGTACTGGTTTACAAACTCAGTACCATGGTATGTCCTTATGAGTTTTACCTTGTCATTTTTCATGACTTCAAGCTTATTCAGCAAGTTAGGTATTTCAGTCCTTGTTTCAGATTTGTGTTTGATAAATACTACCCAAGTGAATATTGAATAGTCATCTACCACCACCAGACCATACTTCTTACCAACATAGCTTGTTGAAGAAGATTCAAACAAGTCCATGTGCAAGAGTTGTAAAGGTTTTGTAGTTGACGGTACTGCCTTGTTGTTAAAAGAAGATTTGGTTTGCTTTCCTTGCTGACATGCATTGCAAACACCATCCTTCTTAAAAGTAACCTTAGGTAATCCAACTACAAGTGCCTTTTTAGACAGCTTATTCAGCGTCTTGAAGTTTAGATGACTTGTTCGTTTATGCCATAACCATGCTTTTTCAGCAAGGCAATCCTGATCTGAGACAAGGCATTTTTCAACGATTGCTGAAGACCAATCTACGGTGTACAAGCCTCCTGATCTTCTTGCAATCATAATAACCTTCTTAGTCTCGAAATCTATAAGTTTACATTCATCACTTTTGATTTTGATGAAGTATCCTTTGTCAGCAAACTGACTCATGCTGAAAAGATTAAACTTAAGATTTTTGACATAAAGAACTCCTGTAATGGTAATGCATCCTAACTTCAGGTCACCAAAGCCTTTTGTAGAACCAGAGCCTCCACCAGCAAACCTTATTGTTGGACCTTTAGACCACCGTCTATAGTTTATAAGGTTATTCTTGTTGCCCGTCATGTGCTTTCCACAACCACTGTCAAAGTGCCAGATTGCATCGTTTGTCTCCGTGGCTGAAGTCTGCACAATCAAGAGCAAACAAGTTAATTATCCAATATTGTATGTCCATTAACATGTTCAAGAATGCGTCCAGTGGAAACCCAAGTCTTAAGTTTTTCAACTTTGACTTGTTTTCTACTTGCTGAGGAACTAGGAGGTTTTGAGCTGAAAGAATTTTGATTCGTGCTGACCAAATCCACTTTCTGATGTGGTGTCTTGCTCGGTTGACCTTTTTGCTGAACATACTTTTCAGTAAGTTCTTTTCTAGCAAGGTTCCTTCTAGCCCTAGCATTTTGAGTCTTTTCAGAACTCTTAGGCTTGATTTTGTTCATCTCTTTGAAGTATCTTTGCTGACTTTGCTTATACTTGTGAAAAAGTTGACTTTGCTTGGTTTTGAAACGAGTCCACTTTTCGGAGAATGCTGAGCTTTTGTGTCAGCAGCCTTACTTGATTCAGGTTTGTCAGCAAAGGTCTTCTGATTACTTTTAGTAATCTTGCCTTTTGACTTAACAAATTTCTTTTCAGCAACTTGTTTGGCGGAATGCTTTGCAGCATCCTTTTTCTTTACAGTTTGCTTCTCAGCATCCTGTTTTCCTTTTAAAGTCTTGTTACTTTGAGTAGCAACAGCGGGCTTTACAGCCGTAGGTACTTGATTGCATTTTTCAGCAACCTTAGATTGACCAAACTGATAGAGTTCTGGTTGACCACTATCAGTAGCACGTACAAAGGAAATCGGTGATTTGTCTTTACTCAAGATTATTACGTCATCACCTTCATACGTTGCACCTAAACCTTCTTTCTGAGATGGATCTCTCAAATAAGAGTTTAGTTCAGTCAGCGTATTACTTGCATCAGCATAAGATTTGAAATTGATTTTCATCTTTTTCATCTCTTGAATTTCAGCAAGTAACTTTAGAATTGAGGACTGATACTCTTCCAATTCTAATTCCATTTGAGAATTCTTCTCTGTAGCTTCAGCAATCAACTGCTTAAGACGCCTTATTTCAGCATCCTTTTCTTCTGTCTCTTCCTTCAGCAAGATATACTTTTCAGTAGTCTGCTTGGTCAGAGTTTCAGCAATCTATAGTTTCTCTTGCTGTCTGCTCAGAGTTTTCTCAAATCTTTTGATTTCTCCTTGAATCTTGTCAAGGTCAATCTCGTCTTCACTTTCTGAGTCAGAATCAGAGGTAGGATTGTTTACCTGACCGACCATGAGGCAGAACTCGTAGTTTGACACATCTGGATAAGCTTCCATTGCTATTCCACAAACTTCTTTGCCAATCTCTTCGTCAAGAGTGGCTTCTTCATCGTCAGTGTCAGAGCTTTCATCCTCACTGTCTTTGGAGCTAGTATCAATGCATAATGCATCGATTTTTGCTTGAAGCTTCTTCTTTTCTTCAGCAATAAAAGCTCTTTAGAACTTCTTATTCTTTTCAACAGATTTGCCTTTCAGCAAAGGGCAATTTGCTTTGAAGTGTCCAGGCTTTTTGCAGTAAAAGCAGAGATCATTTCCAACTGCTGGTTCTTCTGATGAGGTTGCTTGTTGAGCTTGCTTGTTCAGCGAGCCAGTCTCATTTTTGTATGTATGGTAGTTGTTACCAAGATGCTTTTTCAGCTTCTCTTTTGCTTTTCGCCTTTCGAGTTCCTTACTAATGAATTTCTTCATGTTTTTAACAACCAAAGCATTTTCATCAGCAGGCTCTTTATCATTCTTCTTTTCAGAAGATGACGGCTTTGCAGTTTTCAGCAAACACATTTTCTCTTTGCTTTGTCTCGTAGTTGACAGTAGCAAGATGAGAGAACAACTTTGTTGGTGTAATGTCTGGCATTCCTTGATTGTAGTAGAAGTTCTGAGTGTGGATCCATTCTTGGTTCAGACTTCTGATGATGGTTTTCACCTTCTCAGAATCTGAGTAAAGATTTCCAACACCCAAGGCTGCCATTTCACTAACTAGAGTTGTGAATCTGAAGTCCAAGTCTTCCAGTGACTCATTTGTACCTTGTTTAAAGTTCTGGAACTTTAACTTCAACACTTCGAGTTTGTTTTCCTTGGTTTTGTCAGATCCAGCACAAAGATCTTGAACCATTTTCCAAGCTTCCTTAGCAGTTTTAGCACCCCACAGTTTGCACTGTATAGTATCCGGAGTTGATCGAATGATGATGTTTCTTGCTTGGCCATCAAGACGGAATCTCTTTGCTTCGTCGGAAGTCCATTCCTCTCTTGGTTTAGGAACGACAGTATCAACTGGTTCGCCTAAGATAGTTTCCTTTCCAGCTTCTGTGGTTTTGTGAGGAAAACTTCTTTCAACCTTAGTGATTTTGATAGGTCCATCATTAATGACAGTAACCATCTCATCACTAATGGCCTCAAGATGTAGCATCATGTTGTTTCGCTATTGTTCGTAGTTTTCCAGCTTCAGCAAGGGAGCATCTCCTAAAGACATCCTGTCAGCAAAGACTACCAAACTGATCAAGTGCGAGTGATTTACGGAAAGCACCTAAGGGGATCTAGGTTCAGTGCTGAAGGTTAAAGAACCTGGCTCTGATACCACTTGTTGGTCCCTTTAAACAACAAGAAAAGACTAGAGGGGGGGGGGTGAATAGTCTTTTCAAACTTTCGTCGTTTAAAAACTTTCTCAGCAAGTAGTTATTACTTTTCAGTAATGAGTTTGCTGATACTTAACTTTCTCAGCAAGCGCAAGTTACTTTTCAATAACTAGTTTTGCTGATACTTAAAATCAGAGAGCGGAAGTCTTTGATACAATAAGTGTTTTGTCAGTAAGTGATAGTTTCAGCAAGTGAAGTGAATGACTGTGTACAGATAGATATGCTTTGCTGAAAACTAAGTACAGTAAGTAAATCACACAAACACTTTTATAGTGGTATCTGAGAGTGGCGTAATCTCTCAACTAATCCACTTTGTCCTTTCTAGGACTGAATCCACTAAGACAAGTTTGAGGTTCCTTACAACACCTATCTAGAGCGATTCAAACAGAAACCAAAGCACACTCGCTTCGTTTCCAACCTAACTAGAGAACGTAACCTTGTTCTCCACCAAACTTGGTACTTTTAATCAGCAACACTATGCTCGATTAAGTTCCCCCTGAATATCACGCCTGAAAGGGTGTATTTTCAGTTAGAGAGGTTTGGGATGAGATAACTTAATTATAACTTATTCAGTTACAACAAGTAATCTAAGAAACAAAACTTTGAATACTTTGCAGTAAACAAGTTTGGTTGTTTCTGGTGTCAAGACTTGTTCTTGTTCGAAAGAAAGAAAGAACACTTAACTAATTCCTTAGTCGTGTAAGTTCTACTTCTTCACAAGTAGCTTTTTCAAGCTTTAAATCTTGGAACGGATCAATGGCAGTAAAGAGTATTGAAGGGTATGTGAGTTTAAGCACAAGTGAGAGTTTGATCACGTTGTTGACACACTTCAACTCTTTGCCGGATGACCTCTATTTATAGTGAAAATAAGGAGCCGTTTGAATTTCAAATTCTAAGGCTTTTGTTCCTTAAAATGTCACTATCTTGCTTTTGTACTTTCAGCAGCGTCCTTGTTTGTCTTCTAGTCTTCATGTCCTTCGCGTGCATGCTTTGCATTTAATGCTTATTTGAATGAAATTCAAACAGTAACATTGGAGCGCAAATACAAGTACTTTCAGCAAGAGGTCACAAATGTTCATCAGCAAGTGGTCAGTCTCAGTTTCAGCAAGCACAACCTACTCTGTCGTTTAGATTTTCACTTATGCAATGATGTTGCTGAAGTTTCCACTTTCTGAGCAACATGTGCCTTTGTAGATACCAATCTTCAGAAATCTTCTAGTCTTCAGTTCTTCGAATTCTTCAAGTTTCTGAGCGGTTCTAAATGCTTCAATAGTTTGTTTGTGTAAACAAAGTACATTATCAGCAAATGCTTCAATAGGTTGTATTTCTTTTCAGAAAACAAGATACATCATAAGCGGTAAAACCAACCTATCTAGCACCTACTCTAAGTCTTCAGCAAACGTTCCTCTTTTACAATGTCCTTAAAATTCTAAATTCCTATGGACCTTAAGAGTACTAGTTACTTTACTTTCCTTAATTTAGCATGGTTAATTGCTCATCAAAATTACAAGTTTCCTAACAGATACTACTACTAGCCAAATAGTTCAAAACCACCCTGCAAGTTAAGAATAGTCATAAGAAAATTCGAATACGCAGGGGACTACACAAAAGGTTTCTATTTCTGGGAACTAGTTTCATCAAAAGTCCGTTCATGTTCGTGTTCCACATAACTTTATCGATTTTAAGGTAGAAACGGGAAGTCAATAGACTCCCGAACTTTGCCTCCCAATACACGCAGATCATACCTTGGTGGGTGTGGTTCTTCAGAAACAACCCAGGGTTTTTTGCAACCAGATGCCACTTTCTTGTTGACTATCTCCTCCATTTCAACTACTTCATCCCAAACGTCTGAGAACCGTGCCTGCCTCCTCCACCAAAACATAACTAGAATGCTTTTTGGGAGCGTGTAAGCCTTGGTGAGTGGCTCCTTTGTCCCATCGTATTCAAATGATGATTTTTGTGTGTAGATTTCCGCATTTGTGTTAAGCAGTTCCTTCACATCCTCATCGTTTTGCAGTGGCTTCAGTCTTATTGCATCAGTTACAGGATTCTCATTTGAAAACCACATCAAGCCAAGAGGTAGGGGTCCTGTCAGCCTTCCCATTATTGCGCGGCAGATCTCATAGTAGTCGAACTCCGCCTTGTTCTTGATGTGAATGTAGACAGATCTCCCTCCGTGGTAATGGATTCCTCCCATGTCAGATTGGAAAAATCTCCCCCAGTATGAATCTTTAGTGTGCAACCTTCTATAAGTGGTCCTAAAATTCAGAAGAATAAATATGTATTACAATGTATATTTAAAATTCAACACTTGGATGATTTGTGCCTAGCAATAATCTGTTCCTAGGATAGTATAACAAAATACAAGAGTGGAATATTTGTTGACATGCATCAATCTAAACCAATGATACAACAAATAAAAATCAAAGAATGGAGCTATTTAATCTATACTCCCTTGTAGACATATGCTACCTATGAAGGAAAATACACTATTTGCTCCCATTTCCAGTCTGTATGATGCTAACCATGGAAGAAACTACTCAACAGAGTGCCAACACGAGTTATTTCATATCCCTTTCTGCATCTCAAACTATGCATGAAAGTTATGAAGAAATTACAGAACTATATGAAAAGTGGAAGTTGATGCAAACATACCCTTAGATTTTGTACTACCAGGTGGTCTGCCACGCGGATGCTTATGCGCATCTCCACTTGCAGAGATCCCAACCGGGGGGAGGGGGGTTTGGAGGTACCTGCATAGTGAGAAGAACATTAGTTATGAACGATATTAACACGTTAAGTATTAGTCTATGATGACATCCTAGATACAGAGAAATAAAAGCCTTATCTCTTGATAATCCAAATTATACCGTATGTCTTATACAAGAAGTTTGTCGTGCACACTTACTCGGAGCCTTTGTTGTACCACGGGGACGTTTCACTATCTCTCCATTTTCCGATTTCCCAAACGGCTGTGCCCAGGTACCTGCAGATGGAACAAAAAATACATATGAGAACATTTTTGCTCTGTTTAAACTCCAAAATCACGTTCGAGAAGAATCATATTCCAAAATGAATTAACACAATGCATTTAATCTATAAATTGATATAGGCCTCATCTTTCTATTTATCGATTTACTCCTAATCGCTCCTACGAAGTAGCATTTTACATACACAAAAAGCCAATTAAAAAGAAACTTCATAAACACAAGTTGAAGCAGATTTCTCCTCCACACTATACTATCTTATTTGCTATTTTATGATATAATGTAACAGTTTTTATGTAATACCTAATTGCAGAATGAATTCGTCGCTGCATGCACTTTGTAAATATGAAAACAACATTGAATCAAAAGATAAAAAATTGGGGGTTGTAAACTGACCTGAAAAGGTCACCTCAATGGTCAAAGTCCGGCGGTTCTTGCTCCCAGGTGGTCGTCCATGGCCCCGTTTCTTTCCAATAAACATTGGGGTGTTGTTAGTCAGAGGAATCGACTTATCGGATTCCATTATCGGAGTAGTGACTTCTTCAACCGTTATGTAGTGACTTGAATGAATAAGGAGGTTTGTATACTTTGTTTTTAACGTAGAGGAAGTCAAAGAGTCTCTCCTGTTTCGAGAAACGTTGTTGCCCTATCAGCGTTTTTACTATTTGTTTTTAACACAATATTTCTTTAATTTCTATTTGTAATTACGAAACATTTTTTCTTTTACCTTTATGTACTCATTGATTATTGCTTTTCTGTTTTTAATGACATAGATGTACAAGCTAAGTTTTTTATTTCTTATTTCTTTTTATTTTTTTGGACGTATAGAACTCATGTGAAATACGGAAAAATTGTTCGTTTCAACTTGCAAAGAAAAATTCAATTAGACACTACAACAAAACATTACACGGGCACATTGATTTCTTGATGAGAACAACAAAGAACACACATTACTGACACGAATATTATTGGACCACAATAAGCTAGCTTCCCATATGCTTAACGATTAAATGAAAACACCACATGAAACGACAACAATTAATCCTTGAAGACAGTCACAGTCCAAAGGAAATTGTCACGCTTGTCAATCTCGAACAGAACCGCGTCCCCCTCATTAATATTGTGCTACTGGATAAACGTTTTCCAACCTTTTGTCATGCGAATAAATTGACCCCAAATATGGACCACGGTGGGAGTCGTGCTTCTGTGACCTTTATATTTCAAACGAATCTCCGTACGGTTTTCGGTCAGCACATTAGCAACGCAGGCCTTAGGTATTTCTTGTAAATTATTAAGAATACAACCCTATTCAAATGGGGGATGTGGTTAATATAATTAAACTTAATTAAGCTTTGATTGTTTTATATACCAGAAGGTGACGGCCGGTGACATAACCATTGGCCATGTACACGGCAAAGTGTTTCTTGTTGCTTGGAGCCTGCAAGGCCTGGTGCCAGGCCGTAGAGACTGCCTTCTCCCTCCTGCTAGACGTGTCAGAACGTGGATGGCGAGCTTCGTTCACGTTCACAGACGTTGCACCTACATATATTGCAATACAAGTTCATTAAATTCATCATATTGTTCATAAATTTTCACGAACCTTAAGCCTTTTTACTCCTTACCCCTTGATGTGGATCCTATCCCAACCCTTGGTAAATTTGGAACGTAATCTTCGTCCTCACTGTCGGATAAGTTCGAGTACGAATCATAATCGTCCTCTGACATTGATGATTCACTATCATGCGAATTTTGAGAGTATGCCTTCCGTCCTCTATGTTTCCTTCCCGAACCAAACAAGTTCAAGGGATCACCTGAGTAGTAGTTGGGCGCGAACTCCAGCTTAACACCTTCAACATCTTCCACAGACACTTTGAAGATATGTTTCTCCTCAACATATTTTAACGTGAGGAGGCCGCCATTTCTTAGGTCAAATGTCTCGCGGAATTCCCTTCACCTGGTGTCCATCCAAAGTGTGGTTCCATCAATATCATCAGTGAGGCCAATTTCAAAAGGAAGGCATGAATTAACCCGTAGTACCATCGTAAGGCCTAATTCATAGCCAAGCTTCCTCCGGAATGCAAGAGGTACAACCTGTTAGCATTAATCATGAAAAATGTCATGACAAGCATCCAAATAAGATGAAGGTAATTGATAAGAAAAAACATGAAGACAATAGTTTATATTTTCATGTAGTAACTTACGGCCCTGTCGACGTTGTTATCTCGTATGAGCTTAAGAATCCCTTAGCTTGGCTCATCCTTTTTTTTTATTAGTTGTTTTAGTAGTTAGTTTAGTTGTTGATGTGTGTATACAACTTAAGATAGCACATGGCTTTATATAGATGAGTAGACATACCAACTTGTAATTGCAGAAAATTGCCTTAATCTATTGGAGAAGGCCAACATTATTACTACTATATTAATATGCCCCTACATAATTCTGATCTTTACACTTTTCCATCAAGTTGAACTTGAGGCCAACTTATTCATGATGGCAGTATTTAATTTAGCTTATAGAATTTTCAATGTGAATGAACACCACAGATTCCCAACTTTACGTGGAGGGAAAATACATGTTGGATATGACTCATGCATGGGAACATGATGAAGACTTATTTCCATTATTTTCCTAAAGCCTTATCATGCATGTAAAGACTATCATTGCAACTTACTTTTTTTTTTTTCCATGCAAATTATTAAAGAACTTTGTTTCACGGACATGGACAACTTGTAATGAATATTGTACTAATTGTGAGGCAAGTACTTGTTATGTGGAAGGATCTTGGTTAAAGGTGTTGCTTCACTCAAGTTTAATGTAATTACGTTAGTTTAATATCAGGTATGACTATAAGTTGAGATAGAACCGCTGTTTAAAAAGGTAAGAAGTAATACACATTAATTTTATTTTCTGACAGTTTTTAAAAATGGAAGCCCAACTTTAATTCACCAAAGTGATGGTTAATTTTGTAAGTTACAACATGTACGACTACAATCGTAACTTCCCAATCCAATATTGTAATGGCAACATGGATTTATATTGTTGCACTGGAGGGCCAATTATAAAACTGAATGGCAGAACATGAACCTGTAAAAATTCAATACACATATATGCCGACTGTGTAGATGACAAAAAACCTGAAATGCAGTCTTGGAGTAAACAATGAGGTGATTAAAAAGCTACATTACAAAGAAACTACACAGCCTTATGAAATGCAGCAACATTGGGCACTATAAAAATCTGTCACGCCATGTTTGTTTTGTAGCTAGCTATGTGATGCATGTGAATATAGATATGTACAATCTCTTGTATATTGTGTTGTCATTCTACTGATTGAAGCTTTTGTCAACTTCCCAATGCAATTTTACACCACAACTTGAATGCATTTGAATGATGCACCTCACAGCTTTATTCATTGGCAAATATACAAGAGATAAAACAAGACAATTCATAGGAGTACAATCATACATGCAGCTTACTCATATAACTTGTTAATAGTGTGATTCCATCCCATATTCGAACAAGTATGATACTAATCAACCCGTGGTTGCAGCATTAATTTGATCGTATATTGAACTGGAGCTTGAAATTTATGAATTGTCGGTATACTATAAATTTTGTGTGCGCATAAAATATTGAACCTTTACGATAATTTTGTGCAACGCAAACAAGGTCCAGTTGGACCACGTAACCCAAACTTATTTATATATGTGGCAATTGAGAAGCCATTCTCTACTCCAACATAATAAACAATCTTCAAAATTGATCCACTCCCACAAGAACATTACCTTTTCCCAACAGGTTCGAAGTGGCGTAAAGTTGTGACGGAAGATTTTCTTTTTCATATGAGGTGTGGAGCGGATTACATTCCGGATTTTGATTCAGTGGATTTCCCGAAGCCGAGAATCATTGAAAGGGCTCGTAGAAAAGTAGACAAGGCGTATGGGGATTACAAGGGCCACTACAATTTACAGGAATGTAAAGAGAAATTCAATCTTCTATTTGATAGGTTTAGGTGCTTTGGTTATCTCATCAATGCCGGTTGTGTTATTTCGAATGAGAATGACAATATTATCATCATCACAGATCAAGCACGGTTTAACTCTATATCTGAGGTACGCCCCATAAATTATATTACTACTACATCACCCTTGAAGTTCGTTAATTAGGCGTAATTAAATAAAATACAGGTTGATCATCTTACAAAAGCTTACTCGGTAAAAGGTGATCCAGATTGGCAGAGGTTGAAATGGTTGTTCTGTGAGTATGAGGAATACGTAAATCAAGTGCTGAAGAAGGCTAGAAAACTTCCGCTTTCAGGGGAATTCTACTATCCTTGGGCTCTTTATCTTTATTACTGCAACTCCAAAATGTTGTGATATCATCGTTATCGATTCTTGATGAACGTAGAATTTGTCAGATTCTAATTAATCAAATAAATTTGTATTTAGCCAAAGGCAATTCACAACTACAACGAAAACCGTAGTGTAGCAGTAAAATAACCTCGAGTGTCGATCTCTAAGGACTATAACTAGCTTTATCTAATCTAACTTAAACTATAAAATCAACAAACGACTTAGCAAAGGTTTTTCTTATCAGATAATGGAAGCTGGTGATAGTATGATCATTCAAAGCATAGCAGGTTAATAATCATCATGAAGTACCCGATCGTTTTGCATAGAGATCTTTGATCAATGAATTATCCAATTGTGTTCCGTTATTATTCAACACTACGAAGATAGAGGTTTTAGATAGATCAAAGAAATAAAGCAATAACTCAAAGTCTGATTCGCTTTACCGCCATCAGCATAATTATTAACCCTTCGCTAAGAAATCACATACTATCACAATCGATAAATTTAGATACTCATAGATGGCATGCAATCAACAGAAATCATAGTAAGATTGAATGAAAACATGTTGAAAGACAAATAAATATGAATAGAAAAAACTGTAAGATACAATGTTACCGAAGGTTGTCAATCTCCGAAGAATCGCAATCTTACAAGCTCCAAAACGATAAGAAAAAGTGCCTCCTAAGCTAAGAATCCCCAGAACAGGCTCTGGAGAATTCCTACCTAAAACTAATGAGAAAGATGAGAGAAAAGGTCTGAGAAAGTATGAAAAAACGGAGAAACTGAGCAACTATATATAGAGGTTCGACAGGTGTGGGGCGAGTCGCCCCACACACCGGGCGAATCGCCTGGTGTGGGGCGAACCGCCCCACGTCCCGGGTGAATCTCCCGAGACCTCCAGTCGGCAGGTGACGCGTTTTCGATGCGTTTTTGGATTTCTTTTCCTTTTCGGACTCGGTTTTTGCCTTCTAGTGACCTTTTAGCCTTTAGACTCGACCCCTAGACTTGAAATCCTATCCGGAATCTTCTAGACACTCCAAAAATGCCTTCGGAACACCAATTCTTCGTTCTCTTCAATATAATTGCCCTGAAAACCTCGTTTTTCACCCAAAACCTGTAAAATACAAACTAAAGGGAAACATGACGCTATTCTAATAAAATGCAATAAAATATAGCTAAATTAACATAGAGGATAGCTAAATTGGTGAAAAAAAGACTCGAATAAAAGTGTAAAATACACGTTCATCAAACTCCCGAAACCGAACCTTTGCTTGTCCTCAAGCAACTAAGCTAGACTCTAATGCAAAAAACAATGCAACACAAAAAATGGAGTCTCATGCCAAATCAAATGAACTAAACTATTGAATCTATCAAAAAACATATGATTACAAACCATACAAATCATAATATGGATATTGGTTGAAGAATGCCTTGATTGACTCATACACATTCACATAAGCACTTATGTCAAGACAAGATAGTCTCTCGTAACATTCTCTACCTGGACCTAGTCAGTGACGACGTAATGAAACATGTTAAAATACGAATGGTTGTCCCGTGCCTATGAAACTGAGGACTTACTGCTGTTCACCAAGTTAAGACTTTTCCTCAAAGAGGTCGAACCAATACTGACTCTCATCAAACGAAGGAGGGTTCCCTAAAAAAGACAACACTCCCCTATTCTACCCACCTCTCAAGCAAAGCCTTAAACTATTCACCACTTCCTGAATGGCAGGACGAGGGTGGTCTAGAACAGATGGCACTCAAACAAACAAAAGACAAAAAATTACAACACGATTACGAACATTACATGAATTGAAAAATGAGACAAACATTTTGCTAAACTGCTTTTTGACTCTTTTTGGACCCTTCTTTGCTTTTTTTGGGGTCTTTTCTTTTTTCTTTATTTTTTCTTTTCCAGATTTTTTTCTTTTTTCCTAGATTTTTTTTTCTTTTCTTTTTCTTTTCGATTTTTTTTAGCCAGCAGTAGCACAACGAAAAAGAAAGTAAAATGACTCACAAACGACCTCCCCAAACCTATTCGAAAGAATAGGTTGGAGTACAACATTTACGAAAAAGAAAAATAAACTCACAACACACACTCAAATCGAAAAACAAGTCTAGTGATAGCGTAACCCCCTCCCCAAACCTATTCGAGAGAATAGGTTGCAAACAAAGGATCACACAATCTCATACTACCTCCTTCCTCGGCATTTAGCAATCTCAAAGCAAGGTGAAGAGTTGTTGCCTCTTAGGTACATAATTACTCGGGAAAACAACCATATGATCCTAACATGCATCATCCTATTATAAAGGCCTTCGTGGACCGCAGTAGAGAAAACACCACTAGGTGATGTCGAGACTACCAAGCTTAACTAAGTGCAATACATAAATGTGACAAGCCAAGCGAGAAAAACCTCAAACAAATTCATAGAGATGAGACATATGATTAATGTCATAATTAGTTAATCTACCCAATAAAAAAGTTCAAAAAATTTGGCAATAAACTCCACATAAAACATGCAAGACTATCCTAGGGTGAATGTAGTGTATGCAACTAAATACTAAGAAAGCGATAAACGTGCAAATGGTAATGCAAACAAAAGGTTTCACGAGTAATCATAAGCAAAACAAGTATAGGAATACCCAGCGATAAACCCCCCCCCCCAAAACCTGAACGTCGTCGCTCGTCCCGAACGTCGAAAGTGGATTTAAGGTGAGAGCTAAACTTGTATGTGTGACCTATATTACTCAATCAAACTCGTGAGAAAACAAAACGGGCGATAAACGAGGTAAAAAGATCGATAACTTCGCATAATAGGAGAAAAATGGGATTTCGAACAAAAATCCGGACCTCCGGGTTTCTGGACACCCGGGGCGAACCGCCTCAGGTGGGGGGCGATTCGCCTGGGGCGTCCAGAACGTCCCAGGCGGCCTGGTCTTGCCAGGCGAATCGCCCCACATGGGGGGCGGTTCGCCTGGCATCTCCAGACTCCTGGAGACGCCTTTTTTCTCCCAAAACGCAAAATTATCATCTTAAAACCTTTTTTATCACCAAAAACACACGAAAAATAAGTATGCATGCAATGCAAGAAAGAGATAAAACTAAACTACATGCAACCATTACCACTAATGTTATCCATTATCAAATGGAAACGAATCTTGTGCATCCGTTCCATTACTCCTCGCATCTTGGGAACCATCATTGGCTCCTCTCCGTATCTGCTCAAGCAAGTCCATGATTCCCTGAAAACTAAAATTAACAAAACCAAAAAAATCTAAATCTAAAAAATAACCAAGGGAATCAGATGGAAAATAAAAAGAGAAAAGAGGATCAAAACTCCTTTGGAACTGATAGGTGGGTGCATGGACCAGAACGTAGGAGTCAAGATCAAGAGTATCTGCCGCAATTGATTCAGAGGCACCAAAATCTTCAGAGATTGGCTCGTCGCCCTCAACACAACTCACGCCATCACCTTCTGACTCAAGTGAAGCAATGGATTCAGTTATCACCTCCTCCACGACTTCCTCTTGACCAACAACCTCGACATCCGCAAGTAAGGAGGTGGAATCCAAGCTAAGCATTGAGGAAACTTCATCAATGGATACTTCTCCACATTCCTCTTCATCGGCAATGTCGATTTCTGGTCGTTGACTACTGAAACGAGGCGTCTATGCCCTTGACCCGGGAGGTGAATCCCTATCCCAATGTTCCAGAAACTTGCTGGTTACTTCACCCCAAGTGCGCAACAATTTTTCCGGCGGGATTCTGAGCCATCCTCGAGCGTACCCTTTCAAGGCTCCCATAAATCCTCTCATACAAAGTTGCTCATGTGATAAAATAACCCCCTCCTCATTCTCACGAGGTATCCTCAACACTCCTTCCTCGTACGTGTCTAAGAACCCTCTTGGATCATCACCCATTGAAAACGTGGAGAGAATGGAGTAGTACGAAGGATCAAAGTCATAATTCCTGCAATCGTCATCCAATGTTATGCAAGGCCCTCGAGGCATCACATACCGGGGAAACGGAGGTTGACTCATCCTTTCATATGACTAGTTTCTGCACACCAAGGAGTAGAATCCACAAGAGAAAAACAAAAACTTGCAAAGAAAAACACAAAGAGTGCAAACAATCACAATGTAGCCGAGAACTTTGAGAACACAAGCACGCAAGGTAACCAAGATCAGATTAGATGAATTTACTGAAAAAGATAGGGGGAAAGAAATAGGGTAAGAAAGTGAAATTTTCTGAGAGCAAACCCCCAAAGCATGTTCTTCTGTAGGGAATTGAATGCTGAAAATATAAATAAGCTAAACAGAAAAAAGGAGTATAGTCCCCGACAACGGCGCCAATTTGATGAACGTAGAATTTGTCAGATTTTAATTAATCAAATAAATTTGTATTTAGCCAAAGGCAATTCACAACTACAACGAAAATCGTAGTGTAGCAGTAAAATAACCTCGAGTGTCAATCTCTAAGGACTATAACTAGCTTTATCTAATCTAACTTAAACTATAAAATCAACAAACGACTTAGCAAAGGTTTTTCTTATCAGATAATGGAAGCTGGTGATAGTATGCTCATTCAAAGCATAGCAGGTTAATAATCATGCATGAAGTACCCGATCGTTTTGCATAGAGATCTTTGATCAATGAATTGTCCAATTGTGTTCCGTTATTATTCAACACTACGAAGATAGAGGTTTTAGATAGATCAAAGAAATAAAGCAATAACTCAAAGTCTGATTCGCTTTACCGCCATCAGCATAATTATTAACCCTTCGCTAAGAAATCACATACTATCACCAACGATAAATTTAGTTTCTCATAGATGGCATGCAATCAACAGAAATCATAGAAAGATTGAATAAAAACATGTTGAAAGATAAATAAATATGAATAGAAAAAACTGTAAGATACAATGTTACCGAAGGTTGTCAATCTCTGAAGAATCGCGATCTTACAAGCTCCAAAACGATGAGAAAAAGTGCCTCCTAAGCTAAGAATCCCCAGAACAGGCTCTGGAGAATTCCTACCTAAAACTAATGAGAAAGGTGAGACAAAAGGTCTGAGAAAGTATAAAAAACCGAGAAACTGAGCAACTATATATAGAGGTTCGGCAGGTGTGGGGCGAGTCGCCCCACACACCGGGCGAATCACCTGGTGTGGGGCGAACCGCCCCACGTCCCGGGCGAATCGTCCGGGACCTCCAGTCGGCAGGTGACGCGTTTTTGGATTTCTTTTCCTTTTCGGACTCGGTTTTTGCCTTCTAGTGACCTTTTAGCCTTCAGACTCGACCCCTAGACTTCAAATCCTATCCGAAATCTTCTAGACACTCCAAAAATGCCTTCGGAACACCAATTCTTCGTTCTCTTCAATATAATTGCCCGGAAAACCTCATTTTTCACCCAAAACCTGTAAAATACAAACTAAAGGGAAACGTGACACTATTCTAATAAAATGCACTAAAATATAGCTAAATTAACATAGAGGATAGCTAAATTGGTGAAAAAAAGACTCGAATGAAAGTGTAAAATACACATTCATCAATTCTTCAAAAATGTGATGGTAGTACTGCACTTGTTCTTTACTCTTTCTTAACTGACAACTTCAAATCTTGTTGGATGAAATCTCATGTATTAGTGTTCGTTAATAACGTGTACGATGTTTGAATAAAAATTCATATTTGTAGTAAATGACGCAAACTATATGCTCATATTAGAATATGAATTTCAAATAAGAATATGAGAAACATCAATTTAAACTGCATTAAAAAAATACAAAGTACTAAATAGCTTTTTATTGGGTTCAACAACTTAGCATGTCCACATGGTACTATGAGACCCTGTACCTAGTTCACAAGTTCAGCGGTTTCATATACCTCCCTAAATCTAACCTTGCTTAGGCAGTTAGATTTGTACATTTCAAATGAACCAAATATAACCTTTAACTCACTCCAATGGGGATCGCCTTCGTAAGCATATTCTTCGGTGAGGTAGTCTTCCTGGTGCAGAAATTGGAAAAAAAAAAAAACAATTTCTAAGAAGGGTAGATATAGTTAAAACATAAACAATTAGTACACGACCTAAAATATAGTAACAAAACTAAGTCATACGACTTACATTGCAAATGTCCTGGAACTTTGTGGCATCCAAGATTCTAACTATATTACAGGCCCTTTCCCATTCGATGCAGTTTTGTGTTAGTAAGAAACCGAAACACCGGAACCTGTCAAATAGGAAGCTCAAATGAAATGAACATTCTTGCATCGTATAGTCCCAAGGATAGTCTTCGAACTTTTCTGAAATTGCCGTATACGCCTTCTCAACAACACGCAAGTGAGGTGACTGGAGTATGTTTAAACCTCCTAGTTGCTTTGCTTCATGGCTCAAGGATTGAACAAAACAATCAACCACGAGAAAATTCCAACTGCTTGCTGTGTGGAAAAAGCAAATCTGGTTGGGCACGATAATAAGAGAAGTCCATATTCGTGATGGAATTGGGTAAGAAGGGTAGTAGTTACTAATAAATTTGCAAAAACATTGCTTCCCCAAATAAGCATTTTATAGTCACACTTTTTTTGTCTGAAAGCAATAAATTATTGCCGTTAAAATAAATTTACATATCATGATTACAATGTGCTTCATTTAAAATTTCAGCATAGGAACAAAAAAAATGTACACATGTACTACTTAGAACTATCCAATTGTGCCCTCTACCTTTCTTTATAAATAAGAGAGCACGCATGCTCGTTTCCCACACCACATGTGATCTTCCAACTAACTTAAAGAATTCAACACTTAGCTAAAGTAAGTATGAGCATTCAAGAGCCAAGCTACATTCTCGAAGGTAATAGGAGCAAGGGAAAAACACACTTTGGTGAGTATTAGAAAATATGTGATTGAAGTTAAATTTTGTTTAATGATATTCCCTAAGGAAAAGTTTTCTATAAAATACAGGAACTACCACATGATTTTTGTGACAAATACGGGTTTGAACTAGACGATGATATCACCGTCAAAGAAGGCAATGGAGTTCCCTTCCAAGTTGGCATTACTCGTGGAAACGGACACGTACTTCTTCTTCGAGGATGGGCCACTTTCGTAGAGCATTACGGGGTCCGGACTGGTTACACAATTCATTTCAGGTATCACGGCCCTCCCGGTTTCGCTGTAACCATTCTCAACAAGGACAATGATGAGGTCGATGGTCCTATAGGAGACGAATCCCGGAGGCAATATGGGTACAACCCTTCGATGCCTGAAAATCAGATCAGAAATAAAAAACGTACCGACATCTGAATTCGTATAGAGTCATGTGAGATTTCTAGTACATGTCTTATTATGAAGTTTTCATAGGATAATTTATGTACCTTCTACATCATATTTGGTTTCCAGTTCCTATTAGTTGTAAGATTGTTCATCGTTCACCTCTAAAACTCTTGTTAACGCTTTTTTAACTCTTGCATCTTGGTTGTGATTTTCTTATTACTATTGATTTCGTGCACATTTGGGTCGTTGGTTGACAGATTATATGGCAATGTTATGTACATGAGAAATTGTAGAGAAGCTTGATTGGAAGCTGTCCCTCTATAAACATATTTTACATTCTTCAACTGTCATCAATTGAACCAAAACTAACCTCATAACGATGCAATATACCACCTGGAAACAAAATATTGACTAGTTATTTGCAAACAATTCATGTACTTGAACTCTGATTGAGTGTCTTCAAAGAACAACACACATAAGGGATAGTATCTACTCTGACTCATAACTACTATCAGATCCATCATATCCCCATGACTCCGGGATGAAAGTTACATCAATTCGCCTAATTTCAGGAATCGGCTGGACAAACTCTCCTATTATATTTCGGACGGGTAATATGCAGCCGAAGTAACATCAAAGGTAGTTCCCTCAAAGGCTTCGCTTAAGAGTAAATGTGAGTTCTCGTACTTGCTGAAGTACTGTGTAGCTGAGAAAAACATCTGCAGAGAGTAATTAAACAGTATGAGTGTGTGACTACTAAAGGAGTCGGGATAGTTCCATTAGAGAGTATTACAAGGATGCAACCATATTGTCACCTTCTTTATACCCAACTTGAGGACTGTTGGAACGTAAAGTGATCTATGCTCATGGTGAATCTCTACTCCGGGCAGACGGGTGAGATAAGTCGATGCATTATATCGCAATACCAAGAGGCTTAATTTGGCAAGAACAAAATTCTTGCTAAAACACTGCCCATCATAAAACTGATGGAGGGACTTAGTCCATTTCCCTAGAAAAAAATCTCTACGTGCCCCCTACTAAGTCGTGAACGACTAGTATCTCTGACGAATTGTAGTAAAGTCTCATCGTGCCTTGGAGACCATGTTGTGTCGGGTGGAAAGATACACCTGAGGGTACCACAATAAAAGGTCTTTCCAGGGGTACCCATATAGGCACTGCAGTTTGAAATGTGATGAGTAAGAGTAGTTCATTGCCAAATGAGGTTGAGAATGTTCACACAAATAAAAGGTTCACACAAACTAAATGATCACGATATGGAAATCAAGCAACGCGCGAACACGGGTATATCAACTTAAGCAGAGTTTACAATCACTAATCAATCACGGAAACAACCCGAAAGTTAAGAAAACATGGAAACAAATAGTAAAATCCTACAAATTTTGATTTTTTTTTCTTCTCTTCCCATTTTCCTACTGAAGCATGGGGTAGGACACATTGCTTAGGAAAGGAAGGTTGCAATGGAGATTTAATTAGCTTGAAAGGGATGACGGACTGAGGTTTCCAGCGCACGCCTTCAAACAAACACACAGAAGGAGTTTCAAGGCTTTGCAACATCATTTGGTTAGCCTTCGTAAGTGTAAGTAGGATCAATGCGGTCTAGTTCCTCCTCCGGCTCAGTTATCTCGCCTATCAGTGTCGTTGTGTTTCCCAGAAGATCAAACTGTGTCCCAAAGAAAGCACTACGGAGACGTCAAGCGAAGGGCTCAACCCTGTCAAAGTATTCCGTGGCGTGATCAAACATATGAAAACAAAAAGAATATTATTCATTATCCCACCTCTTCTCATAAGTATACTGTCAGATATTTAAAAACTGAATACAATGTGAGATGCATTTATATGTTTAGTTATAGATTTTTGAGAATATAAAATGGGAACACTTACGCTCTCTATTCCAGGCTTAAGCACGCTTGGGACGTAGATCTGAGTCTGGTGATTATATAGAGAAACACCAGGCATGATCTTGATGTAGGTCCATGCGTTCTGCCGCATGACAAGGTTGCTGAACAGCTCCAACAACATTTCCTTTGTGAAACACCAACCAGGCTGCACAGAATGCATCTCAATAGTCCACTGAGACAAATAGGTCTTCTCCACAACATCCCTTGTCATCATGTCCGGGGAGGCAAACCTCGAAGCACAGACCATTGTTTGCAACAAGTCTTCGTGGATATCATTTAGACGAGAAGGACCGAAGTTGCAACCCTGATCACAAACAAATGTCTCTCCCTCCATGTTCTCGACTGTAAATTGAGATGTTTGATTTACTAGGGCCTAATTATCAGTGCATTGTAATGAATATTTGACACGTAATATGAGATGTTATACAAACCACAAAGTGAACAGGATGTATAGAAGACATTCAATGATAAGTATATCCGTGGAAGGAAACAATTTCGAATAGTCATAAGCATAACAAATAACTTATGATAAAGACAGCATGACATAGAGTGAGCACACAAGTCATACGAGCAGAACAAGAACATGAGAATTAGAGATAGTTATTTAGAACAAGTATCATCACCTTTCTTTGTTAACTCTTGAAAGATGGAGTTTCCTGGCTAACAGTTTGAAGATGTTTGGTAGATTTAAATTGAGTGAAGAGTAGTATAATATGGAGGAAAGATGACTCTTGGTGGTTTGGGAAAGTAGAACATTGCAACCCCCCCCCCCCTTATATAATATGTTCTATTTTTCAACAGGTGCATTTCTGTACAGACAACATGTTCCCCCAATTCATTGTTCATGTACAATATTTAATGCTTGCAGAACAACTCTAATTGTATTCCCTAGTTTTCCAAATAATCTGTTCATTTACCTACAAAAGCAACTTTGTTTCTTGTATCCACACACATTTGAAGTACTAAAAGAAAAGTAACTCTATGGTTTGCATTTGTCATTTCAGCCATATTGACAAACAACTTTGCAGTGGAAAAGAATCAGATTCTTCTAACTTTTTAGTACATGCCTTTGTTTATTGTAGTTTATGTAAATGAGGACCATAGAGCTAATAATGCCACCTAGTATGTACTCATTCGTAGTTGAATATTGATCATTATTTTATACCGATTAACATAATACCACGTCTAACAGTTAACTCTTTCGCGTTTATGAACGAAACTTGATAACGATGCGTGAACCGATATATTGAATTGAGTTTGAAATAGTTTACAGCTTAATATGTACGATTGCAACAGGTCTTCAGTTCATTTTTTCTAATGCCAAATAACTTGTTCTTCCTATGTGTTGTATAACTTAGGAAAAATTTGCATATAACAGTCATTCAAGCTGGAAGATTCCCCCTACTTTCACTTTTACTGAGCTGTCAAAGTGAAACAGGATTCACAACATTGTATTCCCCCTAGTCCTGCTACTCCATAGTAATTACAGAAGAGAGTGCATGAGTTTTCCTAGAAGACAGTAGACTGATAGAGTTTTCTTTAATTTTTTCATGTGAAGTTACAGCTGCATGCGTGAAAAATGCTCCAGCACTCTGTTTTCGTGAAAGTAAATTTTTTAACCTGTTTCATTTTAGCTTTTAACGCAACACAGTATATCAATTTTGGCTTCTTTACATCTTTGTGCTCTTATATAAGAAGGAATCTGCTTATGAAGTCCTACATACAAAAAGAAGAAGCCTTCATCTACCAAGCCTACTTCCCAAAAACAAGAAATATTCCAAGAAATTATCTTAACTTAAATGGAATTCCTACCACAGGAACATTATTTGTTCCCCAATGGGCACAAATGGCGTGAAAGTGTGGTTGATGATTTCGTTTATCATCTGAGGTTGGGGATGGCTGAAGGGCCACACTTTAATCTTCAAGATTATCCCCAGCCTCATGTGATACGAAAAGCTATCAAAAAACTAAACAAGAAGTTTGGTGATTATGATATCCAATATACGGATGAAGAAGGTGAAAACGAGTTTAACCGCCTCTTTGACAGATTCCGCTGCTTCGGTTACCTGCTCAATGATAGTTGCATTCAGTGGGATGAGTCCAACAATAGCATAGTGATTGAAAACCATGTTCGTTTCAATGTTATAGTCCAGGTGTAGGTTCCTCAATTTAGTACTTCAGCTAATTGATATCTGATGAAGCGTTTGGATTGTCGGGTTCCAAGCAATCAAATAAATTTGTATTTAGCCAAAGGCAATTCACAACTACAACGAAAACCGTAGTGTAGCAGTAGAATAACCTCGAGTGTCGATCTCTAAGGACTATAACTAGCTTTATCTAATCTAATTTAAGAATATAAAACAGCAGACGACTTAGGAAAGGTTTATCTTAACAGATAATGGAGATTGGTGATAGTATGGTCATTCAAAGCATAACGGGTTAATAATCATGCATAAATTCCTCGGTCTTGCATAGAGATCTTTGATCAATGAATTGTCCAATTGTGTTCCGTAATTATTCAACACTACGAAGATATAGATTTAGATAGATCAAAGAAATAAAGCAATAACTCAGAGTATAATGCACGATATAGCCATTAGCATAATTATCAACCCTTCGCTAAGAAATCACATACTATCATCAACGAGAAGTTTAGCTACTCAAAGTTGTCATGCAATCAACAGAAATCATACCACGAATGAATGAAAACATGATGAAAGATATATAAATATAAATAGAAAAACTGTAAGATACAATGTTACCGAAGGTTGTCAATCTACTGAAGAATCGCGATCTTACAAGCTCCAAACTGCTAAGAAAAAGTATCTCCTAATCTAAGAACCCCCAGAACAGGCTCTGGGAAATTCCTACCTTAAACTACAGAGAAAGGTGAGAGAAAAGGTCTGGAAAAGTATGAATTTCGGAGAAAACTGAGCAACTATATATAGGTATTCGAATTGTGTGGGCGAAGGGCCCCACACACCGGGCGATTCGCCTGGTGTGGGGCGATTCACCCCACATCCCGGGCGACTCGCCCGGGAGTAAATTTCGGCCCTTTACGCGTTTTCGGCGCGTTTTTGGATTTCTTTCCCTTGTCGGACTCGGTTTCTGCCTTCTAGTGACCTTTTAGCCTTCAGACTCGACCCTTAGACTTCAAATCCTATCCGGAATCTTTCAGATACTCCAATTAGGCTTCTGAACACCAATTCCTTGTCTACTTCAATATAATTGCCCGGAAAACCTCGTTTTCAACCAAAACCTGTAAAATAAAAACTAAAGGGAAACGTGACACTATTATAATAAAATGCACTAAAATATAGCTAAATTAACATAGAGGATAGCTAAAATAGGTGAAAAAGACTCAAATGAAAGTGTAAAATACACATTCATCAAACTCCCCAAGCCGAACCTTTGCTTGTCCTCAAGCAACTAAGCTAGACTCTAATGCAAAAAACAATGCAACACACAAAATGGAGTCTCATGCAAAATGAAATGAACTAATCTATCGAATTTATCAAAAAACATATGAACAAAAACCATACAAATCATAACATGAATATAGGTTGAAGAATGTCCTCGATTGACTCATACACATTCACATAAACACTTATGTCAAGACAAGATAGTCTCTCGTAACATTCTCTACCTGGACCTAGTCAGTGACGACGTAATGAAACATGTTAGAATACGAATGGTTGTCCCGTGCCTATGAAACTGAGGACTTACTACTGTTCACCAAGTTAAGACTTTTCCTGAAAGAGGTCGAACCAATACTGGCTCTCATCAAACGAATGAGGGTTCCCTAAAAAAGATAACACTCCCCTATTCTACCCATCTCTCAAGCAAAACCTTAAGCTTTTCACCACTTCCTGAATGGCAGGACGAGGGTGGTCTAGAACAGATGACACTAAAAAACAAAAGAAAAGATAGAAAATTACAACACGATTACGAACATTACAAGAATTGGAAAATGAGACACAACACTTTGCTAACTGCTTTTTGGCTTTCTCTTTTTGGCCCCTTCTTTGCTTTTTTGGGGTCTTTTCTTTTTTTCTTTTTTTCTGGAATTTATTTTTCTTTTTCTGTATTTTTTTTTCAATTGTTTTAGCCAACAGTAGCATAACGAAAAGAGAAACAAAAAATGACACACGAGCGACTTCCCCAAACCTATTCGAAAGAATAGGTTGGAGTATAAAATTTACGAGAAAGGAAAAATAAACTCACAACACAAAATTGAAAAACGAAAAACAAGTCTAATGATAGCGTAACCCCCTCCCCAAACCTATTCGGAAGAATAGGTTGCAAACAAAGGATCACACAATCTCACACTACCTCCTTCCTAGGCATTTAGCAATCTCAAAGCATGGTGAAGACTTGTTGCCTCTTAGGTACATAATTACTCGGGAAAACAACCATAAGACCCTAACATGCATCATCCTATTATAAAGGCCTTCGTGAACCGCAGTAGAGAAAACACCACTAAGTGATGTCGAGACTACCAAGCTTAACTAAGTGTAATACATAAATGTGACAAGCCAAGCGAGAAAAACCTCAAACAAATTCATAGAGATGAAGCATATGATTAACGGCATAGTTAGTTAATCTACCCAATAAAAAAGTTCAAAAAATTTGGCAATAAACTCCATATAAAACATGCAAGACTATCCTAGGATGAATGTAGTGAATGCAACCTAAAAAACTAAGAAAGCAGTAAACGTGCAAATGCAAATGCAATCGAAAAAAAACAAGATACCAATCAACACAAAGTCAAACAATACTTAACATCGCGGTTCACATCCCATCCCCCTTATGATACTTAAGCTAGTCCCTAGCAAAGAGAATGAGTAATAAGAAGTGATACTAGATGTTACCGAACGGTTTGGCCTCGGTTGGTTGAGAGTGGACATGTGAAAAGACTAGTTATCGGGAGTGTAATCCCCATAATAGTCCCTCCACATGTCAGACAGGAGATCATTGGACTGCTGTAGAGCCTCCTGTTGCTGCTGGATGAGCTGTTGTTGCTCCCACCTTCCTTGCCTATCCTCACGCCGATGCTCCTCAAATATCTCCCAAACGCGGTTGCGCTGGGCGATGTGCCCGTCGAGGTCTTGTCGCAGTCCTTGGACAGAAGTGGTCAAGGCTGCAGCACTAGCGTCAACTCTATCGAAACGGTCGTCGAGGTAGGCCCGGAATTCAGAGAAGTCAATACCTCTAGACCCATGTGGTGCTCGAGGCGGTGCATGTGGTGCCCTATGGACAAAAGGAATATCCGGGATAGGGGCTCGACCATCATCAGCTTCCATAGCATCCTCATAATCATTCTCATTATCTGAATCTCTCGGTTCGAAGGGTGCTTCCACATCAGCAGCGGCGGCCGTGGGGTTCTTCATTTGATACCTAGCAAGCTGCACATCAATAGTCGAAGGTGAAAGGGCAGCGACCTCGCAATCCCCCTCATTAATGTCCTCGACCCCGTAATATTTGTAGTAGGCAGTGATGAAGTTCGGAAAGATGAAGGGCTTCTTCTTCTTTTCCCAGTGGCACACATACTCCTCATACATGATGTGACCGATGTCGATTCGTTGCTTGTCTATCAAGCAGTAGAGGAGCTCGGCGTAATTTGGCTGTATCCAAGTGTCATTCTTTCTAGGGATCAAATTGAAGATGCAGAATTTCATCATCACCTTAGCCTCGATGCTAAGGTTGCTCTGACGGATCCGTGCAGGTTCTGCTCCGGTTTCTGGATACCTGTACTCCCTGTTGCAGATCACGTCCGTAATGTATCTTCCTATCCCCCTAGAGGCCCTCGAAAATTCGTAGGCATGGTTGCTCCCTGTGAACTCCCGTTGCCCAAAATGGATGAATGAAGAAATTGATTCTGGCGTCCATGGTACAATTAGGCCTCGAACTAGTACCCCCTCCTTCTCCTCGAGATCAGTGAATCCAGCGTAGAACTCTTCCTCTTGGAGGAGGCTCATGTCGTACCCATTGAATCTGTTTGAACTATACCAAACCCAATTCCTTTTTGATGCTAATCGGGAGAGCGTCCTATACCCCGCCGTTTGAGCTACTTCCTCCGGAATATCAATCCGTCTGTCTGGTATGATCGATCTCCCACCTTGGGCTAGCTCCGCTTCGAGCCTTTGTCGGACATCTATCGCAGCTAGAGACAACTCGTACATGTCGTGAGAAGGTTGGGAGCTTGATGCTACCCCCTTTCCCTTCTTGCTTGACCCAACCTTCTTTGATCCTCTTGGAGCCATGATTCCTACAAACAGCAATTAGTATCTTGTATGACACAAAACAGACTTATGCATATGCAAATGTACGAGCGAACAAACGAGCGATATCTACAACAATCGAACTCCTCAAAAACCCAATGTCTAGTCTAGCTACTTCATCATGCAACATATCAATGTAACTACTACAATCACATATCACATTATGCTCTTGCTAGACAACAAATGCCTTGAATCACAAGGCTCAATTCATACCATAGTAACAAAAATCTAACATCATAAATCCTCAACTTCATCAATCATGCATTCTACCACTACATCCATCAACAAACACAAGTTTAAACATGGAATGAAAGTTGATGATGTCGTTTTTCACCAATTAAATTTGTTTAAAAGCCAAAGAACACCTTTCACTACACAAACAGAGTGCAATGGCAAGTTGTCCCCGAGTGTCGTTCTCTCGGGACCTAACGTGGCTTTGATCAAGGTTTTTGCTAGCTAATTTCAGTCAACTAGATGATGATTTTTGAGAAAGATGTTTGAACAAAGGAAGTGAGAAATCAAGAGCTTTTGTAAACAAGTTTGGAAAACGGTCGGTGGTAGAAATCGAATACACATGCATGGATTACTAATATGCTCACAAGTTCAGTGCGTAAAACCTTCAACTAAGTCTGCTAAGCAACTTGTCTAGGTAACTTTCAAGACACACATCATGAAAGGTCACTATCAATAATTTAGAGGTGCTTGTCACTAACACCATTTATCTAGCATGCTGCAAATCACTAACATACAATCATATAGCTTTCATTGACCAACGAGTTTGTCACATACTCTATTCGAATATATTTTATAGGCAACTACGAATCATATGAAGTAATTTGCAGCAAGATTGACTCACAACCTCATGTAAGCATAAGCATAATCCATAACATGCATAATTCTACATTCTACCACCAACACAAAGGATTTAGCTACTCATATTCATCAACATAGACATCAATTCATATGAATAATAATCAGAATACATCATATCAAACTACAAGACAAGAGAGTGATACAAGTTACCACCAAAGCTGTCACTAATCGGTGGAAATCAAAGAAAACCTCTCCGTAGATGATTACAAAGGATGAATTCCAATCAAAATCTCGAATCCGAACCTAAATTACAATGAATCTATGAGTTTCTCTGAGTTTTTGGGGCTTAGGGCTGTCCAAAACTCGTCTCCAATGTTCTGTATATCAAAAAGTAACTCCCAAATCAAGTAATGAAGGCAAAATCTGGATCTGTAATGGCTGCCAAGCGCTTCGCTTGGCCCAAGCGAAGCGCTTGCTTCCTGTTCCTCTTTTGAAATCTCCTGAAATTCCAAGCGTCCCGCTTCTCCAATTCCAAGCGAAGGGCTTGCCTCCTGGGCAGATTTTGGTCTTGAAACTCGATCTTTTGCCCACGAACGGCCCTCGGGTGCCTTGGGCTCGTCCTTCTCGGCACTTATTGGGGCTCAGACACTCACGAATAAGCCACGGAGATTGGGGAACTTCAACGGGGCCATCTTTTCCATCAAAAAGGCTCGTTTTTAGCTCCAAAAACGCCGTTTCGTACCTAAGTGCCTGAAAATGCACAAAAAACAAAACGTGACACTATTCTACAAAACTAACCAAAAAACAAGGCTAAAAGATAGCAAAAGAAGGTAAAAAAGACAAGATGAACGCGTCAAAAATACGTTCATCAAAAGTAAAAGATTCATTGCATAACAAGATATAGTCATCTAATAGCAAAAATCTCAAATCAACAAACCAAGCCTAATTGAACATGCAATTGATAGTGAATAACGTTTCTAATCACACAAATCATCAACCCATACATCATACAAGCTTAAATGAAGCATATATCAAAAAACCCCAAATTTGAAAAATTAGGGTTCATGTGAGATTACCTCAAATCCGAAGATTGAATGAACTAGGAAGAAATTTGTTCGAATGAAAAGAAAGAGCACGTAACGGGCTTCGATTGAAGCTAAAGAACACACAAATTGATGGAATAATGAAGAAGTTATGAAGGATTGAAGATATTTTGAAAATTGGGGAATTTTTTGGAGTAAGATGAAGAAGATGAAGTAAAATGAGAGAAATGGGGGGAGACCCCCGTTTTTCTTCTCAGCAGTGACACGGGGAGAGTCGCCCCACGCCTGGGGCAAGTCGCCCCATGCGGGGCGAGTCACCCCGCATGTGGGGCGAATCGCCCCGCGCGTCCAGAGAGCGCGGCGCTCTCTGGACGCGCGGGGCGATTCGCCCCCCACCTCCTGAGGCGGGGAGACGAAACTTTTCGAAAAAAACGCGGTTTTTAAGTCCCCGAAAACCATTTTACTCATAAAACCACTCGTAAAAGCTCACTCAAACAAAAACAAAAGCACATACGACACAGAGACGAACAAATTCACATATGAAAAGCAAATTGTTCAAGTATGAATGCATGCAATAAAGTGGTAAAAAGCGACAAAAACTCCGGGTCGCCTCCCGAATAGCGCCATTGTTTAAAGTCTTTGACTCGACTCCTGTTTGCGCCTAGCTCTTCTTCTTGAGGGTACTAGACATCCCCTTCATGGATCTTCTCCTCATGCCACGAACCTGTGAATAAGAATGAATATAGACAGCAAGACCACAGTAGTTAGTAGTGTGAGAAGTATCAGGTGGATCAGATATGTCTCGCAACACATGTCGCTTGCCATCCACCTCAATGGTGCAAGTCCTTCGGTAGATGTCTATCACGGAGCGTAGCTTAGTCAAGAACGTTCGCCCCAAGAGAACGACATCCCCCATCCCAGGTGTGTAGACGCTGGCATTACTACAAAATTGGTGTATACAGAAGTTTCACCAATCTTGACCAATACGTTCTTCACAACGCCTTCGGGTCTCACAAAGGATCCATCCGCCAATTGCACAATAGCCTTATGCTCAGATAGTTTTCCAAGGCTACTCTTCTCAAACACATTCATTGGGAGAACATTAGAGTAGGATCCCGTGTCTAGTGTGGGACGAACATCTTCAAGTTCACCAATCCCGACCTTAACATCGAAACTTTGAGGGAGTGGCTCGGGATCCTCTTCACTCTCGTCAGAACCAAGGTCCTTCTCTTCTTCCTTGGCTAGTGGAGGTTCTTCCTTCTTGCAACACTCGCACTTAGCAACCTTCTTGATGGTGATTTCGACAGGTAGATCACCCACCAAGGTAATGGACATCGACTTCTCAATGTTGCTAGGCAGCTTGCCTTGCTCCCTACTTGCTCCTCGGTCGATCAACTCTTGCATCTTTTGATGGGCAAGCCTAGTGCTCTCTTCCAATCGATCAAGCCTTGCCCTAGTCTTCTCAGAATCTTCTTCATAACGTTTGAGAAAACTTTGGGTGTGATCAACTATCTTTTGCAAGTTCTCCATGAGTTGAGCCGACTTCGACATCGGTTGCTCTTTCGGAGCGGGATTTTCGCAGTGATCATTACCATAGTTAAGCCTACTACGGTCTTGGTTAGGGCCATAAGTTTGGCTAGCCGGTGCATATCCTTGATTGTTTGGAATCCTCTTCTCCAAAATCCTCCTCGAGGATTCCTACCGTCTTGTCCGTAGCTAGCTTCTTGAGTACCAAATTCCGTAGCAAAGGCCTCCTCTTCGCCTCCTTGAACCCAGTTGCCGTCATCATATGCGAGCTCCGATCTACACATATGAGCTCCATGCCCATAGTTCTTGCATATTCGGCAAACTTCGTTCGACACAGCTGTTCCAGTGGCGCTCTTGAGGACTTGTTTCAGTTCGTTGGTAAAGCACTCGAATTGATGCCCATTCCCCCTATACATCGGGGCTTCTTGAGTAGGTGGAGCTTCAGGTCCACGTCTCCTAACCATTGCCCTTGGGTCCTTGAACTGCGAGCCCTTAGCAAGCCTTTCGAAAACTGCCCAGACGGCTTCTGCGGTTTCCTCCCAAATATTGCCACGGCATTGGAAGTCCACCACTTGTTGGTTCTCGAAGGTTAGTCCATTGTAAAAGTGTTGGACTAGATCAGAAAGTTCAAAACCATGGTGAGGGCACTTGTTCATGAGGTCTTGGAACCTCTCAAACGCGGTGTAGATGGTCTCATCATAGTCCTGTTTGAATCTTGTGATTTGCGCCTTTAGCGCGGTAGTCAAGGTGTGAGGGAAGTATTTTTCCATGAAAGCTGAAAAAACCTTCTCCCAAGTGTCCAGCGAGCCTGCTGGTAGAGAACTCAACCATGACTTGGCTCTGTCGCCAAGTCCCATAGCAAAAACCTTCATCCTCAACTCATCCGTTGTTATTTCAGTTCCGGGTCGTGGTAGTTGGTTGACGAAATCATCGATATCGTGTAAGTACCCCATCACATCTTCCCTTGCTAAGCCATAGAACCTCGGAAGTTGTTGGAATGCGTGGTTTTTGATTTCCAGATCTCGAGTTGCAGACGAAAGAACAATCGCCGGTGCCCTCATACGATCCTTAGAGGGTTGAACCCATGCTTTCAGTGGTCTAGCTTCTGCCATTCCGTCGATTTCCTTGAAAAGACTGTGTAGAGATTCAGAGAAATCGGTATCCTCTATTTCCTCTAGTTCACGCCTTCGAAGTAGTCGCCTTCTTTGGTGGTAGACTCTGTCGATCTCAGCAATTGAATCAGCAAGCTGTGTTCCTCTAGTTCGTGTATGTGGCATACACTATCTGTAACAAACTAGGAAAGCAGTATCAGAGAGAGTAAATAGGAAAACTAAAACTACTAGAACTAGGAATTGAATGCTGAAAATATAAACAAATTAAACAGAAAAAAGGAGTATAGTCCCCGGCAACGGCGCCAATTTGATGAAGTGTTTGGATTGTCGGGTGCCAAGCAATCAAATAAATTTGTATTTAGCCAAAGGCAATTCACAACTACAACGAAAACCGTAGTGTAGCAGTAGAATAACCTCGAGTGTCGATCTCTAAGGACTATAACTAGCTTTATCTAATCTAATTTAAGAATATAAAACAGCAGACGACTTAGCAAAGGTTTTTCTTAACAGATAATGGAGATTGGTGATAGTATGGTCATTCAAAGCATAACGCGTTAATAATCATGCATAAATTCCTCTGTCTTGCATAGAGATCTTTGATCAATGAATTGTCCAATTGTGTTCCGTAATTATTCAACACTACGAAGATATAGATTTAGATAGATCAAAGAAATAAAGCAATAACTCAGAGTATAATGTGCGATATAGCCATTAGCATAATTATCAACCCTTCGCTAAGAAATCACATACTATCACCAACGAGAAGTTTAGCTACTCATAGTTGTCATGCAATCAACAGAAATCATACCACGAATGAATGAAAACATGATGAAAGATATATAAATATAAATAGAAAAACTGTAAGATATAATGTTACCGAAGGTTGTCAATCTCCGAAGAATCGCGATCTTACAAGCTCCAAACTGCTAAGAAAAAGTATCCCCTAAGCTAAGAACCCCCAGAACAAGCTCTAGGAAATTCCTACCTAAAACTACAGAGAAAGGTGAGAGAAAAGGTCTGGAAAAGTATGAAAAATGGAGAAAACTGAGCAACTATATATAGGTATTCGAATTGTGTGGGGCGAAGGGCCCCACACACTGGGCAATTCGCCCCACATCCCGGGCGACTTGCCCGGGAGTAAAGTTTGGCCCTTTACGCATATTCGACGCGTTTTTGGATTTCTTCCCCTTTTCGGACTCGGTTTCTGCCTTCTAGTGACCTTTTAGCCTCCAGACTCGACCCCTAGACTTCAAATCCTATCCGGAATCTTTCAGATACTCCAATTAGGGTTCTGGAACACCAATTCCTTGTCTACTTCAATATAATTGCCCGGAAAACCTCGTTTTTCAACCAAAACCTGTAAAATAAAAACTAAAGGGAAACGTGACACTATTCTAATAAAATGCACTAAAATATAGCTAAATTAACATAGAGGATAGCTAAAATAGGTGAAAAAGACTCAAATGAAAGTGTAAAATACACATTCATCAATATCTTTTCGTGTAATTTAAACTTGTATTCATAATTTCATTTCCCTTATTATTGCAGGCAGATGAGCTAACTAAAGCATATGCTTTCAAGGGGGATCCGGACTGGTATCGTTGTGCTCTTTGTTTGGGTCCTATAAAGGTTATGTCGAACTCGTTTTGCGCAAGGCAAGGCAGCTACCAATGAGTGAGCACTACAATTATCCTTACGGTCATTAGTGTCCGAGAAAGCTCCTGCAACAATTCTATAGGTAAGCTGTGCGTTTCAGAGGAAATTAGCTTGGCTTTCCAATCGTATTGCTTACTAGAAAAATTGAAGGTCGAGTAGACTTTGTTTTCTTTTTGATTTCTTGAAATGTGAGTGTTTGAAGTATGAGTGTGAGTGTAGATCGTGTGTGTTTTTCCATTTCCTTATCTGCTATTGAACTAAGTCAATTCGTGAAATGCATCTGAGTTCGTTTGAATTCAAAATTGGCAAACTTTGAAAAGCTCTGTGTAGCACAGAATGCATGAAAAAACTTGGTCTTTGTTTTGTTCTCCTTTGAAATAGCAGTACAATATGAAACTAAACTACGAGGTTAAGGGCCAAATAAATAAGCAATAGAAAATGGGAAATTTCAACCAACTTTAATACGGTAGGTCTTTAATTGTCTACAAAATCGTTAATATAGCTTCCATACAAATTGACATGAGTAAGAACAGTATGATTCAACAAAATAATAAGGCTGAAGATAGGTTAAAGGCCTGATTTGCATAGTTTGCTATTCAAGGCTCACCACTGATTAGTTTTTAGCCTACAAAAGAATCTGCCTATAACATCAATAAGAGAGGCACTTTCAGAGTGCCTTCTCGATGATCATAGCTATCATCTCGCGCCGGCGATCCTTCCCTGCCTTGATAGAGGCATTGGTCAAGCTGGTATCAGAAGTTATGTGATGCTCCACATATAAAGCATCTCGAAGAGGGATATCTGGGAACTCTGCTAGGCCATCACTCACTTTGTCACACTTCAGATCATATAGGACTTCTAGAGCTACGAGTTTGGAAGCAACATCTGCCATGACTACCTTATTCTCGCTCCACATGTACTTGAACATGGTTACGTAAGGCCTAGCAACCTTTTCAGCTCGGTCAGCTTTCTCAACCCTTTGCTTCTTCCCTACGGGGGCAGGGGCCGGATAGATGTCAGGACCCGGTTTTGCCCCTGACACTGAGCTTTTTTGAGTAGCAGGGGGGAGGTTTGTTGGAGCACTTAAACCTGGCTCATTCAATCTGCTACTCACATCCTCGTCCTCCTCCATACGGTTTTCATCATCCCAAGTAGGAACATAACCTTCCTCATCATTTTGGTTCACAGCCTCCTCGAAACCAACAGCAGCCTCTCCGGTGGCAGTATCTACCTCGAACCAGTCAGCCCACAAATCATAAAGGGGAAATGGCTTGTGGCGGCATTTGATAGCCTCCTTGTAATCCTAAACAGGAAAACATTGTTTGTTACATTATGAACTCAATAGGCAGATCATGAAGTTTAGGTCACAAATAAACCTATGATGTTAGCAAATGCGCAACCGAAATAAACACCGAAAACATGATACAAATTTTATTATGTTCACACATGTGCTCCTCACAATTCCACAGGCAGTATTTCCGCCTCCAAGTTCAACCAACAACTCATAAACAAACAATGAACTTCAATATGAAATTGAAACAATCTTTATGAAGTATGATGTACATGGCCCCAATATCCTACATAAAACTCCGGGCTTTACCGTAAGGTTATAGCGGAAATCAGAAAGAAGTACTCACACTAAGTCTGAGACAAAAACCATATGAACACAATCAACAAATATTCTGGCCAAAACCAGCAACTAGCCACATATAATATCCCCACCATGAACATAAGCCAAACAAAATTAATGAGCAGCACAATGGCAGCCATATGCATTCAACAATACCACGGTTACAGCAACCTAATGCACATTGTGATGATGTGCGGGATTGTCAGTTCCGGATCAAATCAAATAAATTTGTTATTTAGCCAAAGGCAATTCACGACTACAACGAAAACCGTAGTGTAGCAGTAGAATGACCTCGAGTGTCGTTCTCTAAGGACTATAACTAGCTTTATCAAATCTAATTTAGAATATAAAAACAACAGACAAAATAGCAAAGGTTTTTCTAACAGATAATGGAGATTGGTGATAGTATGGTCCTTCAAAGCATAACGGGTTAATAATCATGCGTAAATTCCTCGGTTTTGCATGGAGATCTTTGATCAATCAATTGTCCTGTTGTAATCATTAAACACTACGAAGATATAGATACTGACAAGTCAAACACTATTGTCCAATTGTGTTCCGTAATTATTCAACACTACGAAGATATAGATATGCATAGGTCGACAAGGGTCCAATTGTGCATAATAATTAATCAACATACGAAGATATAGGTTGCGCTTGATCAACGAAATAAAGCAATAACACGGAGTATAATGCGCGATGTAGCCATTAGCATGATTATCAACCCTTCGCTAAGAATTCACATACTACCACCAACGATAAGTTTAGCTACTCATAGTTGTCATGCAACCAACAGAAATCATAGAAGAAAACATGTTGAAAGATATATAAAAATAAGTAGAATAAACTGTAAGATACAATGTTACCGAAGGTTGTCAGTCTCCGAAGAATCGCGATCTTACAAGCTCCAAACTGCTATGAAAAAGTATATCCTAAGCTATGAACCCCCAGAACAGGCTCTGGAAAGTTCCTACCTAAAACTACAGAGAAAGGTGAGAGAATAGGTCTGGAAAAGTATGAATTTCGGAGAAAAACTGAGCAACTATATATAGGCCTCGAATTTGTGTGGGGCGAAGGGCCCCACACACCGGGCGATTCGCCTGGTGTGGGGCGATCCGCCCCACGTCCCGGGCGATTCGCCCGAGAGTAAAATTCGCGGAATTCCGCGTTTTCGACGCGTTTTTGGATTTCTTCCCCTTTTCGGACTCGGTTTCTGACTTCTAGTGGCCTTCTAACCTCCAAATTCGACCCCTAGACTCCAAATCCTATCCGGAAACCTTCAGATACTCCAAATAGGCTTCTGGAACACCAATTCCTTGTCAACTTCAATATAATTGCCCGGAAATCCTCATTTTTCAACCAAAACCTGTAAAATAAAAACTAAAGGGAACGTGACACTAATCTAATAAAATGCACTAAAATATAGCTAAATTAACATAGAGGATAGCTAAAATAGGTGAAAAAGACTCAAATGAAAGTGTAAAATACACATTCATCAAACTCCCCAAACCGAACCTTTGCTTGTCCTCAAGCAACTAAGCTAGACTCTAATGCAAAAAACAATGCAAGACACAAAATGGAGTCTCATGCCATATAAAATGAACTAATCTACTGAATCTATCAAAAAACATATGAACAAAAACCATATAAATCAAAGCATGAATATAGGTTGAAGAATACCTCGATTGACTTATACACATCATCATAAGCACTTATTTCAAGACAAGATAGTCTCTCGTAACATTCTCTACCTGGACCTAGTCAGTGACGACGTAATGATGCATGCTAAGATACGAATGGTTTTCCCGTGCCTATGAAACTGAGGACTTACTGCTGTTCACCAAGTTTAAGACTTTCCCTCAAAGAGGTCGAACCAGTACTGGCTCTCATCAAATGAAGGAGGGTTCCCTCTAAAAGATAACACTCCCCTATTCTACCCGTCTCTCAAGCAAAGTCTTAAGCTATTCACCACTTCCTGAATGGCAGGACGAGGGTGGTCTAGAACAGATGGCACTCAAAAACAAAAGACAAAAAGTAGAAAATTACAACACGATTACAACATTACAAGAATTGGAAAATGAGACACAACACTTTGCTAAACTGCTATTTGGCTTTCTTTTTTGGACCCTTCTTTGCTTTTTTGGGGTATTTTCTCTTTTTTCTTTTTTTTTTCTTTCCAGTTTCTTTTTTTTCTTTTTTTCTTTTTCGTGGAATTTTTCTTTCTTTTTTATTTCGATTTTTTTTTTAGCCAGCAGTAGCACAACGAAAGGAGAAACAAAATGACTCACACGACTTCCCCAAACCTATTCGAAAGAATAGGTTGGAGTACAAAATTTACGAGAAAGGAAAAATAAACTCACAACACGGAAATGAAAAACTGAAAAACAAGTCTAATGATGGTGTAACCCCCTCCCCAAACCTATTCGGAAGAATAGGTTATAAATAAAGGATCACACAACCTCACACTACCTCCTTCCTAGGTATTTAGCAATCTCAAAGCATGGTGAAGACTTGTTGCCTCTTAGGTACATAATTACTCGGGAAAACAACCATAAGACCCTAACATGCATCACCCTATTATAAATGCCTTCGTGAACCGCAGTAGAGAAAACATCACTAAGTGATGTCGAGACTACCAAGCTTAACTAAGTGCAATACATAAATGTGACAAGCCAAGCGAGAAAAACCTCAAAAAAAATAAATTCATAGAGATGAAGCATATGATTAAAGGCATAGTTAGTTGATCTACCCAATAAAAAAGTTCAAACAATTCGGCAATAAACTCCATATAAAACATGCAAGACTATCCTAGGATGAATGTAGTGAATGCAACCTAAAAAATCTAAGAAAGCAGTAAACGTGCAAATGCAAATGCAGACGGATAAAACATGCGAGGTACTATACTCAGCCTACCAATGTCAAGCTCCAAACTAACAATACTAGATCACTTAAATCCCATCCCCCGTCATGAAATTAACGCTAGTCCCTAGCAGTAAGAAAATGAGGAAATAAGATGTGATACTAGATGTTACCCCATGGTTTGGCCTCGGTCGGCTGAGTACGCTGCTTGTGAGTTATTGGGACTGCTCTGGGAGCCTTATAGGGTGTCATCAGGTCTTCTGGTAAGTGCGGTAGTTCCAGTTACATGCCGGATAGGAACAACTCCTCCATTAGTATCATCATTGCCCGTATGGCCTTCATTGTCACTACTGTCACGCACATCCTCACCAGTAGAGTTGCAGTGTCGAGTAGAATCCTCAAGATTAGCCGCCGCTGTTATGGAATCCTCCATCCTGTAGCCCTCCAATAGGTTGTGAACTGTTGAAGGGGAAAGAGCAGTGGTATCAGGACCTCCCCCTCCAGCGTTTTACATCCCGAGGAGGTTACAGTAAGCTGCTCGGATACTCAGAAGTCTTCTACCATTTTTTCCAATGTCGACCACATTCCCTACGGTTGATCCGACCGATGTCTATATGATGCTCCCTTTAGAGGCAGGCAAGGGGCACCCCAACGAGGGGCTGGGCACCCATGTCATTATGTTTTGGAACCAAGCTAGCGCTTCGGAACCTTCTAGCAACTGTGAACTCAAGATTGAATCCGTCGTGGCAAGATTGTCCCGATGCCTTCCAGTTCACTCGAACTTCGCAGTCCTTGTGATGGATTGCTGACGTAATAATGGTATCTGTCCCTTCGGTGGTGCATGAATAGGCATAGGAGTCCTTACTCCAGGTGTACTCTAGATCCTCCTCTTGGATAATCCACGACGTTGTTGCAAGACCCCGTGGCTCGAACGCACATCTAACGAGGTCACTCTTCTTGACATGGTTGTAATCGATCCCCCTCCAATACTTCATAGTAATCATACGGGGATGCTCCTTTCCCCTTGCATGGTTCCTACAAACAACAGTTAGTACCTCGTATGACACAAAACTGACTCATGCATATGCTAATGTAAGAACGAAACACACAAGTGATAAAATCAACAATCGAGCTCCCCAAACCTTTTATGTCTAGCCTAGCTTCTTCATCATGCAACATACCAATGTAACTACTACATGCAATACATCACATTATTCTCTTGCTAGACAACCAATAACCTAGATAACAAGGCTCAATTCATACCATAGTAGCGAAAAATTCTAGCATCATAAATCCTCATACTCAACAATTAAGCATTCTATCATCAAATCCATCATCATTGCATCAATAAACACAATCATATGCAAGAAATCAAAGATAAAGATACATTGCATAACAAGATATCATCTAGTAGCAAAATTCCCGAATCAACAACCCAAGCATAATTAAGCATGCAATTGATAGTAAATAATGCTTCTAATCACACAAACAACCTACCCATGCATCATATAAGCATAATTGAAGTTCAAAGTAGAAAACCCCCAAATTTGAAAATTAGGGTTCATAAGAAGATACCTCAGATCTGAAAAACTAATGCACTAGGGTGAAATCTGTTCGGATGAAAAGAAAGATCATGTAATAGGCTTCGATTGAAGCTATAGAACACTAAATTTGGTGAAGAAATGAAGAAGTTATGAGGTTTTGAAGGTAAAATCGCGATTTTCGGTTTTTGGGGAGGAGGAATGATGAAGATATGAAGAAAATGAGCTAAAGAAGGGAAATTCGCGTTTTTAATCGTCAGAAGTCGTGGGCGAATCGCCCCCGATGTGGGGCGATTCGCCCCCCACTCCCTAATGCGGGGAGACGAAATCTTCGACAGAAAACGCGGTTTTTAATCCCCGAAACCAATTTTCTCATAAAACCACTCGAAAAATCTCACTCAAACATAAGCATATACGACACAGACATGAACAAATTCACATATGAAAAGCAAATTGTTCAAGAATGAATGCATGCAATAAAGCGGTAAAGAAAGCGATAAAGAAAGCGATAAAAACTCTGGGTTGCCTCCCAGATAGCGCCATTGTTTAAAGTCTTTGACTCGACTCCTGTCTGTGCCTAGCTCTTCTTTCTGCGGGTACTAGACTTCCCCTTCATTGATCTCCTCTTCATGCCACGAACCTGTGAATAAGAAAGAACATAGGCTGCAAGACCACAGTAGTGAGAGTGTAAGAAATATCAGGCGGATCAGGTGGATCAGATATGGCTTGCAACACGTGTTGCTTGCCATCCACTTCAATAGTGCAAGTTCTTTGGTAGATGTCCATCACGGAGCGTAGCTTAGTCAAGAACGTTCGCCCTAAGAGTATGACATCCCCCGTCCCAGGTGCAGACGCTGGCATAACTACAAAATTGGTGTATACAGAAGCTTCACCAATCTTGACCAACACATTTTTCACAACGCCTTCGGGTCTCACAAAGGATCCATCCGCCAGTTGCACAATAGCCCTATGCTGAGATAGTTTTCCAAGGCTACTCTTCTCAAACACATTCAAAGGGAGCACGTTAGAGTAGGATCTCGTGTCTAGTTTGGCACGGACATCTTCAAGCTCACCAATCCCAACCTTAACATCAAAACGTTTAGGGAGTGGCTCGGGATCCTCTTGCTCCTCTTCACTCTCATCAGAACCAAGGTCCTTCTCGTCTTCCTTAACCTGTGGTAGTACTTCTTCTTGCAACACTCGCACTTAGCAACCTTCTTGATGGTGATTTCGACAGGTAGATCACCAGCCAATGTAATGGAATTCGACTTCTCAGTGTTGCTAGGTAGTTTGCCTTGTTCCCTACTTGCTCCTCGGTCGATCAACTCTTGCATCTTTTGATGGGCAAGTCTAGTGCTCTCTTCCAACCTATCAAGTCTCGCTCTAGTCTTCTCAAAATCTTCTTCATAACGTTTGAGAAAACTTTGGGTGTGATCTACCATCTTTTGCAAGTTCTCCATCAGTTGAGCCGACTTCGACTTCGGTGGCTCTTTCGGAGCGGGATTTTCGCAGTGATCATTACCATAGTTAAGCCTACTACGGTCTTGGTTAGGGCCATAAGTTTGGCTAGCCGGTGCATATCCTTGATTGTTTCGGAATCCTCTTCTCCAAAATCCACCTCGAGGATTCTTACCGTCTTGTCCATAGCTAGCTTCTTGAGTACCAAACTCCGTAGCAAAGGCTTCCTCTTCGCCTCTTCGAGCCCAGTTGCCATCATCATATGCAAGCTCCGATCTACACATAGGAGCCCCATGCCCATAGTTCTTGCATATTCGGCATACTTCGTTCGAAACAGTTGTTCCAGTGGCGCTCTTGAGGACTTGCTTCAATTCGTTGGTAAAGCACTCGAATTGATCCCCATTCCCCCTATACATAGGGCTTCTTGAGTCGGTGGAGCTTCAGGTCCACGTCTCCTAACCATCGCTCTTGGGTCCTTGAACTGCGAACCCTTAGCAAGCCTTTCGAAAACTGCCCAGACGGCTTCTGCGGTTTCCTCCCAAATATTGCCTCGGCATTGGAAATCCACCACTTGTTGGTTGTCGAAGGTTAGTCCATTGTAGAAGTGTTGGACTAGGTCAGAAAGTTCAAAACCATGGTGAGGGCACTTGTTCGTGAGATCTTGGAACCTCTCAAACGCGGTGTAGATGGTCTCATCATAGTCCTGCTTGAATCTAGTGATTTGCGCCTTTAGCGCGGTAGTCAAGGTGTGAGGGAAGTATTTCTCCATGAAAGCTGAAAAATCCTTCTCCCAAGTGTCCAGCGAGCCTGCTGGTAGAGAACTCAACCATGACTTGGCTCTGTCGCCAAGCCCCATAGCAAAAACCTTCATTCGCAACTCATCCGTCGTTATTTCAGCTCCGGTTCGTGGGAGTTGGTTGACGAAATCATCGATATCGTGCAAATACCCCATCACATCTTCCCTTGCTAAGCCATAGAACCTCAGAAGTTGTTGGAATGCGTGGTTCTTGATTTCCAGATCTCGAGTTGTAGGCGAAAGAACAATCGCCGGTCCCCTCATACGATCCTTGGTGGGTTGAACCCATGCTTTCAGTGGTCTAGCTTCAGCCATTCCGTCGATTTCCTTGAAAAGACTGTGTAGAGATTCAGAGAAATCGGTATCCTCTATTTCCTCTAGTTCACGCCTTTGAAGTAGTCGCTTTCTGTGGTGGTAGACTCTGTCGATCTCAGCAATTGAATCAGCAAGCGGTGTTCCCCTAGATCGTGTATGTGGCATACACTATCTGTAACAGACTAGGAAAGCAGTATCAGAGAGAGATTAAAAAGGAAAACTAAAACTACTGGAATTAGGAATTGAATGCTGAAAATATAAACAAATTAAACAGAAAAAAGGAGTATAGTCCCCGGCAACGGCGCCAATTTGATGATGCGCGGGATTGTCAGTTCCGGATCAATCAAATAAATTTGTTATTTAGCCAAAGGCAATTCACGACTACAACAAAAACCGTAGTGTAGCAGTAGAATGACCTGGAGTGTCGTTCTCTAAGGACTATAACTAGCTTTATCAAATCTAATTTAGAATATAAAAACAGCAGACGAAATAGCAAAGGTTTTTCTAACAGATAATGGAGATTGGTGATAGTATGGTCCTTCAAAGCATAACGGGTTAATAATCATGCGTAAATTCCTCGGTTTTGCATGGAGATCTTTGATCAATCAATTGTCCTGTTGTAATCATTAAACACTACGAAGATATAGATACTGACAAGTCAAACACTATTGTCCAATTGTGTTCCGTAATTATTCAACACTACGAAGATATAGATATGCATAGGTCGACAAGGGTCCAATTGTGCATAATAATTAATCAACATACGAAGATATAGGTTGCGCCTGATCAACGAAATAAAGCAATAACACGGAGTATAATGCGCGATATAGCCATTAGCATGATTATCAACCCTTCGCTAAGAATTCACATACTACCACCAACGATAAGTTTAGCTACTCATAGTTGTCATGCAATCAACAGAAATCATAGAAGAAAACATGTTGAAAGATATATAAAAATAAGTAGAATAAACTGTAAGATACAATGTTACCGAAGGTTGTCAGTCCCCGAAGAATCGCGATCTTACAAGCTCGAAACTGCTATGAAAAAGTATCTCCTAAGCTATGAACCCCAGAACAGGCTCTGGGAAGTTCCTACCTAAAACTACAGAGAAAGGTGAGAGAATAGGTCTGGAAAAGTATGAATTTCGAAGAAAACCTGAGCAACTATATATAGGCCTCGAATTTGTGTGGGGCGAAGGGCCCCACACACCGGGCGATTCGTCTGGTGTGGGGCGATTCTCCCACGTCCCGGGCGATTCGCCCGGGAGTAAAATTCGCGGAATTCCGCATTTTCGATGCGTTTTTGGATTTCTTCCCCTTTTCGGACTCGGTTTCTGACTTCTAGTGGCCTTCTAACCTCCAGATTCGACCCCTAGACTCCAAATCCTATCCGGAAACCTTCAGATACTCCAAATAGGCTTCTGGAACACCAATTCCTTGTCAACTTCAATATAATTGCCCGGAAATCCTCGTTTTTCAACCAAAACCTGTAAAATAAAAACTAAAGGGAAACGTGACACTAATCTAATAAAATGCACTAAAATATAGCTAAATTAACATAGAGGATAGCTAAAATAGGTGAAAAAGATTCAAATGAAAGTGTAAAATACACATTCATCACATTAGCTGTCGAATATTTTTTTTTTTTTAGATAAACTGAAATGAGTATAGTCTATTTAAAACTTCCCATAGCATAATATTTAGTAAGCTAAGATTACTGTTAATTTCTTGCAAACTTTTTAGCCTGGATACATCCAGCAATACATGCATACATATTTCCAAGTTATTACTACAAAAGCTTACCGCACAATGCCTCAGCCACTGGTCATCTTCATGAACCTCTAGCCTAAGAACTCCTTCATCATCCATCTGAAAATTGCCCCCACTAAAATCAGTGATTTTCTTCACCTCGACGTACTACCTCTTCCAGTACTTAAGCTTCGATTCAATCTGAGACGAACAAGGAGGCAGCCGGGAAGTCTGGCACACATCGTTGCTGCTAAAGCAGTGTGGACATTTGTCATTTTGTTTGTGTGATCACGCATGCCCAGGTTCATTGTATCCCTCATACAATCACACAGCGTGTTTGTGGCTTCATCAGTCCAGTTGAATCTAGGTGCTTTAGTAGGAGGTGGGGAAATCATACTTGGATCTAGTGATCCTTGGGTGGCGGCTGTTGTTTGTTGTAGAACAGTGAATGTGGCAGGGGTATGGAGTGGGGGAAGATTGTTCACGGTCCCCGAACTTGTCCCACTAAGCTGATTGGAACCTGGTCTTGCAGTATGAACGTACTGGCCTCTAAGAAATGACTGAGTAGGGCCACGAACATTCTTGTTTCCCAATCGGGAGCCACCTCTCATCTGCAAAAAATAAAAAAATAAAAAAAATTGGAATTAAGCAGGGTAAATGGAATAAGAAATGAAGTACTGCATGTGTGATGCCCATCAACACGAATGAAAACCATTCATCATATATACATAACACATTTGAAAGGTAATGGAAAACTCCGGGACATAATTACTAAAGAAGAGATGCTTAAGGGCATGTAATTAATCATAAAATTCCCACAAAGTTATCCATTCCACTAGAACAACAAAATACCAAATTGTTTGAAGAGTACATCACACAAACCAGTCACTACATGTACTCTACGGAAAGCAAAACAAGGAAATATAGTAATAATTGATGTTCGATCACACTAACTGGAGCTGACTTAAGTGGAACCAAGTGATGGCATTTTAATTAAGTAAGCATATACTCAAATAATGGAATTGAAGTTTGTTTGATGCACTCAATCGATGCCCTCAATCAATTGGCTCAATCAAGGCTGTCCCCCGCGGATTTCTAGCCAATCATCGTAAAGTTGTTGTGCCAAATTATCACGGTAATCATCCCATTGAGGTGAAGGGCGAAGTACTTGGACATAATCCACAGGTGGCTCATCTTCCAAAGGGTCATCGGTGTCTAACTCTAGGTCCTCATCCTCCATAGGATCACGGGACATTTTCTGCCGAATGAAGTTCTGAAGCACACAACATGCAAGAACAACTCGACTTTGCGTTTCGATTGGATACTTGGACTGCTCATCTATTGAAACCCACTGCTTCTTCAGCAGACCACAACATCTCTCTATCACATTTCGTGTCTTGGAGTGTACCATGTTGAAGAACTCTTTTCTATCCTGGGGAGCATCATTGCCATACCCCCAATGTTGCAAGTGATACCTTGTTCTCGTATAGGGTGTCATGAAACCCTTTCCGTGGGTGTAACCGTTGTCACACAAGTAGTACTGTCCTGTAATCACCAACAAATAGATCATAAGAAAGAAACATTGAATTTTCATATCAATTAGTCTACATACACACTAGTTGAATTCTGTATAATGTCTACGAAATATTCATCGTAAAAACCATTTCTACAACCCATGCTCGTGCTCCTTTTATCAAACTATTTGATCCATATGTATGCCGTGGTATAAATAGCATTATACTACCTTATCTGACAAGCAAACCCTACGACAAGCCAAAGCATGAATGAATAAAGTATGATTCAAAGCAAATAAGGAAAATGAGCACCATGGAAACCATTAGGTAAACCCATTTTTCTCAACACAGAACAAATCACATTCAGCAACCCATCAGTTGTGTCAATTAATTACTGCCATATATGGATTTGATGACAAGCACCCCATCTGCCCACTAGATAATCAATAATTTTCTGTTCTCATATAACTTCCAATCACCCCTTCTCACCAGGAATTTCCTTCTACTCTTAATTTTATTTATTCTTGGTTCATTAACTCTCACCGGTTAACATCCTACTCACCACAATCAGTTCACCAAGTGTTGCTAATAATCTTATTTTCTGTTAGAGTGCTAACATTATTGCCCTAAGAAACAGTCAAATAAAAGATACCAAAACTCACAGGGAATCCTTCCCATTTATCAAAAACACACAACATTCCCTATGTCATCTTATCACAAGCATACAACTACACTTAATCAGTAATCCATAGAAGCCTTATTATAGGATATGTATAATCATACATGATTTCACACAGATTAATACGCATAGAAGATGCAGGGAAAAAATAAATAAAACAAGTGTGACACATATCAACAGATAACCAATATAAAACAATACATGAATTTTGTTTCGAAAGTAAGCCGATAATCGATGTACTCATCATCCCAACAACAGAATTAGAACAAATATCTTACTTATTTGGTTGTTATACCTTCTGGGACACGTAAACCGTCACGGCGAGCAAGTGCGTTTCTTAGTACCCTACTGTCAGCAGTAGAACCTTCCCAACCTGATAAAACGTATGTGAACTCCATGTTCCAGTTGTAGGCAGCTAGTACGTTCATCGTAATAAAAACCTTACGCCCACGGTATGGGGTCTTCCTGTCCTTAGGAACAAGGACTCGAGTGTGAGTCCCATCCAATGCACCAACACATCCCTGCATAAAGATGACAAGTATATCATATCAATACTTTCTGGTACCCATTATATAAAATACATACTTAGACTAAATTTGGGCATAACTCAAACATAATGCAGTAAAATACCTGAAAAGGTTGCCAACGTTCAGGGGCATTATCAGGACTGACTGGAATCTGCTTAGCCAAAAGGTCCTTGTGCACGGATAGCACAACCCTCAAAACCTTGTGAAAGTACTTGCTTATTGTCTCACTAGAACGAATGAAGTCTGTAACGACCCGACCAATCCGGCCGGCGTGGTTACTCCTGGACGGTCCCACACACGTCTCCACAGTATGATATTGTCCGCTTTGGGTCTGAGCCCGCACAGATTTGCTTTTGGAATCACCCAAAAGGCCTCATACCATGTGAGAGTGGTGGTCTAACACATATACCCTTTATTCCACTCACTCTTAAGCGATGTGGGATGCGGGGCATTACAAACTACCCCCCTTAAAGCCTCGACATCCTCGTCGAGCGCCTTAAGTGGTGGGGGTGACAAACTGACAATAACCTTTACCAACCGTCCACCCGGTGCGGGCTTTGGGTTGATCTAGGCTCTGATACCATTTGTAACGACCCGACCAATCCGGCCGGCATGGTTACTCCTGGACGGACCCACACACATCCCAACAATATGATATTGTCCGCTTTGGGCCTGAGCCCGCACGAATTTGCTTTTGGAATCACCCAAAAGGCCTCATACCATGTGAGAGTGGTGGTCTAACATATATACCCTTTATTCCACTCACTCTTAAGCGATGTGGGATGCGGGGCATTACAAAGTCGAAGTGGATTATACGCCCCTTTTTGTTGTGTGCAATAATTGACAGAAATATCCCCACTTGTTCCTTCACTGACACATACAGCCCATCCCTTAACCCTCCCTTTGTGTGCAACAACTCACACAACTGGTGAAAGCAATTACGGTCCATTCGAAGATTTTCAACACAAGTTGTATCGTCGTCAACAAAGAGACGAAAATTCCTATCAATTTGAACATAAAGGCGGAAACGCATATTGTAAGAGAGAGGGTTTTCATGCTGCATTAATCTCGTCTTGAAAACCCGCATATTTACTTGAGACGCCAGAATCCCAATACCCATGAACAATTCCATGTTCATCTTATTATACTGAATCAATAGCCACAGCAACTGTCTCCGTCTCAGATCCATCTATGTTCACAACTACGAGTGAATAATTAACAGACTCCTAACCACAAAACAATACACATGTATAACAGCAATTAAGGTAACAAACCCCCAAAATTATACGGCATATGTACATACAAACTCCAGTCATGTTCAAAGGCAAATTACTCTAACAGACTGGCATTTGCAGGTTATTTGTCTGGAAAATAACAAAGTTCCACATACAATCCATTCTTGTTGAAATCATACGCCACTACAAACAATCCGTCGGATACAGACGGATCGCTCCCCGTTACCGACGGATGACGGATAACGAACAAAGTTGACCACTTTGTTCGTCATCCGTCGCTAAAGAGGACCTATCCGTCGGTAATTTAGCCACGGATAACGTTATCCGTCGCTAAATTACCAGTTTTAATTAAAAAAAATTAAAAAAACAAAGCTTACCGACGGTTAACGTTATCCGTCGGTAAGCTACACTATATCGTGAAGAAACCGGCAGAAACCTTCATTCTTTTTCCTCCATTCTTCTTCTTCTCCGTTTTTCTCTCTTCTCATCTCCATTTCTCCTTCAAAACTCCACCATTTTCATCCATTTTGGTAGCAAATTGAAGCTTATTGCACAAGCAACAAGGAACAACCTTCAATTCGAAGTTTTTTTGGTCAATTTGTGCAAAATCAAAGGTATGAACTCTAACCCTTATTTGATTTTTAATTTGGGAATTATCCAATTGTTTGTTAAATTGTCAAATGTATGTTACATAGTAGTTGATACAAGTCTACTTTGCTTAAATGTGTAGTTGATTGTTGTTAAAATTGAGTAATGAATCGATTTTGGGATTTTGTTAATTTGGGGATTTCTTAAATTATGGAAATGTATGTTAGTATTAAGTAGATATTAGTTGTTATAGTTGAATGTTAGTTTTGGATTATGTTAATTTGGGTTTGTTAATTAAAATCGAGACTTAGATCAATTTAGGACTTTTTTTAGTTTTGTATTTGATCGAATTTCATGTTCAATAACTAGCTTATGTACTTATATAAGGTTAATTTTGTAGTTGAATACGATAAAATTGAGTAATTTATGAAAATCAAGACTTGTAGCTCAATTTGGGGGTTTTGAAATAAAGTGAAAATGGGTTCGAGATGATGATATGATGATGATGTTAGGTTAGAGATGATGTTCATATGGTTCTTGTTGACAATGCTAGGCTAGAGATGATGTTGTTGATGGTTGGTTGATTGGTGATAAGGTTGATGATGTTAGGCTAGAGATGATGTTGTTATATGGTTGATTGGTGATATGGTTGATAATGTTAGGCTAGAGATGATGTTCATATGGTTGTTGTTGATGATGCTAGTCCAGAGATGATGTTGTTGATGGTTGGTAAATTGGTGATATGGTTGATGATGTTAGGCTAGAGATGTTTTTGTTATATGGTTGATTGGTGATATGGTTGGTTGATGATTATAATTTGTCCTTAAAATTAAATGAAATGATTATAACATAATAATAAAATGATTATAATGTTAACTTCAAATCTTTATAAGACATATAAATATCCTTAAAACTACATTTCTAAATATGAATATTGAAAATGTATGAATTTAATAATTAAAGAATTTCAGGTTAGTCATTGTTGAAATGGAACCCGATCGGTCTTGGATGTATAAACGGACCAAGCATGGGATGATTCTGCCTAGTTTCGAGCAGGGGCTTGATTCATTTATTGCATTTGCACTTGCACACCCTGATTGTTTGAAATGTGGGGATATGAAGTGTCCTTGTAGTGCAAATAAATGTAGAAACACGCAATGGTTGAGCCCCAATATGGTTAAGAAGCACGTGAGAAGTAGGGGATTCGTGCCTGATTATGAGGTATGGAATCATCACGGTGAGACTGTTCCTTTGCTCCTAGACTATGGGAGCGCGAGAAAGATGAGACGGACCAAGGATTTGTCCGCCGTTTCCTCGGGTCCATCGTCAGTACATGGTGATATGGATGCCATGTTGGAGAATGTTGCACATGGTATCGATTTTGGTGACAGTAGTATGGAGGATGCTGAGGAGTCTCCAAATGCTGAGGCTATGGCATTCTACGAGATGTTAGAGTCCTCAAAGAAGCCTATCTTTCCAGGCAGTCCTATGACCGAGTTAGAGTTGTTGTCTCAAACTTTGAGTGCCAAAGCTGAGGGTGCCCAATCAGAAGAGAACTTCAACACTTGGTTAAACATCCTTAGGAAGGCGTTTCCCGAGCCTAACTTGATTCCTACCAATTTCTATCACGCGCAGAAGAAGATGCGTGGTTTGGGGTTGCCTATGGAGAAGATTGATTGTTGCCCCGATATGTGCATGATTTATTGGGAGGAGGATGCAGAGTTGCTAAGTTGCAAACATTGTGGGAAGGAACGATACAAGCGTTACAAGCCTGGGGCTTCTAACAAACGACAGAAAATGAATCTTTCCCACAAGAAGATGTGGTACTTTCCTTTAGGTCCGCGTTTGAAGAGGTTGTATGCTTCAAATGCTTGTGCAGATAAAATGAAGTGGCACAAGTAGAGGGTGATACCTGCAGACGTTGTTTAGTAAACGTTGTTTTATTTTTATTCTAAATTTACGTGAGTGGTATGTTAGCCACTATATTTGGGTGATATGTTAGTCACCATGTGTTAGTTGTTTTTTTAGGGCAATGTGAGTGGTATGTTAGCCACTATATTTGGGTGATATGTTAGTCACCATTGTGCTTATGTTAATCTTGTTCTTGTTGTATTGATTGTTGTGTCGTTCTAAATTGTGACCTTTGGTCGTTTTGGTGGTTAGAAACACTACTACTTGCCAAATGTGCTATTGAATGATCTTTGGTTCGTTTTCAACACTGTTGGTGCTCGTTGTTACCGAGACAAGGTCCACGACCTTAAGGAGTCTCCTCGAGTGAAGCCTAGATTCATCCACGACAGCGAGTGGCCTCTGTGGTTGGCTTACTGGAGGACACAGGATGCCGAGGACCTAGCAGAACAGAACAAGAGGAATTGAGCACGGGCGGACAGAAGCAGCTCCGATGATGACGAGGACTATTCGGCGCACCATCTCGGCACACAGTCTCAGGCCACTCGTGACCTCAATGCAGTAAGTTAACTTGTGCTTTACTCCAGTCACTTTCAATAATCTTACAATTTTATTGTAAACACTGACACTTATTACTTTGCAAAATGAACAGAGGCTCACTAGACAAGGATGTGACTCGTACTTGAGCATGGTGAAAAATGCCAAGTGCAAGAACGGCAAGTGGACATGCAAGAAAGCCCAGAAACTGAATGTAAGTACATAAATGAGTAGTTCGAGTTACTTGTACTGTATTTCTTTTTAAAAAGTTTGTATATGTATTGTAATATATCAACTCATGTATTGCTTAACTGCTTGTAGGACGACGTTGAGGCTTTGTACGTGGTTAAGATGCAAGAGAAAGGTGACGGACTTACGACGGGGGAAGAGAACGCTGCCTTCCTCGAGGTGAACCCTCCTGGCCCTAAGTGGTCGGTCTATGGCTTAGGGAACTTGGGACGTTCTCTTGCAGCTGAATCATTTCAGCGCTCATCCGGTTCTACCTCCAGCTCAGATTCTCGATTGGCTGAGGAGATGGCAACACTTAGGGCCGATAATGCTAGGATTATGACCATTCAGGACACACTTGTGTCTCAGGTATATTCACTTGTATGCTAAGATTATGTTGATATGTCATGTAGATGTATAACCACTTGTATGCTCATTTACATTGCTTGCATCTATCATTCATATTCTTAACTACATCGATCATTACTTGTGTCAAGTGGAGACGCAGAACTGGGTGCTGAAGCAGCTGCTGGAGAAGCATCCCATTGGCATAGACCCGTTCGCAGAGGGAGCTGTGTTTTAGACCGGGGAGGGGAGCCCTGGTACGGCGGGGAGTGCGGGTTTGCAAGGCAGTTCTCATGCTCTTCGGGTTCCAGTGGTCGTGGTTCTAGTGGTCGTCGTTCTTAGATTTTGAAATTTTAGTTGGGCATTTGTAGTACTATTGTAGAACTTTCACATTTACATTTGTAGTAAACGTTTTTCTATTTTGAAGAATCGAATTTTATTGAATTTTATTTTCAATTCAATTTTAATGATTTTTAATTTTTAGTACGTAAATTTATATTTATTCCCGATAAACAGGTTGTTGTATAATTATTAAGAAAAATAATAAAAAAATTAAAAAATAAATACCGACGGATAACTTTTTCCGTCGGTCGAGACCGGTTGACTTACCGACGGATAAAGTTATCCGTCGGTAAACATCACCGACGGATTATTTTATCTATCGGTCAGACGAATAAGGGCTGGTCAACGCCCTTATTCGTCAGTCCGTCGGTATTATCCGTCGCTAAAGTTAGCGACGGATAATAACCGTTGGTAATGGGGTTACCGACGGATAAATAGCTACGGGCTATTTATCCGTCGGTAAGGGAGGACAGATCCGTCGGTAAGGGCTTACCGACGAATCGGTCCCCTCTTACCGACGGATACCATCCGTCGGTAAGAGGTGTGTTTCTTGTAGTGCGCACTACTTTGGACAAAATCGTAAACATAAGATAGACTAACTCACAATTTCATAATTTCTACTGAAAAATGTGACCTAAAAATAAAAAATTCAGTAATTGAATGTCCAAGAAAACTTAATTGAATATGTTAAGCAATAGCATTTTAACAACGTGTACCACAGTTCGCAAAACAATTACCTTTGAAGATTTCAGTAGATTCGTACAACAGATCTATGCAACTGATTCCAGATCCTAGCAAGAAAGGGAAGAAAGAAAACGGACAAAATCTCAGTCAGTAAACATAAGGAACAGCTGAATCGAAGAACAACATAACCAGATCTTGTATTGTAGCAGCCAATTATGCTGAATTTTAAAAAAAGAACCAAAATTTATGTTAGAGGGAAAAAATTTGAAATACCTTCAGCGCGTAAGAACCCTAATGACGAATTGGGGGCTGCTGGAGGCTTTTATATGACACAAGCAGGGTAAATTAGACTTTGCGGCTTAATAAGGAAGGAGCTCACATGGTGGGGTAGCGGCGGTGACATCACCACACGTCACGGATAATAGCCATTATCCGGCTGGAATGGGGGATAAAGAGAATGGAAGATAACGAAGAATGCTTTGCCAGCTCATCCGTCCCAGCCAATCACAGGGCTGCCCGCCGTGATTATCCCGGTCACGTATTATCTTTCTCTGCTGATTATCTGTGCACCAAACGGAGAAACTGTATTCTCCTACAGTGACTTATCCCCGTTACCCGACAAACCAAATGCGTCCTTCGGATGCCAATTAATGTCAGGATTATCTGATAAAGTTTGCAAAACTCTATGCAAATATTCCATAATTATGACAAATAACAATGGAGAAATAGGGTCACCTTGACGGAGACCGCGTGCTAGGGATAGCAATCTAGAAGGAATACCTTGAATGTTATATCGATAAGACACAAAAGTCACACATTCCATGATCCATTCAATAAACTGACGTGGGAACCACAATTCTTTCATCACAAATTCCAGCGCATGCGACTCCACTCTATCATACGCCTTTTGAAGATCTATCTGTATCATACACCGAGGTGACACCCCTCTTCTCCCATACCCTTTAACTAGTTCTTGAGCAAGAAAAATGTTATCATGTATAATCTAGCCTGGAAGGAAGGCAGACTGACTATCATGAATGACATTATTTATAACTTTGCTCAACCTAGTTGTAAGGATTTTTGAGATGATCTTGTACAAAGTCGTACAACAAGAAATAGGTCTCATCTCCTTCATTGTTTGCGCCTCTTTTGATTTTGGAATAAGCGTAACTAGAGCACAGTTGACAGCTTTATACATTCTCTTGTTGAGGAAGAAATCTTGAACATCTTTGATCATGCTTTATAATTGGCCAAGTCTCCTTAAAAAACTTGGCATTAAAACCATCAATCACAGGAGCTTTATTATCTGCAATATCCTTTAGTGCCATCAAAATTTCATCCTCTGACATGGTTCTGCATAACCAATCACCGTCAGACCGACTTAGTTGTTTTCCACGTCGTAATGCATCTAGATCCACTTCCCTTAAATCATCAGAACGTGTACCAATCAACCCTTCATAGAACTGTAACACTTCCGTTTCCAGCTCCTGATGCGATGTTAGAACAGTACCCTGCGCATTAACAAGTTTATAGAGTCCAGTACCTTTATTCCGTTCTTTCACAAAAGCATGGAAATAAGAATTATTATTATCGCCCAACTTTATATAACCCGCTTTGGCCTTTTTTCTCCCTATTTCTTCCTCCAAAATCACCCATCTCATCAAATTTGTTGTACAATCTCTAGTAGTCTGGACTGCTTGCTCAGAAAACCGATTTTGCTGCTGCATTTTCTATGTCGTTTCCAAGTCTGCCCGGGCTGCCAGAACTTTGCGATGAATACCATTGTACCTTTTCTGTATATGGAGTATATATGGTTTTAATCGTTTCAGCTTTTCCCACACCACGTACATAGGCTGTCCATGTAACAATTCATTCCACTTTCCTGCCACAATTTCCTGAAAGTCAACAGCTCGAGCTGTACAATTCAGAAATTTAAACAATGGTCGAGAAGGTTGCCTTATCTCATGGAGAGTAATTCTTAAAGGAGAATGGTCAGATATATGAGGCTCAAGGACTTCCACTCTATACTGATCATACTTTAAAAACCACTCTATGTTGCATATAACGCGATCTATTCGAGAATAAACTCTGCCACTGGACCATGTACAGTGATCACCCACAGTATTATACTCAAAAAGACACACCTGATCCATCATAGTTTGCAAATCATGGTACTTATACGTTGAAACTTCATTACCTCCAATACGATCGTCAACCGTCAAGACATTATTGAAATCCGCCATAATTATCCAAGGACCATGGAAAGTTGGAGCAATATCAATAATAACTTTCCACAAACTACGTCGTTTCTCCGAGGTATTGTGTGCATAAATAATAGTAAGCCAATACTTGATAGAACCATCAATATTATTAACAATCACATGAAGTAATTGATCAGTACATCTCACAAACACAATACCTAAACTAGTACACTTCCACATCAACCAAATCCTACTGTTATCATGATTACTATAATTATCAAGATAACTACATTGTTGGCCAAATTTCGACCTTATTCTACTAGCTTTACTACACTTGACTCTAGTTTCTAACAACGCAACACACGCACAATCAGAGTTCTAAGGTGGGAGCGGACCTCAGAGTGTCGTGTTGTTTTATTCAACCCTCGTACATCCCAACACATCATGGAGAACCAGACGAAGAAGTTCCATCCAGACCCTTCCCAGTCCCTGAAACCGCAGCATGGTTACCATTCTGTACATTACCATGTGGGGCAGAATCATGTCTAGTTGCCGGAGGAACATATGTTACCCCAGGCTTCTCTTTCCATGTTTTGTACCCCTGTTTCCTGTTTCCAGCAGCCGCAAGAGGCTATTGCTTCCCACAGTTGTGACCCACTTGTTTGCACTTCGTACAAAACAACGGTTTCCATTCATATTCCACTTTCTGAACAATTTTAGTCCATTACTATCACAGATTGTCACAGTTTCTTTCAACTCCTCCGTAACATCAATTTCAACAAGCAAACGTGCATAAGATACATGCAATTTCCTGGCAGTACATTCATCTGTCATAACCGGTTTATCCAGAACGCTTGCTATCTTACTTAGACTCCGTTCACCCCATAAATGCAAAGGCAACTTTGGTAAAGTAACCCATATAGGCAGAACACACAAGAGGTTTGCTTTCAAATCAAAATCAGGAGCCCAGTTTATCAAGAACATTGGCATATTAAAGATTGAGAATGGACCTTTTTGTAGGACAGCATCCCGATCTGCAGCAGTTTTGAAGCGAATGATGAAATACCCATCATCATGGAAGAACAATTCAAGCAGTTCCACGAATGACCAAGTCTTCACCATAAACTGCTTCACCAAAGTCATAGACAACACCGATCCAATGATATACACGATAACTGCTGTTTGCCAAAACATCAATTCAGAGTCAACATCATCCTTATCAATCGTTGCCTCCAGATCTCAATCTGTAACCTTAGGCGCTGAGTATTTGATTGATAGACCATTAGTTGGCAGTCGGTTCCCTTTGACAATATCCACCCAAGCCTGCGAAGATGGATGAGCAGCAGATTCAATCTGAGTCGCCTTTGCCGGACTGGATCTGGCACTGTTAAACCCAGACGTATCCGCAGTCTCCACCGGTTGGATCATAGCGGTTTCATTAATCACACCAACACTTTGTGCTTCATTGACAATTGCTTTTCCTTTCCCAATCACAAAATCATTGAGCCGACCATCTTCAGTCGTACTCGCCGGAACCACTTTCTTCGGGCGTCCGCGCTTGTTTCAAATCAATGGCCGTTACACCGTGAATGTGTGTATTTTCGCCCCTAGTGAGAGAGAAATAACCAAACTATACAATATAATGAAAGTATATTACAAAAGTAAATATAATATAATTAGATAATTTAGTTTCATTTAATATTTATATTTTGTATAATTTAGGAGTAATAACTAATGAAATGAATGAAGTATTTATTTTTTATTTAATAATATAAATGAGGAATAAAATACTAATTTTACGTATCTCATTTTTGTAGGTTAATTAGAGCATTTATATCAGGTTCCTTTTAAAAAAATTCTATAAATTTGTTTTAACTTTTAACTTCATTTCCTATAATACTTTTAGCATTTATTTAATAATTCAATAAATCATATTTTAGTAATTTAATTTATATATAAATAATACTTTTAGTAACTATTTATTCTATTTATTCTAAGTATAATATATAAATTATTGGTTAATATACTAAAAATAAATTTAGGCATGGATATAGAGCATTCATAGAAACTTCCCTATAATGGATTTTTTATTTGAATATTGAGGAAAATATATATTAAAACAAAAGGAGATATGCAAGTGAAGTATAGGATTTGTTAGTCCGTGGACAAGAGATCAATAAAAGGAGAACTCATGATATATAAATGAAAATATATAAGATTTGTTAGTTCGTGAACTACGATGCTCAAGTTAGAGAACTCATGAAGGAATAAAGAAAATGTGCAGGAATTAAAAGGAAATAACTTAACCTATTCTTTTCGTCTGAAAATTGATTATTTTAAGTTTAGTTCAGTTCAATTCAGGCTCGTTAAGTTCAGTTCAGCTTCATTAAGTTCAGTTCAGTTCAGCTTCATTAAATTCAGTTCAGTTCATGCTCATCAAATTTATTTAGATTTTTTAATTTTTAATAACATTATTATTATTATGTTATTATTTTTAAATTATAATTAAAATTTTATTAAGACGCAAAATTGGAAGGGAGTTGAAACAGGAGAGACAAGTTGTGCTCCCATTTTCACTCGAATCAATTAATTTCCACTTGAATTCTAATACTAGTAATTGATTTGATTTTGTATATAATTTTGGAAGTGAACAAATATCTTATTAACTCCAAAACACATCAGTACATAAGTCGACCCGAGGTCCAACCTATCCCAACATCCAGCATAATCAAAGTAATATCTAGTCTAGCAACATAACCATAATAGTTTTAATCAAATGCTAAACAGCAATGCCAATTTCGGAAACTTGATACTCCTGTAGGTAACACTGCGAATGATTTCATCAACCAGCCTGCGTTCATTGATCTCTCGTTGTTGAAAAATCTTTTCATTCCTTGCCCGCCAGACTGCGTATACGCATTCAGTGAATAGTCCCTGCATCAGTCTAGCCCGTTCACTCTTTCCACCTGCGCGTTTGGCCAGTTCCGGAACAGAAATATTCCAGCCTTGCCATGCTCACCTTTGCCCATCTCATAACCCCCTCGAACACTCGTCTTGTATTTACGCAATCGAAAACACATGTTCAATACTTTCAGGACTGCCGCAATACATAAACTGGCCATCAGTTGCCACTCCAAACAGCAGAAGTCTATCCTTGGTAGCAAGTCTCTTGTGTAGACAGAGGCTGATATGGGGATAAAGGTACCGAGGCCTTTCGACAAGTAAAGCGTTCGACCCTATACCCTACCACCTCGTCTATCGAACGAGTCCTTGCCATCGAACCAAGGTCTACCGAAGAAGATGGGAAGGTACTTAAGGGAATACAGTCCTATCCCTCTTACTATTAAAGACTCTCGAACCGACTAGAGGGTAACCTAGTATTCGTTAAAGAACCACGGTCCGGTCCTAAGGGAGCATGACCCACGAAACGTATCCTCTATATATATATGCTCATTTATTATGCCTCACACGATACATACACATTTGTAATACTGTTTCTTTCTCTTCCCATACATTGAGTTGCTAGACGACCTAACTCCGGTAGGTCCTTCAACGGTCCCCTCCCCTCTAACTCCTCTTCCCTGCAGGTGCTCAAGTTCTTCCAAGTTCTATCAATACTCCTCCCACAAGCTCTGATGGGTTGAGAGATGATGATGTAGATCGTTAGACCGTATTTATCCTCATCGTCTTGGCGCCGTCAGTGGGAACTCGAGACAAAAAGCCATGGTGAAGCGGAAGGTCAAAACACCGAGAGCACCCACCAAGAACAGAGAAGATCAGGCGACAAAGATAACGGAAGAAACCAACCTTGACAGAAACTCGGAGTTAAAATCTAACGAAATCCCCCCCCCCCAGCCGTACCACGACAACCTCCCACTCGGAGGAAGAGTCGGGAGAGAATCCCGACCAACCAGAACCTCCGACAGAACCCTCTGTTATGTTCACGGAGAGTCGTCTAAAGGACTTGATGCGGTAGGTTTGCGAGACATTCGCGGAAACCCGAAAGCCGCCAGAGAAAAAGCAAGAAAGTACCTCAGTCCGCACCAAACAGCCGGTGCCATCCACCGGAAGAAGCCGGGAGCATACCTATGCCACCCCTCAAAGTAGTGAAAGAACCCCCTGATGACAGTGTTTTTTACACTTTCATTTGGTTCTTTTTCACCAATTTAGCTATCCTCTTGCATGCATTTTAGTGCATTTTGTTAGAATAGTGTCACGTTTCCATTTTCTTTGTATTTTCAGGATTTAGGTGAAAACCGCACTTTTGGATATGAATTATGGCGAAACATTGAAGTTTTGGTGCAACGAGATCACCCGTGGTGTGTCAAGGAATACCGGGACGTGTTTCCAGGCCAAAAGACCAAGTTTCGGAGCTCAAGTCGTGCTCAAGACCAAAAAGTTGAAGATTTGGAGGAGAAAAGCACGGGCAATTCTCTGCCCGTGCGAGGCGCACGACCTGGCATCCCAGGCGGTCCGCCTGGTACTGTTTCGGGGCAAATTATATAAATTGTAAAACTTGCGAATTTTCATATCTTGATTCATACTTTTGCAGACATAAACCCTAGAGCTTGTTCTGGGTTTTCTTTGACTTAGAACTACTTTTCCTTAGCGTTTTGGAGCATCAAGGTAGAGACTTGGACATCTATTGATCTCACCTTGCTAGATCTTTGTGAGTTTAGCAATTCACCGGAGATTGACAACCCTCAGTGGTAACTTTGTATCTCACTATTTTTTGCACTCTATCTTTCAATTCTACCATGTTTTCATCTATGATTGCTATTGTTGATTACGTTTTTGATATAAGTAGCTAAATATCTAGTTGGTGATAGTATGTAAATTCGTAGCTAGGGTTCATATTGTGCATGATTGAGTTTCTGAATCTTTTACTTGTAGATTTGTGATATTCGAATTGTTGATCCGACTAAGCCAACTATCTTCGTAATAAAGTGTTAGAAACAGTAGGACAATTCAAGATCATCACTTTCAATATTTACAATTATCAAGTACTGCTTGCACTAAGCCTGACAACCTTAGCCAAGTATTAGTATAGATAAGAGGCTTTCAAAATACATGTCAAAACTTGTCTTTTGGTGTTTGTTCTGATCGAGCGTTTGGGTGGAAACCTTGCGACAGTATCCTCTCCGAATGGAGAGTTGTCTGATATGGTTAAAACAATTCCCACAGCAAGATCAGTTCGAATTACTTTTAAAGCAGTACGTGTTCCACTTTCATGCATAATTAGAACCCGATGCTTAGAATGAGCATTACTATCACCAACTCTCGTCGCATATTGTTAAGTAAGTTAAGTTAAGTTTGTTTACTGAATTATATAATAGTTATTGTAGTTAAAGTTAGTTAAGTCCCTAGTGATCGACACTCGAGGTCATCTTACCTCTGCACTACGTGTTTTGTGTACTTGTGAGTTGCCCTTTGATGAACGAGATTGTCAGACTCAATTAATCAAATAAATTTGTTTTTAGCCAAAGGCAATTCACAACTACAACGAAAACCAAGGCACGTAGTGTAGAAGTAAAATAACCTCGAGTGTCGATCTCTAAGGACCATAACTAGCTTTATCAAATTTAACTTAAACTATAAATCAGAAATCAAGCAAAGCACAGATTTTTCTTATCAATATGATGGAAGTCAGTGATAGTATGGTCATTCAAAGCAACGGGTAATATTCATGCATGAAGTACTTGAAGTTTGTATAGAGATCTATGATCATGAATTGTCCTATGTGTTCCTTTCAATTCAACACTACGAAGATAGATGGCTTAGATAGATCAAAGAAATAAAACAATAAATCAAGTCTTAAACGCGCGAAGCCACTCATGCATAATCAAGAACCCTAGCTAAGAAATCACATACTATCACCAACGATAGATTTAGCTACTCATATTACAATCAACAAGAATCAAAGCAAGATTGAATGAAAACATGTTGAAAGAAATAAATAAAAGCAGAGAAATCGTGAGATACAATGTTACCAACGAAGGTTGTCAATCTCCGATGAATTGCTAACTCACAAGCAAGAATCGAAGATCAAAGATATCCAATCTCTATGCTAAAACTTCCAAATCAATAAGAAAAATAGTTTTCTAAGCTAATAATTCCCAGAACAGGCTCTGGAGAATTTGTCTCTCAAAATAATGTGAAAAGGTATGAAAAACGTAGAAAAATAGCCAAACTATATATAGAGTTCGGAAACGCACGGAGCGAACCGCCCTTGGTGCGGGGCGATTTGCCTGGTGCGGGGCGATTCGCCCCACGTCCCAGGCGATTCGCCTGGGACGTCCAGACCGGCTTCAGCGAGATTTTAGTCTTCTTTTCCTCTCCGGACTCGGATTTTGCCTTCTAGTGACCTTTAAGCCTTGAAACTCGTCCCCTAGGCCTCAAATCTCATCCGGAACCTTCTAGATACTCCACGAATGTCCTCGACACACCAAAACCTCATCCTCTTCATCAATATTGCCCATAAAAACACGTTTTTCACCTAAAACCTGAAAAATGCAAAGAAAAGGGAAACGTGACACTATTCTAATAAAATGCATTAAAATATAAGCTAAATTAACCTAGAGGATAGCTAAATTGGTGAAAAAGACTCGAATGAAAGTGTAAAATACACGTTCATCAAACTCCCCAAACCGAACCTTTGCTTGTCCTCAAGCAACTAGCTAGACTCTAATGCAACAAACGAATGCAACACACAAATGGAGTCTCATGCCAAATGAAATGAACTAATCTATCGAGTCTATCAAAAACTTATGAACAATGACCATACAAATCATAACATGGATATTGGTTGAAGAATGCATCGATTGACTCATACACATTCACATATGCACTATGTTAAACAAGATAGTCTTTCGTAACATTCTCTACCTGGACCTAGTCAGTGACGACGTAATGAAACATGTTAAAATACGAATGGTTGTCCCGTGCCTATGAAACTGAGGACTTACTACTGTTCACCAAGTTAAGACTTTCCCTCAAAGAGGTCGAACAAATACTGGCTCTCAGCAAACGAAGGAGGGTTCCCTAAAAGTTCACACTCCCCTATTCTACCCATCTCTCAAGCAAAGTCATAAACTATCACCACTTCCTGAATGGCAGGACGAGGGTGGTCTAGAATAGATGACTCTCAAACAAACAAAAGACACACTTACAACTCGATTACGAACATTACAAGAATTGAAAAACGAGACAAACACTTTGCTAAACTGCTTCTTGGCTTTCTTTGGACCCTTCTTTGCTTTTTTGGGGTCTTTTTGCTATTTTTTTGCTTTTCCAGATTTCTGGAAATTTTTCGATTGTTTTTTTTTTTTTTTTTTTTTTTGTAGCCAGCAGTAGCACAACGAAAAATGAATTACAAAAGACTCACATGACTCACAAATGACCTCCCCAAACCTATTCGAAAGAATAGGTTGGAGAACAAACTTTACGAAAAATGAAAAACAGACTAACAACACTCAAAATCGAAAAACAAGCCATAACGATAGCATAACCCCCTCCCCAAACCTATTCGAAAGAATAGGTTTCACACAAAGGATCACATAATCTCACACTACCTCCTTCCTAGGCATTTAGCAATCTCAAAGCAAGGTAAAGACTTGTTGCCTCTTAGGTACATAATTACACGGGAAAACAACCACAAGACCCTAACCTGCATCATTCTATTATAAAGGCCTTTGTGAACCGCAGTAGAGAAAACACCACTAAGTGATGTCGAGACTACCAAGCTTAACTAAGTGCATATATAAATGTGACAAGCCAAGCGAGAAAAACCTCAAACAAATTCATAGAGATGAAACGCATGGTCAAAGGTCATAACTAGTTAATCTACCCAATAAAAAAGTTCAAAAAATTTGGCAATAAACTCCACATAAAAACATGCAAACTATACTAGGATGAATGTAGTGTATGCAACTAAATACTAAGAAAGCGACAAACGTGCAAATGCAAATGCAAACAAAATACAAGATACCATACTCAACATGCAAAAAGCCAAACAATAATAACATCATGGTTCACATCCCATCCCCCCTCATGAAACTCAAGCTAGTCCCTAGCAAAAGAGAGCGATACTAGATGTTAGCGAATGGTTTGGCCTCGGTCGGCTGAGTATACAAGAATGGACTTGCGATTCAAGAGTACCTCCCCACGGTGGGTGCCATTCTCTTGGTGTGATGTAGCAAAGAGACCTAGGAAGCTTCATTGATCTCACCATGGTGAATGGACGGGTTTGCTTTGTAGGAATATCCGCTAAAGACTTCATCAAAAGGGGAACATTAACTTTGACTTCAGCGAGATGCTTGTTTAGTGGTGACTCTTGTGTATCCTGCTTGTCCAGATTGATCCTACCATGGATTGGTATATGAGGTTTCGAGGGCGCATATGGGTTAGAGGACTTATGAAGTACCTCTGTAATATCACCCGTGTCCCCCTCTTCCTCAGCATTGACTACGTCTCCTTTAGGTGTTTGAGATGTACCGTCTTGCACTTGAGACTCTATCGAGCTTTGACCAACTTCTTCTTCCTTGCTCGCTCCTCGGAGGATTAGATTCACTTCTTCGTACTCAGGAGCCTTAGTATTAACGGTAGGAAGTGGCTTGGGATTGATGCAAACATCTTCAGGTCTCAAAGCAAGGGAGTTGGGATCCCCCTGCTCATTGGTCATGGGGGCGGTTCGCCCCCCATGCCGGGCGAACTGCCCCCCACCTCCAGGGGGCATCGCCATCTAATCTTTCCTTCTTTTCAAGTTTCCGAACGTCTTCTACTTCCGCACACTCCAACAAGCTGAATCTCTCCATAAGTTGCTCAGTTACTTCGACCCCTTTAGAAACTTTTGCTATACGAAGGTCATCTTCAACTTGCCCTGTATGTGCAATTTCATCTTCCTCACTGATATCTTTGTCTTCAGTATACTCCTCGAATGAGCTTCCTGCTTCACCTCGATCTAGTTCCTCTCCGGTTATGTGAATTGTTATGACCTCATCAGATTGTGCTGATCCTCTGGCGTACTTACGGAAGACTTCTTCTGCATCTTCAACCGTACATTCTTCCAGACCGTCGCTCAACCTATTCACTCTAAGTCGTTCCTCATCACGTAGTCCACCAACGAAGTACCAAATCAACTCCCCATCTTCGAAACGGTGATGGGGGCACTCACGTTTATATATTTCAAAACGTTCGTAGGTGTCACAAAACTGCTCATACTCTCCTTGCTTGAAGTATTTGATCCTATCACGTAAGGCAATTGTCTCATGATAAGGCATGAACCGCGTCAAGAACTCCTCTTCTACTTGGCCCCAAGTTTTCAGCGATCCTGGTCCTAACCTTGCAATCCACCGCTTCAGCTCATACTCAAGGGCAAAAGAAAATAATTTCCTGCACAATTGGTCCTTAGTAAACCCTTCCGCTGGAATTCTTTCTATTGCCTCCTCATAGGATCGAATAAAACTCAATGGGTTCATCCCTACTCCATCTTTGTACCTTGGTAAGTACTGATGAACTGGGATTTGTCAGGTCCCGATTCAGTCAAATAATATTTGTATTTAGCCAAAGGCAATCCACAACTACAACGAAAACCGTAGTGTAATAGTAGAATGACTCGAGTGTCGTTCTCTCAGGACTATAACTAGCTTTATCTATTTAACAAGAGAATATAAAACAGCAGATAGAAAGCAATAGGGGTTTTCAAGCAGATAATGGAGGTTGGTGATAGTATGGTCCTACTTAACATAATGGGTCGATAATCATGCATAAATTCCTCGGTCTTGCATAGAGATCTTTGAATGAATCTTGGGTCCTGTTGCAAATATTAAGCAGTACGAAGATAATATGGGTCTGACTCGTCAATAACTAACGTCCTATTGTGTTCCGTAATCATTCAACACTACGAAGATAATTGGTCTGATTGGTCGACAAGTGTCCAAGTGTGCATAATGATCAATACAACATACGAGAATTTTGGTTTCAACTCATCAACGAAATAAAGCAATGACACGGAGTATAATGCGCGATATAGCCATTAGCATGATTATCTTCCCTCGCTAAGAATTCACATACTACCACCAACGATAAATTTAGCTACTCATAGACATGCATTCAATAGCAATCATAGAAGAAAACATATTGAAAGAATATAAAATAAGTAGATAAAAGTTGTAAGATACAAAGTTACCGAAGGTTGTCAATCTCCGGATGATTGTGATCCTACGAGCTCCAATCTGCTATGAAAAAGTATCCCCTAAGCTACGAAACTCCCAGGACAGGCCCGGGAAGTTCCTACCTAAAACTATAGAGAGAGGTGAGAAAGTAGGCTTGGAAAGATATGATTTTCGGAGAGAAAACTCGCAACTATATATAGGCCCGGAATATCTGTGGGGCGGTTCGCCCGAGAGCTGGGGCGGTTCGCCCCCCAGTGTAAACGCGGAATTTCCGCATTTTCGACGCGGATTTGGATTTCTTCACGTTTTCGGACTCGGTTTCAGACTTCTAATGGCCTTCTAACCTCCAGATTCGACCCCTAGACTCCAAATCCTATCCGGAAACCTTCAGATACTCCAAATAGGCTTTTGGAACACCAATTCCTTGTAGACTTCAATATAAATGCCCGTAAATCTCCGAATTTCAACCAAAACCTGTAAAATAAAATCTAAAGGGAAACGTGACACTATTCTAATAAAATGTAATAAAATATAGCTAAATTAACATAGAGGATAGCTAAATTAGGTGAAAAAGACTCGAATGAAAGTGTAAAATACACATTCATCAAACTCCCCAAACCGAACTTTTGCTTGTCCTCAAGCAACTAAGCTAGACTCTAATACAAAAAACATGCAAGACTCAAAAATGGAGTTTCATGTCAAATAAAATGAACTAAATTACTGAATCTACCAAATAACATATGAACAAAAACCATATAAAAATCAAAGCATGAATATAGGTTGAAGAATACCTCGATTGACTTATACACATCCACATAAGCACTTATGTCAAGACAAGATAGTCTCTCGTAACATTCTCTACCTGGACCTAGTCAGTGACGACGTAATGATGCATGCTAAGATACGAATGGTTGCCCCCGTGCCAATGAAACTGAGGACTTACTGATGTTCCACCATGTTAAGACTTTTCCTCAAAAGAGGTCGAACCAGTACTGGCTCTCATCAAACGAAGGAGGGTTCCCTATAAAAGATAACTCTCCCCTATTCTACCCATCTCTCAAGTAAAGTCTTAAGCTATTCACCACTTCCTGAATGGCAGGACGAGGGTGGTCTAGAACAGATGACACTTAAGACGAAAAAGATAAAAAATAGAAAAACACAATTACGAACAATACGAAAAATTGAAAAGACTCAAACTTTGCTAAACTGCTATTTGGCTTTATTTTTTGGACCCTTCTTTGCTTTTTTGGGTCTTCTCTTTTTTTTCTTTTTTTCTTTCCAGATTCTTTTTTCTTTTTCTCTTTTTTCTGGAATTTTTTCTTTCTTTTTTTTTCGATCTTTTCCAGCCAGCAGTAGCATAACAAAAAGAGAAACAAAAATGACTCTCACGACTTCCCCAAACCTATTCGAAAGAATAGGTTGGAGTACAAAATTCACGGAAAAGGAAAATAAACTCACGATACGAAAATGGAAAACAGAAACAAGTCTATGATGGTGTAACCCCCTCCCCAAACCTATTCGGAAGAATAGGTTATAAACAAAGGATTACACAACCTCACACTACCTCCTTCCTAGGCATTTAGCAATCTCAAAGCCATGGTGAAGACTTGTTGCCTCTTAGGTACATAATTACTCGGGAAAACAACCATAAGATCCTAACATGCATCATCCTATTATAAAGGCCTTCGTGAACCGCAGTAGAGAAAACACCACTAAGTGATGTCGAGACTACCATGCTTAACTAAGTGCAATACATAAATGTGACAAGCCAAGCGAGAAAAACCTCAAACAAATTCATAGAGATGAAGCATATGATTAATGTCATAGCTAGTTGATCTACCCAATAAAAAAGTTTAAAAAATTCGGCAATAAACTCCATAAAAAACATGCAAGACTATCCTAGGAAAGCAGTAAACGTGCAAATGCAATTAAAAAAAAACAAGACTATCCTACTCAACATCACAAAGCCAAACAATACTTAACATCGTGGTTCACATCCCATCCCCCTCATGAAACTTAAGCTAGTCCCTAGCAAAAGAGAATGAGTAAATAAAAAGTTATACTAGATGTTACCGAACGGTTTGGCCTCGGCCGGCTGAGTATTCAAGAATGGATTCAAGAGTACCTCCCTACGGTGGCCGCCATTCTCTTGGTCCGATGTAGCAAAGAGACCTAGGAAGCCTCAAAGATCTCACCATGGTGAATGGACTGGTTTGCTTCGCAGGCATATTCAATAAGGACTTCATCAATAGGAGGACATTCACTTTGACTTCATCGAGGTGCTTGTTTAGTGGTGGCTCCTGTGTATCTTGCTTGTCAAGCTTTCCACCTCGGAGAAGTAGATTCACCTCTTTGTACTTAAGAACCTCAGTAGTAACGGAAGGAAGTGGTTTTGGGTTGATGCGAATGTCTGGGAGTAAAGAAACAGGGGAGCTGGGGTCAACCAGCTCACTGGTCATGGGAGGCGGTTCTCCCCCCATGCTGGGCGACTCGCCCCCCCACCTCCAGGGAGGTGTCGCCTTCCAATCCTTTCTCCTCTTCAAGTTCTCGAACCTCTTCTACTTCAGCACAATTCAACAAGCTGAATTCTTCCGTAAGATGCTCAGTTACTTCAACTTCTTCAACAACTTTTGCTATACGAAGGTTATCTTCATCTTGCTCGGCATGTGCATCTTCCTCACTGATTTCTTCGGTTTCAAAATACTCCTCGGATGAGCTTCCTGCTTCACCTCGATCTACTTCCTTTGCAGTGATGTGAATTGGTATGACCTCATCGGATTGTGTTGAACCTCTGGCGTACTTACGGAGGACTTCTTCTGCCTCGTCGACCGTACATTCTCCCAGACCGCCGCTCAACTGATCCACTTTAAGTCGTTCCTTTTCACGAAGTCCACCAACGAAGCACCAAATCAACTCCCCATCTTCGAAACGGTGATGGGGGCACTCACGTTTATACATCTCAAAACGTTCGTAGGCGTCACAAAACTGCTCATACTCTCCTTGCTCGAAATATTGGATCCTATCACGTAAGGCAATTGTCTCATGATAAGGCATGAACCGCGCCAAGAACTCCTCTACTACGTGGCCCCAAGTTTTCAGCGATCCTGGTTCAAACCTTGCAATCCAACGCCTCGGCTCATACCCAAGAGCAAAAGAAAATAGTTTCCTGCATAATTGGTCTTTAGTAACCCCTTCTGTTGGAATTCTTTCTATTTCCTCCTCATAGGATTGAATGAAACTCCATGGGTCCATCCCTACTCCATCTTCGTACCTCGGTAAGTACCTCACCATGGACTCCGTCACCTCATACCTCCTTAACTCGTCTTCCAGGTATATGGAAGATCCTCTCCTCACCTGCGAGAATTGGGGTGTCATGCGAGCGCGCATGGACATCATACCTGTATGTCTGTAGTAAGAGTAACTCAAAACTAAAAATTAGCCTCGTTAGAAATTTCGAAAAATCGAGAATAAATCTAGATATCGAATACTACTAAGGCTAGGAAAGGGAAATTAGAAACAGACTAGGAAAGCAATATGAGAGAGAGATTGAAAAGGAAAACTAAGACTAGTAGAATTAGGAATCTAAAGCTGTAAATATAAACAAATTAAACAGAAAAAAGGAGTATAGTCCCCGGCAACGACGCCAATTTGATGAACTGGGATTTGTCAGGTCCCGATTCAGTCAAATAATATTTGTATTTAGCCAAAGGCAATCCACAACTACAACGAAAACCGTAGTGTAGTAGTAGAATGACTCGAGTGTCGTTCTCTCAGGACTATAACTAGCTTTATCTATTTAACAAGAGAATATAAAACAGCATATAGAAAGCAATAGGGGTTTTCAAGCAGATAATGGAGGTTGGTGATAGTATGGTCCTTCTTAACATAATGGGTCGATAATCATGCATAAATTCCTCGGTCTTGCATAGAGATCTTTGAATGAATTTTGGGTCCTGTTGCAAGTATTAAGCACTACGAAGATAATAGGCTTGGAAAGATATGATTTTCGGAGAGAAAACTCGCAACTACATATAGGCCCGGAATATTTGTGGGGCGGTTCGCCCGAGAGCTGCGGCGGTTCGCCCCCCAGTGTAAACGCGGAATTTCCGCGTTTTCGACGCGGATTTGGATTTCTTCACCTTTTCGGATTCGGTTTCAGACTTCTAATGGCCTTCTAACCTCCAGATTCGATCCCTAGACTCCAAATCCTATCCAGAAACCTTCAGATACTCCAAATAGGCTTCTGGAACACCAATTCCTTGTAGACTTCAATATAAATGCCCGTAAATCTCCGAATTTCAACCAAAACCTGTAAAATAAAATCTAAAGGGAAACGTAACACTATTATAATAAAATGTACTAAAATATAGCTAAATTAACATAGAGGATAGCTAAATTAGGTGAAAAAGACTCGAATGAAAGTGTAAAATACACATTCATCAAGTACCTCCCTACGGACTCCGTCACCTCATACCTCCTTAACTCATCTTCCAGGTATACAGATGATCCTCTCCTCACCTACGAGAATCGGGGTGCCATGCGAGTTCGTATGGACATCATACCTGTATATCTGTAGTAAGAGTAACTCAAAACCAAAAATTAGGTCTGTTAGAATCGACTAGACTTTGGAATTTAGCTAAAGATAGGACGAAAGAAATAGGGTAAGAAAGTGAAGTTTCTGAGAGACAATCCAAGAGCTTTATTCTAGGAATTGAATGCTGAAAATATAAATAAGCTAAAGAGAAAAAAGGAGTATAGTCCCCGGCAATGGTGCCAATTTGATGAACGAGATTGTCAGACTCAATTAATCAAATAAATTTGATTTTAGCCAAAGGCAATTCACAACTACAACGAAAACCAAGGCACGTAGTGTAGAAGTAAAATAACCTCGAGTGTCGATCTCTAAGGACTATAACTAGATTTATCAAATTTAACTTAAACTATAAATTAGAAATCAAGCAAAGCACAGATTTTTCTTATCAATATGATGGAAGTTAGTGATAGTATGATCAATCAAAGCAACGGGTAATAATCATGCATGAAGTACTTGAAGTTTGTATAGAGATCTATGATCATGAATTGTCCTATGTGTTCCTTTCAATTCAACACTACGAAGATAGATGGCTTAGATAGATCAAAGAAATAAAACAATAAATCAAGTCTTAAACGCGCGAAGCCACTCATGCATAATCAAGAACCCTAGCTAAGAAATCACATACTATCACCAACGATAGATTTAGCTACTCAAATTACAATCAACAAGAATCAAAGCAAGATTGAATGAAAACATGTTGAATGAAATAAATAAAAGTAGAAAAATTGTGAGATACAATGTTACCAACGAAGGTTGTCAATCTCCGATGAATTGCTAACTCACAAGCAAGAATCGGAGATCAAAGATATCCAATCTCTATGCTAAAACTTTCAAATCAATAAGCAAAATAGTCTTCTAAGCTAATAATTTCCAGAACAGGCTTTGGAGAATTTGTCTCTCAAAATAATGTGAAAAGGTATGAAAAACGTAGAAAAATAGGCAAACTATATATAGAGTTCGGAAACGCATGGGGCGAACCGCCCCAGGTGCCGGGCGATTCACCTGGTGCGGGGCGATTCGCCGCACGTCCCAGGCGATTCGCCTGGGACGTCCAGACCGGCTTCAGCGAGATTTTAGTCTTCTTTTCCTTTCCGGACTCGGATTTTGCCTTCTAGTGACCTTTAAGCCTTGAAACTCGTCCCCTAGGCCTCAAATCTCATCCGGAACCTTCTAGATACTCCACGAATGTCCTCGAAACACCAAAACCTCATCCTCTTCATCAATATTGCCCATAAAAACACGTTTTTCACCTAAAACCTGAAAAATGCAAAGAAAAGGGAAACGTGACACTATTCTAATAAAATGCACTAAAATATAAGCTAAATTAACCTAGAGGATAGCTAAATTGGTGAAAAAGACTCGAATGAAAGTGTAAAATACACGTTCATCACCCTTTGGCTAAAACAAATTCATTTGATTGTTCGAGTCTGACAATCTCGTTCATCAAATTGGCGTCGTTGCCGGGGACTTTAACTACATTTTACTCTTTAGCTTATTTGTATTTTCAGCATTCAATTTCGAGAAATTAGTAGTTTAGTTTGTCTTCCCTTGATACTCACTTGATTCATTTCAGGTGGTCTATGCGAAGCACGAGATATAGTGGAATTCCTCTTGTTGAGCCTATTGCGGAGATTGATAGGGTATATCATTAGAGGAAGTGAGATTGTGCTCGATCTGAAGTAGTGGAGGACGATTTTTCTGATTCTCTGCAAGAGATTTTTCAGCAATTTCATTCTTGGGAAGGTTTTGTGATGGCTCGCCCACTTCTAAAATCATGGGTTCAACCGAACCAGGAACGGATGAGAGGACCAGCTATTGTCCTTTCTGCTGCAACTCGTGATTCGGAGATTAAGAATCACATGTTCCAGCAGCTCCCAAAGTTCTACGGGTTGGCTAGGGAGGATGTTATGGGATTCTTGAACGACATTGAGGATTTCATTAACAATCTCCCAAGGCCAGGAGCGGGGATCACGGATGATGAGCTGAGGATGAAGGTTTTTGCTATGGGACTTGGTGATAAAGAAAAAGCATGGTTAGGCTCTCTAGAGGCTGGTTCACTCGACACCTGGGCTAAGGTGTTTTCTGCTTTTATGGAGAAATATTTTCCCCATACTTTGACTACCGCGTTGAAGGCGCAAATCAGCGGTTTCAAGCAAGACTACGATGAAACCATCTACACTACTCTCGAGAGGTTCAAAGACCTCAAGAACAAGTGCCCACACCATGGGATGGAACTTTCTGATCTTGTCCAGCACTTCTACAACGGTCTCACATATGAGAGCCAACAGGTGGTGGATTTCCAGTGCCATGGAAATATTTGGGAGGAGACCGCCGAAGATGTGTGGGCGTGTTTTGAAAGGCTTGCGAAGGGGTCTCAGTTCAAGGATCCAAGGGCCATGGACAAGAGGCGTGGAACTGGAGTTCCAACAAAACCTGAGGTTCAGTTGAATGGTGTGAGTGGGGATAGGTTCGATGGCTTCGCCAATGAGATGAGGCAAGCTCTTAAGAGCTCGATGGGACAGGCTCTTTCCAATGAGGTTTGCAGGGTATGCAAGAACTATGGGCATGGAGCTCATATGTGTAGGTCTGAATTAGCAAACGACGGTGTTTACTGGGTAGAAGCAGGAGAAGAAGAGGTGTTTGCTGCAGAATTTGGGGTCTGTGAAGAGGCTAGCTATGGGCAAGATGGTAGGAATCCGCGTGGTGGATATTGGAAGAAGGGGTTCCGAAACAACCAAGGTTATGCACCTCCGAACCAAACCTATGGACCTAACCAAGACCGTAGTAATCTCAACTACGGTAATGATCATTGTGAAAATCCTACTCTTAGAGCCGAAGCACCAAAATCCAAGTCCGCTGCTCTCTTGAAAAATTTACAGAAGATGGTTGATAACACCCAAGGATTTATGAAGAGATATGAAGAAGATTCAGAAAAGACGAGGGGTATGCTTGATCAATTGGAGGCAAGTACTAGGCTTGCTCACCAAAAGATGCAAGAGATGATCGACCGTGGAGCAAGTAGGGAGCAAGGGAAGTTGCCCAGTAACACGGAGAAGTCGATGTCGATAACCTTGGAAGGAGACCTTCCTGTGGAGATCAACATAAAGAAGGTTGCTGAGTGCAAGTGTTGTGCAGAAGGTGAGCCTTGATGAACGTGTATTTTACACTTTCATTCGAGTCTTTTTCACCAATTTAGCTATCCTCTAGGTTAATTTAGCTTATATTTTAGTGCATTTTATTAGAATAGTGTCACGTTTCCCTTTTCTTTGCATTTTTCAGGTTTTAGGTAAAAAAACGTATTTTTATGGGCAATATTGATGAAGAGGACGAAGTTTTGGTGTTTCGAGGACATTCGTGGTGTATCTAGAAGGTTCCGGATGAGATTTGAGGCCTAGGGGGCGAGTTTCAAGGCTTAAAGGTCACTAGAAGGCAAAATCCGAGTCCGAAAAGGAAAAGAACACCAAAATCTCGCTCCCACCGACCTGGATGTCCCAGGCGAACCGCCTGGGACGTGGGGCAAATCGCCCCACACCAGGCGAACCGCCTGGCACCGGGGGGCGGTTCGCCCGGGAGTTTCCGCACTCTTTATATATGTTTGCCTATTTTCTACGTTTTTCATACCTTTTCACCTTATTTTGAGAGACAAATTCTCCAGAGCCTGTTCTGGGAATTATTAGCATAGAAGACTCTTTTTCTTATTGATTTGGAAGCTTAAGCATAGAAATTGGACATCTTTGATTCTTGATTCTTGCTTGTGAGTTAGCAATTCATTGGAGATTGACAACCTTCGTTGGTAACTTGTATCTCACGATTTTTCTGCTTTTATTTATTTCATTCAACATGTTTTCATTCAATCTTGCTTTGATTCTTGTTGATTGCAATTTATCTATGAGTAGCTAAATCTATCGTTGGTGATAGTATGTGATTTCTTAGCCAGGGTTCTTAATTATGCATGAGTGGCTTCGCGCGTTTAACACTTGATTTATTGTTTTATTTCTTTGATCTATCTAAGCATCTATCTTCGTAGTGTTGAATTGAAAGGAACACAGGACAATTCATGATCATAGATTTCTATACAAACTTCAAGTACTTCATACATGATTATTACCCGTTGCTTTGATTGATCATACTATCACTAACTTCCATCATATTGATAAGAAAAATCTGTGCTTTACTTGATTCCTGATTTATAGTTTAAGTTAAATTAGATAAAGCTAGTTATAGTCCTTAGAGATCAACACTCGAGGTTATTTTACTTCTACACTACGTGCCTTGGTTTTCGTTGTAGTTGTGAATTGCCTTTGGCTAAAAACAAATTTATTTGATTAATTGAGTCTGACAATCTTGTTCATCAAATTGGCGCCATTGCCGGGGACTATACTCCTTTTTTCACTTTAGCTTATTTATATTTTCAGCATTCAATTCCCTACAAAAGAACAAGCTCTGGAGAATTGCTCTCAAAAAATTTCACTTTCTTACCCTATTTCATTCCCCCTATCTTTTTCAGTAAATTCATCTAATCTGATCTTGGTTACCTTGCATGATTGTGCTCTCGAAGTTCTTGGTTACATTGTGTTTGTTTGCAGTCTTTGTGCTTTTCTTTGCAAGTTTTTTTTTTTTTTTTTTTTTCGTGGATTCTGCTCCTTGGTTTCTTGTTTCCTCATGTGCAGAAACTAGTCATATGAAATGATGAGTCAATGAGTTCCTTTGCCCCGGTATGTGATGCCTCGAGGGCCTTGCATAACATTGGATGAAGATTGCAAGGATTATGACTTTGATCCTTCGTACTACTCCATTCTCTCCACGTTTTCGATGGGTGATGATCCAAGAGGGTTCTTAGACACGTACGAGGAAGGTGTGTTGAGGATACCTCGTAAGAATGTGGAGGGGATTATTTTATCACATGAGCAACTTTGTGTGAGAGGATTTATGGGATCCTTGAAAGGGTACGCTCGAGGATGGCTCAGAATCCCGCCGGAAAAATCGTTGCGCACTTGGGGTAAAGTAACCAGCAAGTTTCAGGAACATTGGGATAGGGACTCACCTCCCAGGTCAAGGGCATGGTCGTCTCGCTTCAGTAGTCAGCCACCAGAAATCGACATTGCCGATGAAGAGGAATGTGGAGAAGAATCCATTGATGAAGTCTCTTCAGTGCTTAGCTTGGATTCCACGTCCTTACTTGCGGATGTCAAGGTTGTTGGTCAAGAGGAAGTCGTGGAGGAGGTGATGACCGAATCCATTGCTTCACTTGAGTCAGAAAGTGATGGCGTGAGTTGTGTTGAGGTCGAGGAGCCAATCCCTGAAGATTTTGGTGTCTCTAAATCAATTGCTGCAAATACTCTTGATCTTGACTCCTACGTTCTAGTCCATGCACCCACCTATGAGTTCCAAAGGAGTTTTGATCCTCTTTTCTCTTTTTATTTTCCATCTGATTTCCTTGGTTATTTTTTAGATTTTGATTTTATTGGTTTTGTTAATTTTAGTTTTCAGGGAATCATGGACTTGCTTGAGCAGATACGGAGAGGAGCCAAGGATGGTTCCCAAGATGCGAGGAGTAATGGAACGGATGATAATGGATAACATTAGTGGTAATGGTTGCATGTAGTTTAGTTTTATCGCTTTCTTGCATTGCATGCATATTTATTTTGAGCATGTCATTGTGTTTTATTTTATGTTTTCGTATGTTTTTGGTGATAAAATTGATAGTGTATATGTCCTAGAGACAGTCTTTATTAAGGGCATGCAACCCTTATAAAGGGCATATATGTACTATTACACAGGTTAACGTAATATAATATATGTTTGTTGTTTGACTATTGAGTATCGCTTTCATATTTATATTACACCAGGCATGCAACATGTCATATCTCTATTCCTGTCTGTATTGATATTAAACATGTCCCCTCGGATAGATGACCGATCACACAGATAGTGGGAGCTATGTGAGTTATCATCTATCCCAAACTCTCCCTAGTCGAGGTTCATCTCGGATGTAGGGGTCTGAATGAACCAGCTGAGACTAGTATGCGTGGAGGTTATACCTGTTGGAGCAAGTGTGAGCCGATCCCACGGCCACGGAACGGATTGTTGGACAATCGATAAATGTTCCCATAACTACGCATAGTTGTTCGAAGGGTGATTACCGAACAATGGAAGTACCCACCGGACACTCTCATCGATGTATACTCTACACTGAAGTGTCTATGGAAACCGGTAAGTTGTCGAAGTGATGACAGTCGTCCTTTGGACTTACAGGACTTTATCATCACATTTGTTGCCCCATATCCTTGGTGGACCCGTCGATGTCAGCTTTGAATAAGCAGTTGACCCAAGACACGATCCAGGATTATGGCTACATACAAATGGGGATGATAAGTGATTCTGTGAAGGATTCATCTCTCATGTGTAGCACAGGAGAGTACTGCTCATAGTCGTTCATAGTTGTGATTGGTAAAACCGCTGGCCAGCGTATCAATATTATTATGATGGTCATAATAGATATTGGATTCACCATGCAACTCACTGAAGACGCCCATGCATGTATTATTGGGATAGACACTTCATCGATCCTAGATGCATTCGAGTCAGTCAGATGAATGGACGTTACCATCGCCGCGTTGAGTGCAACAGACTTCGCAACGAAAGGGTTTGCTTTGAGAAACCTCTCAAACGTCCTCATGTATTAATATTGCAAATGGAACCGTCTAGGAATTCCATTTTGCCTAGTCTAGGACTTGCTTAATACAATGAGGCCCTATGGGTCACACTATGTGGTGATTCAACTTATCCGAATATCCTTGAAGATGGAATCGCAATTGATTTGGAATTAATTGTGATTGATGGATTATAATTGATTTGGAATTAATTATAATATTTTGTGGCTTAATTAATGATTTAGAATTATTAATTGAATTGGATAATTAATTGTATTTTATGTAAATACAATTAAAGATTATATTTTAGAAATATAATAGAGGTTTGATTTGAAAGGATATGTTAATTTTGAATTAATATATGCACATGGACAAAATCTACTTGCACTTTGAATTGCCTTAGAACTATAAGTGGGTCCCAAAATCGGGACCCACCTAACCTCCCTGGGGGCGCGCGCGCGCGCAGTTGAGATAGGGGAAGGAGTTCGACTCCTTCCTCTATTAGAAGACCAAGGGATAAGTTAGATTTTCCTGATTGAGTTCTAACTTGATTGGGAATGAATCTAGACTTGAATATTCATTAGGCTTCTATGAATATTCCTTTATGAAGTCTAATTGAATATTCATTAGGCTTCTATTGACTACTATATATAGTAGACTATTAGAGAGCTTTTGACACACAGTTGAATACACAGACATACAGTTTGTCTACCAGTTTTCTTAGAGAAAATAAAAGCTCTCCCCTTCCTCTATAAGCCACGCGCGCCGCCACCTACCGGAGGAAAACTGCCGCCCCATCTTCTTGGCCACACAAAGAATATCCTAGCATTCTTTCGATAAGTTGTTCATCCGTGGATACCAAGGTTGAGGTTCAAGGAGCTGAAACTGACTTTTATTGTCTTGCAGATAATCAAAGTATTGTAGATATCTTCGACTTCGACGAAGGAGAAGATTCACCGGATTATTACGAAGACTTGGAAGTTGTGCTTGCTTTTGGAGTATTGTAAGTCTTCTAATTGACGTGTTTAATATATATGTTATATACATGATCAATTAACCTGCATGTTAAGAAAATTTTTGAAATTCCGCTGCGTACCTTAGGGGTAACTCTGACCGTATTTTCTTACAGTGGTATCAGAGCGAGGTTAATTGATTACGTATATACGTATATATGTTATGTGATTTTGTAGTTTATGTGGATGCAATTGATTCTATGATTAATTCGATTTTCAAAAGTTTTATTTTTATATAAATGTAGAATTTATATTTTTCAAAAAAAAAATACATATATATATATATATATATATATTTTCGGGTTGTAGGTGCCCGTGCCTGCGTGCCGCAGGCACGCTGGTGGACGGGACTCGGTCCCGTCCCCGTATATTATATATATATATATTTTTCGGGTTGGACCCAAAATCGAATTTTTGAAATTTTGAGGATTGAATTTTATATTTGGAATATAAATATGATTTAATTGTAATTATTGTTAACTAGGGGGGTTAAATTTAATTAGTATAAAGTTAAGGGGCTTATTTGTGATTTATAAATTTATTGTTTATTACAAATAAGTCCTTCTACTTTTGAATATTAAATTTAACACCTCCAAGGTTTCGAAAAATTACAATTGAGTCCTTCGGGTTTTCAAAAATTGCTATCTGGTCAATAGAATTTTCGATTTTTCAATCTAGTCCAAATTTTCAATTATTCATAAAGATTATAAGTATGGGATTATAATTTTCATAATGAAATTATGAAGTCAATTGGCATCCACATAGGCTACTATTTGTTTGTATGCTCAATATGCTATTGTTTGACAATGCATGTTTAAATACCACGTATTTTACTTTCCGTTCGACCGCTATGCATGCGAGGGTAGGCAACGCCCTCTTATTTGTCGGACCGCATATTTTTATGTATGGGTAGGCGGCGCCCATTATGTGCTTGACCGCGTTTAGAACTAGAATGGATAGGCGACATCCATTACGTGTAGACCGCTCATGCATGATGGGTAGGCGGTGCCCTTATTTGTTTGTAGATGACTGATAATAACCCTCAAGCTACAAGCCCCAACCAATATAAGTGCAGTAATATGTATATGTATGTATTTCTGAGATGCTTTCCATGGGGTGCTTTAATTCTGAACTTTCATTGCGTTTCCCTGTATTGGCGACCTCGTCTTGCAGACTCGCAGTGATCGTCAGATTAGAGTAAGCCTATGGTTATAACTTACTGCATATTGTATCTAGCGACCTCGATAGGTACAATATGTAGAGCATCGGGTTAAATTAGATTTAATACCCAAGAGTTGCCTGACGCAATTAGATAGTCCTACCGGTCATATTATGCTATGCGACCAGCCCCCGTTGGAGTATAGCATAGTATGGATTTGGTTCTTGGCCACTACGGTAACTTGTTAGACATTACCCGTATGTTTGTATTGGGGGCAATCATATGTCAAAATAGTGGGAGCTAAACAGCTAAAGTACCTTGTTGTTTAGTTATGTTGACTGTGTATTTAGAAATAGTATTTCAATAGTTGATTTATTATTTTCGTTCTATACTATTTCTCCTAAGAAAAACCGAAATGGCGAGTATCTCGCTCCGTGCTGTTTTAGAGAAGCAAATTTTGACCGGACCAAACTTCCTAGATTGGATCAGGAATATACGTTTGGTGCTGAGGTACGAAAGGATTGAGTACGTCTTGGACGAGGCTAATCCCGTGTGTCCCAAGAATCAGACTGCCGATCAAGTTGCTACTTGGAATCAAGCCAACAAGGCAAAGGCTGATAAGCATCAAGAGGATGCTAGATCCACGCAGTATATTGTGCTGGCGGCAATGAGCAATGAGCTGCAGAGACAACATGAAAGCATGTTGTCGTATGAGATGCTGAAGCATCTTGAGTCGCTCTTTAAGACGACAGCCAGAAGTGTTGAATTTGATTTGATCAAAGAGATACACAGATGCAAGCTCAATGAAGGAGGGAACATATCTGAACATGTTCTCAAGATGAGAATAAGATCATGGTGATCTTTGTCCTTGAATCATTGCCGAGTTCGTATTCGCAGTTCATCATTAACCACCATGAATGCGAAGGACGTTACACTGCCCGAACTCCATAATCTACTAAAGACATATGATCAAACTCTTCCTAAGAAGAAAAAGTCGATCATGTATGTTGGGCAACCGTCTGACCCAAACCCGAGAAACAAAGGTGCTAAGGGTAAGGCAAAGTCGGGAGCCAAGGCTAACACTTCGAGTGATAAGCCTAAGCGTCTGAACCAGAAAAGGAAGTTCAAGAGAAGCGGAATGGTACGCACAGATGAATGTCTTTTCTGTAAACAAAAAGGACATTGGAAGAAAGATTGCCCTAAGCTAAGGGCAGATCAAGCTAAGAAGCCGCCGACTTCTAGCTCAGGTATGTTTGTTATTGAAATGAACATGACTACTTTTGACTCCAATGGTTGGGTATTAGATACAGCCTGTGGCTCACACATTTGTAATAATGTGCAGGGGCTAATTGATCACAGACTAGTCAAGCAAGGTGAAATCGACTTGCATGTTGGGAACGGCAATCCAGTTCAATCCAAACGCGTTGAACGCTACAAGATAGATTTACCTTCAGGACAATGTTTAGAACTTGATAACATTTATTATGTTCCATCCATTGTCAGAAATATTATTTCCATTCCATTGTTGGACAATTTGGGTTTTTCCTTTCGATTTGCTAATAATACTTGTTATTTTTCATTAAATGACCAGTATTATGGAAAGGCTCGCTTAGTGAATGGTTTATATATTTTGCAAAGTAGTCTACCTTTATTTCAAATACATAACAAGCAACCGTCTTCAAGTAGGAAGAATAATCCATCTTATCTATGGCATTGTCGGCTAGGCAATATCAATGAAACACGGATTCAAAGACTAAGGAAGTTGGACTACTTAGAACCATTTGATTTTGAATCATATGGTACATGCGAATCATGTGTTAAGGGTAAGATGACGAACAAACCTTTTGTTGAACAAGGTGTTCGTGCCACTCGCTGCTTAGAGCTCATACATACCGATGTATGTGGACCCTTTAAAGTCCAAGCACGTGGAGGTTATCCTTACTTCGTTACCTTTACTGACGATTTATCAAGGTATGGATATATTTATCTTATGAAGAATAAATCCGAGACCTTTGGGAAATTCAAGGGGTTTAGGAATGAGGTCAAGAATGAATTGAACCTAAGGATAGTCACTCTTCGATCAGATCGAGGAGGTGAATACCTTAGTGAAGAATTTATCGACTACTTGAAGGAAAATGGAATTTAATCGCAATGGACCCCTCCTGGAACACCACAATTAAATGGTGTGTTTGAGAGAAGAAATCGAACCCTGTTAGACATGGTGACATCAATGATTGGATTCTCGACTAGTTCCAAAATATCTATGGGGATATGCGCTACAAACTGCAATCTACATTATGAACCGTGTACCATCTAAATCAGTGGAGAAAACTCCTTATGAGTTATGGAAAGGAAAGAAGCCCTCACTGGGCTATCTTAGTGATGAACTGTGTTTTTAGAACTTGTCAGATTCTAGTTAATCAAATAAATTTGTATTTAGTCAAAGGCAATTCACAACTACAACGAAAACTGTAGTGTAGCAGTAGAATAACCTCGAGTGGTCGATCTCTAAGGACTATAACTAGCTTTATCTAATCTAACTTAAGAATATAAAATGAACAAACTACTTAGAAAAGGTTTTTCTTATCAGATAGTGGAGATTGGTGATAGTATGGTCATTCAAAGCATAGCAGGTTAATAATCATGCATGAAGTCCCCGGTTTTGCATAGAGATCTTTGATCAATGAATTGTCCAATTGTGTTCTGTTAATATTCAACACTACGAAGATAGAGGTTTTAGATAGATCAAAGAAATAAAGCAATAACTCAAAGTATAATGCGTGATATAGCCATTAGCATAATTATTAACCCTTCGCTAACAAATCACATACTATCACCAACGAAAAGTTTAGCTACTCATAGATGTCATGCAATCAACAGAAATCATAGCAAGATTGAATGAAAACATGTTGAAAGATAAATAAATATAAATAGAAAAACTGTAAGATACAATGTTACCGAAGGTTGTCAATCTCCGAAGAATCGCGATCTTACAAGCTCCAAATCGATAAGAAAAAGTATCTCCTAAGCTAAGAATCCCCAGAACAGGCTCTGGAGAATTCCTACCTAAAACTAATGAGAAAGGTGAGAGAAAAGGTCTGAGAAAGTATGAAACACGGAGAAAACTGAGAAACTATATATAGTGATTCGGCAGGTGTGGGGCGAGTCGCCCCAGACACCGGGCGATTCGCCTGGTGTGGGGCGATTCGCCCCACGTCCCGGGCAACTCGCCCGGGAGGTTCTGGCGGCCATATACGCGTTTTTGGATTTCTTCTCCTTTTCGCGTTTTTGCCTTCTAGTGACCTTTTAGCCTTCAGAGTCGACCCCTAGACTTCAAATCCTATCCGGAATCTTCTGGATACTCCAAATAGGCTTTTGGAACACCAATTCCTTGTCTACTTCAATATAATTGCCCGGAAAACCTCGTTTTTCACTCAAAACCTGTAAAATACAAACTAAAGGGAAACGTGACACTATTCTAATAAAATGCACTAAAATATAGCTAAATTAACATAGAGGATAGCTAAATTGGTGAAAAAAGACTCAAATGAAGGTGTAAAATACACATTCATCAAACTCCCCAAACCGAACTTTTGCTTGTCCTCAAGCAACTAAGCTAGACTCTAACGCAAAAAACAATGCAACACAAAAATGAAGTCTCATGCCAAATTAAATGAACTAATCTATTGAATCTATCAAAAAACATATGAATAAAAACCATACAAATCATAACATGAATATAGGTTGAAGAATACCTCGATTGACCCATACACATTCACATAAGCACTTATGTCAAGACAAGATAGTCTCTCGTAACATTCTCTACCTGGACCTAGTCAGTGACGACGTAATGAAACATGTTAAAATACGAATGGTTGTCCCGTGCCTATGAAACTGAGGACTTACTACTGTTCACCAAGTTAAGAATTTTCCTCAAAGAGGTCGAACCAATACTGGCTCTCATCAAACGAAGGAGGGTTCCCTAAAAAAGATAACACTCCCCTATTCTACACATCTCTCAAACAAATCCTTAAGCTATTCACCACTTCCTGAATGGCAGGACGAGGGTGGTCTAGAACAGATGACACTCAAAAAACAAACGACAAAAAATTACAACACGATTACGAACATTAAATGAATTGAAAAATGAGACACAACACTTTGCTAAACTGCTTTTTGGCTTTTTTTTTTTGACCCTTCCTTGCTTTTTTTAGGGTCTTTACTTTTTTTTTCTTGTTTTTTTCTTTTCCAGTTTTTTTTCTTTTTTCTGGAATTTTCCTTTTTCTGTTTTTTTTTTCGATTTTTTTTAGCCAGCAGTAGCACAACGAAAAAGAAAGTAAAATAACTCACAACACACACTAAAAAATGAAAAACAAGTCTAATGAAAGTGTAACCCCCTCCCCAAACCTATTCAGAAGAATAGGTTGTAAACAAAGGATCACACAATCTCACACTACCTCCTTCCTAGGCATTTAGCAATCTCAAAGCAAGGTGAAGACTTGTTGCCTCTTAGGTACATAATTACTCGGGAAAACAACCATAAGACCCTAACATGCATCATCCTATTATAAAGGCCTTCGTGAACCGCAGTAGAGAAAACACCACTATGTGATGTCGAGACTACCAAGCTTAACTAAGTCCAATACATAAATGTGACAAGCCAAGCGAGAAAAACCTCAAACAAATTCATAGAGATGAAGCATATGATTGATGTCATAATTAGTTAATCTACCCAATAAAAAGTTCAAAAAATTTGGCAATAAACTCCACATAAAACATGCAAGACTATCCTAGGATGAATGTAGTGAATGCAACTAAAAACTAAGAAAGCAGTAAACGTGCAAATGCAAACAAAAAACAAGATACCAATAAACACAAAGCCAAACAATACTTAACATCATGGTTCACATCCCATCCCCCTCATGAAACTTAAGCTAGTCTCTAGCAAAAGAGAATGAGTAAATAAAAGGGGCTATTACTTTTGGTACCCCTTCTATTGTTGAGTATTATAGATTAGTCCAGCTATATTTTTTATTACACGAGACTCCCTTACTAACCAACGTAATTACATTTTAACCCACGGATTTGACTTTCTGCGCTCTAAGCCCTGGAAATGACATTTATGTCCTTGCCGGATTATCAGATTCTGAAAAACCCCAAACAGCTTACCTGCCACGTGAGGAGTACCTGATCTTCTACATCCTTTCAAATCAACCCCAATACTTTTATAACATTCAATTCAGACCCTGGTCTTTTGAAAACTTGCAATTAGGTCTCTGTTCTTTCCAAAAGCTTGCATCCATGTCCAACAATGGTGGCTTCGATTTCGAATTTGATTTCCCAGTAATCAAAATGTTCCAAACACGAATGAATATGCAATCCTTCATTATTATCATCACCAGACGAGGTCAAAAGCATCAAAAATCAAAATCCCCCAAATTTTTTTTTAATATGATCGATCGATCAAATCGACCACGCGATCCGGTTCGTGTTGAGTTCGGTCGGAACTCGGAACGATTCCGAATTGATTCCGTCCGTCTTCGAATCTCAAGGTCCCGCTTTTGAATCGATTCGGGTTCAAGGCTTTGGAGCTTTCATGGCCGCCATCAATGGCGGCTCGAGCTTTTCAATTGTTGAACTAGAATCGAATCGTGGAACTGAAGTCATGGTTGAGGAGACGAGGAAAGAAGGAGAAGGATGACACCTTCGGTTTGACGAACGGAGGTCAAACGGAGTCGAGCTCCGGCGAAGCTAAGCTCCGAGCTTCGTCTATGGTGGATGAACAGAAGCAAGCTAGTTTCAATCTTGCTTAATTTAATAATCTATATTATTGACACCATGCATTCCGAGAATCAATCCAAACCCAGTTTGACGAAGATGATGATGAGGCCAGTTCTGCTTCGTACTAGTAGTACCAACAATAAATTGATAATAATTGTCCACAGTACTTTTTCCCTTAAGGCCGTGTTTGGTTCAGCGTAAATCACAAAAGTCAAGTGACCGGTGTCAACACCGGAGGGGCGGCTGGACTAGAATGTAATTCTCCGCGAATGTTGGACTAGGATGAAAAGTGAGTGCTTAGTGAGGGTGGTAGATGTAATTTGTCTAAATAAAAAGTGATACTAGATGTTACCGAACGGTTTGGCCTCGGTCAGCTGAGAGTGGACATGTGAAAAGGCTAGTTATCGGGATTGTTATCCCCATAATAGTCTCTCCACATGTCAGACAGGAGATCATGTTGCCGCTGGATGAGCTGTTGTTGTTCCCACATTACCTGCCTCTCCTCTTGGCGATGCTCCTCAATCATCTCCCAATCGCGGTTGTGCTGGGCAATGTGCCCGTCAAGGTCATGTTGCATTCCTTGGACAGTAGTGGTCAAGGACTGCAATACTATCAGTGATATGAGACCCATGTGGTGCTCGAGGCGGTGCATGTGGTGCTCTATGGACAAAAGGAATATCCGAGATAGGGGCTCAGCCATCATCAGCTTCCATAGCATCCTCAAAATCATTTTCATTATCTGAATCAGTCGGTTGGAAGGGTGCTTCCACATCAGCAGCGGCAGCTGTGGGGTTCTTCATTTGATACCTAGTAAGCTGCACATCAATAGTTCGAAGGTGAAAGGGCAGCGACCTCGCAATCCCCCTCATCAATGTCCTCGACCCCGTAATATTTGCAGTAGGCAGTGATGAAGCTCGGAAAGATGAAGGACTTCTTCTTCTTCTCCCAGTGGCGCTCATACTCGGCATGCATGATGTGACCGATGTCGATTCGATGCTTGCCTATCAAGCAGTAGAGGAGCTCGGCATAATTCGGCTGTATCCAAGTGTCATTCATTCTAGGGATCAGGTTGAAAATGCAGAATTTCATCATCACCTTAGCCTCGATGCTAAGGTCACTCTGACAGATCCGTGCAGGTTGTGCTCCGGTATCTGGATACCTATACTCCCTGTTGCAGATCTCATCTGTAATGGCACTTCCGATCCCCCTAGTGGCCCTTGAATATTCGTAGGAGTGGTTGCTTCCTGTGAACTCCCGTTCCCCAAGATGGATGAAGGCAGAAATTGAGGCCGGCGTCCATGGTACTATTACACCCCGAACGAGTACCCCCTCCTTCTCATCAAGGTCAGTGTATCCAGCAAAGAACTCATGAAGGAGGCTCGTATCGTACCCCTTGAACCGGTTGGAAGTATACCAAACCCAATTCCTTTTCCTCGCCAGACGGAAGAGTGTCCTGTACCCCGCCGTGTGAGCTACTTCATCCGGAATGTCGATCCTTCTGTCCGGTATAATCAATCGCCCACCTTGAGCTAACTCCGCTTCGAGCCTCTGTCGGACATCTATTGCGGCTAGAGACAACTCGTACAGCTCGTGGGAAGGTTGGGAGCTTGATGCTACCCCCTTACCCTTCTTGCTGGAGCCAGCTTTCTTCGATCCCTCGTGGAGCCATGATTCCTACAAACAACAATTAGTTTCTTGTATGACACAAAACAGACTTATGCATATGCAAATGCAAGAGCGAACATACGAGCGATATCTACAACAATCGAACTTCTCAAAAACCTCCATGTCTAGCCTAGCTACTTCAACATGCAACATACCAATGTAACTACTACATGCCCATATCACATTATGCTCTTGATAGACAACCAATAGCCTTGAATCATAAGGCTCAATTCATACCATAGTAGCACAAAATCTAGCATCATAAATCCTCAACTTCATCAATCATGCATTCTACCAACATGTCCATCATTATCACATCAACAAACACAAGTTTAAATATGGAATGAAAGGAAATGATACATTGCATAACAATATATAGATATCTAATAGCAAAATTCCCAAGCCTAATTGAACATGCAATTGATAGTGAATAACGTTTCTAATCACACAAAACATCAACCCATGCATCATACAAGCTTAATTGAAGCATAAATTAAAAAAAAACCAAATTTGAAAAATTAGGGTTCATGTGAGATTACCTCAAATCCGAAGATTGAATGAACTAGGAAGAAATTTGTTCGGATGAAAAGAAAGAGCACGTAATGGGCTTCGATTGAAGCTAAAGAACACACAATTTGATGGAGTAATGAAGATTTATGAAGGATTGAAGAGATTTTGAAAAATTGGGAATTTTTGGAGTTAGAATGTGAAAGAGATGAAGAAATGAGAAAAATGGGGGGTGACCCCCGTTTTTCTTCCAGCAGAATACGCGGGGCGAGTCGCCCTGTGCGGGGCGAATCGCCCGCGCGTCCAGAGAGCACGGAGCTCTCTGGACGTGTCGGGCGATTCGGCCCCCACCTCCTGAGGTGGGGAGATGAAACATTCAAAAAAACGCGGTTTTTTAATCCCCGAAAACCACTTTACTCATAAAAACCACTCGAAAAAGTTCACTCAAACATAAACATAAGCACATACGACACAGAGACGAACAAATTCACATAAGAAAAGCAAATTGTTCAAGTATGAATGCATGCAATAAGCAGTAAAAAGCGATAAAAACTCCGGGGTGCCTCCCGGATAGCGCCATTGTTTATAGTCTTTGACTCGACTCCTTCTTGCGCCTAGCTCTTCGTCTTGAGGGTAATAGACTTCCCCTTCATGGATCTTCTCCTCATGCCACGAACCTGTGAATAAGAATGAACATAGACAGCAAGACCACAGTAGTTAATAGTGTGAGAAGCATTGAAGTGATCAGGTGGGTCAGATATGGCTCGCAACACTTGTCGCTTGCCATCCACCTCAATGGTGCAATTCCTTCGGTAGATGTCTATCACTGAGCGTAGTTTAGTCAAGAACGTTCGCCCCAAGTGAACAACATCCCCCATCCCAGGTGTAGACGTCGGCATAACTACAAAATTGGTGTATACAGAAGCTTCACCAATCTTGACCAATACGTTCTTCACAACGCCTTCGGATCTCACAGAGGATCCATCCGCCAATTGCACAATAGCCTTATGCTCAGACAGTTTTCCAAGGCTACTCTTCTCAAACACATTCATCGGGAGCACATTAGAGTAGGATCCCGTGTCTAGTGTAGCACGAACATCTTCAAGTTCGCCAATCCCGACCTTAACATCGAAACTTTGAGGGAGTGGCTCGGGATCCTCTTGCTCCTCTTCACTCTCATCCGAACCAAGGTCCTTCTCTTCTTCCTTGGACTAGTGGGTGTTCTTCCCCCTTGCAACACTCGCACTTAGCAACCTTCTTGATGGTGATTTCAACAGGTAGATCACCCACCAAGGTAAGTGGACATTGACTTCTCAGTGTTGCTAGGTAGCTTCCCTTGCTCCCTACTTGCTCCTCGGTCGATCAACTCTTGCATCTTTTGATGGGCAAGCCTAGTGCTCTATTCCAACCGATCAAGCCTTGCCCTAGTGTTCTCAGAATCTTCTTCATAACGTTTGAGAAAACTTTGGGTGTGATCAACCATCTTTTGCAAGTTCTCCATCAGTAGAGCTGTCTTCGACTTCGGTTGCTCTTTTGGAGCGGGATTTTCGCAGTGGTCATTACCATAGTTAAGCCTACTACGGTCTTGGTTAGGGCCATAAGTTTGGCTAGCCGGTGCATATCCTTGATTGTTTCGGAACCCTCTTCTCCAAAATCCACCTCGAGGATTCCTACCATCTTGTCCGTAGCTAGCTTCTTGAGTACCAAATTCCGTAGCAAAGGCTTCCTCTTCGCCTCCTCGAACCCAGTTGTCATCATCATATGCAAGCTCCGATCTACACATATGAGCTCCATGCCCATAGTTCTTGCATATTCGGCAAACCTCGTTTGACATAGCTGTTCCAGTGGCGCTCTTGAGGACTTGCTTCAATTCATTGGTAAAGCACTCGAATCGATCCCCATTCCCCCCATACATAGGGGCTTCTTGAGTTGGTGGATCTTCAGGTCCACATCTCCTAACCATTGCTCTTGGGTCCTTGAACTGCGAACCCTTAGCAAGCCTTTCGAAAACTGCCCAGACGGCTTCCGCGGTTTCCTCCCAAATATTGCCACGGCGAGCCCGCCGGTAGAGAACTCAACCATGACTTGTCTCTGTCGCCAAGCCCCATAGCAAAAACCTTCATCCTCAACTCATCCGTTGTTATTTCAGCTCCAGGTCGTGGGTGTTGGTTGACGAAATCATCGATATCGTGCAAGTACCCCATCACATCTTCCCTTGCTAATCCATAGAACCTCGAAAGTTGTTGGAACGCGTGGTTCTTGATTTCCAGATCTCGAGTTGCAGACGAAAGAACAATCGTCGGTCCCCTCATACGATCCTTGGAGGGTCGAACCCATGCTTTCAGTGGTCTAGCTTCTGCCATTCCGTCGATTTCCTTGAAAAGACTGTGTAGAGATTCAGAGAAATCGGTATCCTCTATTTCCTCTAGTTCACGCCTTCGAAGTAGTCGCCTTCTTTGGTGGTAGACTCTGTCGATCTCAGCAATTGAATCAGCAAGCGGTGTTCCTCTAGATCGTGTATGTCGCATACACTATCTGTAACAAGCTAGGAAAGGAGTATCAGAGAGAGATTAAATAGGAAAACTAAAACTACTGGAACTAGGAATTGAATGCTGAAAATATAAACAAATTAAACAGAAAAAAGGAGTATAGTCCCCGGCAACAGCGCCAATTTGATGAACTGTGTTTTTAGAACTTGTTAGGTTCTAGTTAATCAAATAAATTTGATTTAGCCAAAGGCAATTCACAACTACAATGAAAACCGTAGTGTAGCAGTAGAATAACCTCGAGTGGTCGATCTCTAAGGACTATAACTAGCTTTATCTAATCTAACTTAAGAATATAAAATGAACAAACTACTTAGCAAAGGTTTTTCTTATCAGATAGTGGAGATTGGTGATAGTATGGTCATTCAAAGCATAGCAGGTTAATAATCATGCATGAAGTCCCTGGTTTTGCATAGAGATCTTTGATCAATGAATTGTCCAATTGTGTTCCGTTATTATTCAACACTACGAAGATAGAAGTTTTAGATAGATCAAAGAAATAAAGCAATAACTCAAAGTATAATGCGCGATATAGCCATTAGCATAATTATTAACCCTTCGCTAACAAATCACATACTATCACCAACGAGAAGTTTAGCTACTCATAGATGTCATGCAATCAACAGAAATCATAGCAAGATTGAATGAAAACATGTTGAAAGATAAATAAATATAAATAGAAAAACTGTAAGATACAATGTTACCGAAGGTTGTCAATCTCCGAAGAATCACAATCTTACAAGCTCCAAATCGATAAGAAAAAGTATCTCCTAAGCTAAGAATCCCCAGAACAGGCTCTGGAGAATTCCTACCTAAAACTAATGAGAAAGGTGAGAGAAAAGGTCTGAGAAAGTATGAAAAACGGAGAAAAGTGAGCAACTATATATAGTGATTCGGCAGGTGTGGGGCGAGTCGCCCCACACACTGGGCGATTCGCCTGGTGTAGGGCGATTCGCCCCACGTCCCGGGCGAGTCGCCCGGGAGGTTCTGGCGGCCATATACGCGTTTTCGATACATTTTTGAAGTTCTTCTCCTTTTCGGACTCGATTTTGCCTTCTAGTGACCTTTTAGCCTTCAGACTTGACCCCTAGACTTCAAATCCTATCCGGAATCTTCTGGATACTCCAAATAGGCCTTCGGAACACGAATTCCTTGTCTACTTCAATATAATTGCCCGAAAAACCTCGTTTTTCACTCAAAACCTGTAAAATACAAACTAAAGGGAAACGTGACACTATCTAATAAAATGCACTAAAATATATCTAAATTAACATAGATGATAGCTAAATAGGTGAAAAAGACTCAAATGAGGTGTAAAATACACATTCATCACTTAGACCTTGGGGCTGTCCTGCGATAGTCAAACTGATGCTCACTGATAAGTTAGATGCCAAGGGTGTCAAAGTATATTTCATAGGCTATCCTCATCAGACGAGAGGCTATGAATTCTATCATTCTGAAGATCACAAGGTGATAGTATCTAGAAACGTGAAGTTTTTAGAAGCAGAATACCTCGAAGAAGAGAGTTAGATATATGATAGAACTTGAAGAAATTCTTTGACACGCGCGAACATGAGTTCTCTAAATCTTCTGATTTGGACTCAAGTTCAGTGGGAGCTTTCGAAGCAGACAAGGGTAATGATATGACACTTGCTAGGCATGTCATAGTCAGTGGGAGTCCTGTGATTAGATCAACAGTTGAAACCACACCAATAGAACCCGTTGTCAATCAACCTGTGCAACAAGTTGCACAAGAGCAGCCTCCCGCTAGGGAACGGGGTCGCGGCGCGCGACCAGCTGCATCAGTGCCCACTGATAATGTTCGTGTTACACGAAGCCAGAAATGAAAAGCACCAGAAACGCAAGCACGAGTCGAGCTCCGTAGGTCGAAGAGGATCCCAAAAGGACCTCAGAAGCAAAGCCTTATGATAGAAGACATCAGTGAACTTGATGTTGGCTTATCAGATCGGGAAGACCCCGAGACCTACAAAGAGGCAAAAATTGATATTGACTCAGACAAATGGCAAGAGTCCATGGAATTGGAAATGGACTCCATGTACCTGAACCAAGTTTGGAGCTTGGTAGACTTGCCCCAAGGGGTTAGACCTATTGGGTGCAAATGGGTCTTTAAACGAAAGACAGATGCCGATGGCAAGGTACAAACGCACAAGGCTAGACTTGTGGTGAAAGGCTACACGCAAAGGTATGGTATCAATTACGATGAAACCTTTTCACCGGTAGCAAAATTGAAGTCTATTCGAATTCTACTTGCGATAGCTGCCTACTATGATTATGAAATCAAGCAGATGGATGTAAAGACTGTCTTCCTCAATGGCAACCTTGAGGAAGAGGTCTATATGGTAAAGCCGGAAGGTTTTATTAGTAAAACCAGGCCAACTGTTGTATGCAAATTACAAAGATCCATCTATGGGCTAAAGCAAGCGTCTAGGAGCTGGAATATCCGCTTTGATGAAGCTGTCAAATCGTTTGACTTCGTCAGAAGCGTAGAAGATCCCTGTGTCTATACTAGGCACAGTGACAAGGGAGTCGTTTTCATGATCATTTATGTTGATGACATTTTGATCATGGGAAACAATGTCTCTATGCTAGAAGAGACTAAAGTTTGGTTATCAAGTACCTTCTCAATGAAGGACTTGGGTGAAGCGAACTACATCCTAGGGATAAAGATCTATAGAGATAGATGTAAGAAAATACGGTCAGAGTTACACCTAGGGTACGCAGCGGAATTTCAAAAATTTCTTAACATACAGGTTAATTGATTATGTATATGCCGTATATATTTAAACACGTCAATTAGAAGACTAACCGTACTCCAAAAGCAAGCACAGCTTCCAAGTCTTCGTAATAATCCGGTGAATCTTCTCCTTCGTCGAAGTCGAAGATATCTACAATACTTTGATTATTTGCAAGACAATAAACGTCAGTTTCCAGCTCCTTGAACCTCAACCTTGGTATCCACGGATGAACAACCTATCGGAAAGAATGCTAGGATATTCTTTGTGTGACCAAGAAGATGGGGCGGCGGTTTTCCTCCGGTGAGAGGGGCTCGCGTGGCTTAGTATGGAGAGGTAGGGGAGAGCTTTTATTTTCTCTAAGAAAACTGGGTATTCAACTGTGTGAAAATCTATGTCAAAAGCTCTCTAATAGTCTACTATATATAGTAGTCAATAGAAGCCTAAAGCATAAGCAATTAGACTTTCTAAAGGAATAGGAATCTAATTCTTATCGCACTAGGAAACCAATTTCAAGTCTAGATTCATTCCCAATCAAATTAAAACTCAATCATAAAAATCTAACTTATCCCTTGGACTTCTAATAGAGGAAGGCGTCGAACTCCTTCCCCTAATCCATCTCGCGCGCGCGCGTGTCCCGAGGGAGATAGGTGGGTCCCGATTTTGGGACCCACTTATAGTTCTAAGGCAATTCAAACTCCAAGTAGATTTTGCCCATGTGCATATGTTAATTCTAAATTAACATATCCTTTCAAATCAAAACTCTATTATATTTCTAAAATATATTCTTTAATTGTATTTACATAAAATACAATTAATCAGCCAATTCAATTAATAATTCCAAATCATTAATTGAGCCACTAAATATTACAATTAATTCCAAATCAATTATAATCCATCAATCACAATTAATTCAAATCAATTGCGATTCCATCTTCAAGGATATTCGGATAAGCTGAATCACCACATAGTGTGACCCATAGGGCCTCATTGTATTAAGCAAGTCCTAGACTAGGCAAAATGGAATTCCTAGACGGTTCCATTTGCAATATTAATACATGAGGACGTTTGAGAGGTTTCTCAAAGAAAACCCTTTCGTTGCGAAGTCTGTTGCGCTCAACGCGGCTATGGTAACGTCCCTTCATCTGACTGACTCGAATGTATCTAGGATCGATGATGTGTCTATTCCAATAATACATCCACGGGCGTCTCAGGGAGTTGCTTGGTTACGAAGATATACTTATGACTATCATAATATATCAATGCACTGGCCAGTGACTTTACCAACACAACTATGATGACTATGAGCAGTACTCTCCTGTGCTACACATGAGAGATGAATCCTTCACAGAATCACTTATCATCCCCATTTGTATGTAGCCATAATCCTGGATCGTGTCTTAGGTCAACTGCTTATTCAGAGCTGACATCGACCGGTCCACCAAGGATATGGGGCAATAAATGTGAAGATAAAGTCCTGTAAGTCCAAATGACGACTGGCATCACTTCGACAACTTACCGGTTCTCATAGACACTTCGGTGTAGAGTATACATCCTATGGGAGTGTCCGGTGGGTACTTCCATTGTTCAGTAATCATCCTTCGAACAACTATGCACAGTTATGGGAACGTTTCTTGATTGTCCAACAATCCGTTCCGTGGCCGTGGGATCGGCTCACACTTGCTCCAACAAGTATAACCTTCACGCATACTAGTCTCAGCTGGTTCATTCAGACCCCTACATCCGAGATGAACCTTGATTAGGGAGAGTTTGGGATAGATGATAACTCACATAGCTCCCACAATCTGTGTGATCGGTCATCTATCCGAGGGGACATGTTTAATATCAATACAGACAGAAATAGAGATATGACATGCTGCATGCCTGGTGTAATATAAATATGAAAGCGATACTCAATAGTCAAACAACAAACATATATTATATTACGTTGACCTGTGTAATAGTACATATATGCCCTCTATAAGGGTTGCATGCCCTTAATAAGGACTGTCTCTAGGTCATACAAAGAATATCCTAGCACACAAAGAATATCCTAGCATTCTTTCCGATAGGCTGTTCATCCGTGGATACCAAGGTTGAGGTTCTAGGAGCTGGAAACTAACTTTTATTGTCTTGCAGATAATCAAAGTATTGCAGATATCTTCGACTTCGACGAAGGAGAAGATACACCGGATTATTACGAAGACTTGGAAGCTGCTTTGGAAGTAAGGTTAGTCTTCTAATTGACGTGTTTATATATATACGACATATACATAAACAATTAACCTGTATGTTAAGAAAATTTTTGAAATTCCGCTGTGTACCCTTGGGGTAACTCAGACCATATTTTCTTACAGTGGTATCAGAGCCAGGTTAATTGATTACGTATATTGACCGGGCCGCCTGGGTGACGTAGGCGGCGGGCGCCGGGCGCCTACGGGCACCCGCGCCTGCGGCCACAGACGCACGGTGCCTGGGGCGTCGGGCGCCTGGGGCGCCGCCCGCAGGTGCCCGTGCCCGCGTGACGCAGGCGCCGGGCGCCCGCGGCCGCAGGCACGGTAGGGACGGGACTAGGTCCCGTCCCATATTTTAATATATATATATTTTTTCGGGTTGGACCCAAAATCGAACTTTGAAAATTTTGGTCCCATATTTTAATATATATATATATATATATATATATATATATATATATATATATATATATATATATATATATATATATTTTTTTTCGGGTTGGACCCAAAATCGAATTTTAAAAATTTTGAGGATTGAATTTTATATTTGGAATATAAATATGATTTAATTGTAATTGTTTTAACTAGAGGGGTTAAATTTAATTCGTATAAAGTTAAAGGGCTTATTTGTAATTTATCAATTTATTATTTATTGCAAATTAGTCCTTCTACTTTTGAATTTTAGATTTAACACCTCCAAGGTTTCAAAATTACAATTAAGTCCTTCGGGTTTTTGAAAATTGCTACTTGGTCAATAGAATTTTCGATTTTTCAATCTAGTCCAAATTTTCAATTATTTCATAGAGATTATAATTATGGGATTATAATTTTCATAATGAAATTATGAAGTCATTTGGCATCCACATAGGCTACTACTTGTTTCATATGCTCGATATGCTATTGTTTGACAATGCATGTTTAAATGCCAAGTATTTTACTTTCCGTTCGACCGCTATGCATGCGAGGGTAGGCGGCGCCCTCTTATATGTCGGACCGCATATTTTATGTATGGGTAGGCGGCACCCGTTATGTGCTTGACCGCGTTTAGAACTAGAATGGATAGGCGGCATCCATTACGTGTAGACCGTTCATGCATGATGGGTAGGCGGCGCCCTTATTTGTTTGTAGATGACTAATAACAACCCTCAAGCTACAAGCCCCAACCAATATAAGTACAGAAATATATATATATATATATATGTATATATATATATATATATATATGTATTTCTGAGATGTTTTCCATAGGGTGCTTTAATTCTGAACTTTCATTGCGCTTTCTTGTATTGGCGACCTCGTCTTACAGACTCGCAATAATCGTCAGATTAGAGTAAGCCTTTGGTTATGACTTACTGCATATTGTATCTAGCGACCTCGATAGGTACAGTATGTAGGGCATCGGGTTAAATTAGATTTAACAACCAAGAGTTGCGTGACGCAATTGGATAGTCTTACTAGTCCTACCGGTCATATTATGCTATGCGACCAGCCCCCGTTGGAGTATAGCATAGTATGAATTTGGATCTTGGCCACTACGGTAACTTGTTGGACATTACCCGTATGTTTGTTGTGGAGGCAAGCATATGTGAAAATAGTGGGAGCTAAACAGCTAAAGGACCTTGTTGTTTAGTTATGCTGACTGTATATTTAGAAATAATATTTCAATAGTTGATTTATTATTTTCGTTCTATATTATTTCTCCTGGAAACCGAAATGGCGAGAATCTCGCTCCGTGCTGTCTTAGAAAAGCAAATTTTGACCGGACCAAACTTCCTAGATTGGATCAGGAATATATGTTTGGTGCTGAGGTACGAAAGGATTGAGTACGTCTTGGACGAAGCTAATCCCGTGTGTCCCGAGAATCAGACTGCCGATCAAGTTGCTGATTTGGAATCAAGCCAACAAGGCAAGGTCTGATAAGCATCATGAGGATGCTAGATCCGCGCAGTGTATTATGCTGGCGGCAATGAGCAATGAGCTGCAGAGGCAACATGAAAGCATGTTGCCACATGAGATGCTGAAGCATCTTGAGTCGGTCTTTAAGACGACAGCTAGAAGTGTTGAATTTGATTTGATTAAAGAGATACACAGATGCAAGCTCAATGAAGGAGGGAACATGTCTGAACATGTTCTCAAGATGAGAATAAGATCATGGTGATCTTTGTCCTTCAATCATTGCCGAGTTCGTATTCGCAGTTCATCGTTAACCACCATGAATGCGAATGACGTAACACTGCCTGAACTCCATAATCTTCTGAAGACATATGATCAAACTCTTCCTAAGAAGGAAATGTCGATCATGTTTGTTGGGCAACCGTCTAACCGAAACCCGAGAAACAAAGGTGCTAAGGGTAAGGGAAAGTCGGGAGCCAAGGCTAACACTTCGAGTGATAAGCCTAAGCGTCTGAACTAGAAAAGGAAGTTCAAGAGAAGCGGAACGGTACGCACAAATGAATGTCATTTCTGTAAGCAGAAAGGACATTGGAAGAAAGATTGCCCGAAGCTGAGGGCAGATCAAGCTAAGAAGCCACCGACTTCTAGCTCAGGTATGTTTGTTATTAAAATAAACATGACTACTTTTGACTCCAATGGTTGGGTATTAGATACAGCCTGTGGCTCGCACATTTATAAAAATGTGCAAGGGGGCCATTGAACACAGGCTAGTCAAGCAAGGTGAAATCGACTTGCATGTTGGGAACAACAATCCAGTTGAAGCCAAACGCGTTGGACGCTGCAAGATAGATTTACCTTCGGGACAATGTTTAGAACTTGATAGCGTTTAGTTTTTTTCCATCCATTGTCAGAAATATTATTTCCATTCCATTGTTGAACAATTGGGGTTTTTCGAATACTCGTTATTTTTCATTAAATGACCAGTATTACGGAAAGGCTCGCTTAGTGAATGGTTTATTTATTTTGCAAAGTAGTCTACCTTTATTTCAAATACATAACAAACAACCGTCTTCAAGTAGGTAGAATAATCCATCTTATCTATGGCATTGATGGCTAGGCCATATCAATGAAACACGGATTCAAAGACTAAGGAAGTTGGACTACTTAGAACCATTTGATTTTGAATCATACGGTACATGTGAATCATGTGTTAAGGGTAAGATGACGAACAAACCTTTTGTTGGACAAGGTGTTCGTGCCACTCGCTTCTTAGAGCTCATACATACCGATGTATGTGGACTTTTTAAAGACCATGCGCGTGGGGGTTATCCTTACTTCATTACCTTTACTTACGATTTCTCAAGGTAGGGATATATTTATCTTATGAAGAATAAATCCGAGACCTTTGGGAAATTCAAGGAGTTTAGGAATGAGGTCGAGAATGAATTGAACCTAAGGATAGTCACTCTTCGATCAGATCGAGTAGGTGAATACCTTAGTGAAGAATTTATCAACTACTTGAATGCAAAATGGAATTCAATCGCAATGGACTCCTCCTGGAACACCACAGTTAAATGGTATATCTGAGAGAAGGAATCGAACCCTGTTAGACATGGTGAGATCAATGATTGGATTCTCGACTCTTCCAAAACATCTATGGGGATATGCACTACAAACTGCAATCTACATTCTGAACCGTGTACCATCTAAATCAGTGGAGAAAACTCCTTATGAGTTATGGAAGGGAAAGAAGCCCTCACTGGGCTATCTTAGACCTTGGGGCTGTCCTGCGATAGTCAAACTGATGCTCACTGATAAGTTAGATGCCAAGAGCAGCCTCCCGCAAGGGAACAGGGTCACGGAGCGCGACCAGCTGCATCAGTACCAACTGATAATGTTCGTGTTACACGAAGCCAGAAAAGAAAAGCACCAGAACAAGTCGAGCTCCGTAGGTCGAAGAGGATCCTAAAAGGACCTCAGAAGCAAAGCCTTATGATAGAAGACATCAGTGAACTTGATGTCGGCTTATCAGATCTGGAAGATCCCGAGACCTACAAAGAGGCAATAATTGTTATTGACTCAGACAAATGGCAAGAGTCCATGGAATTGGAAATGGACTCCATGTACCTGAACCAAGTTTGGAACTTGGTAGACTTGCCCCAAGGGGTTAGTCCTATTGGGTGCAAATGGGTCTTTAAACGAAAGACAGATGCCGATAGCAAGGTACAAATGCACAAGGCTAGACTTGTGGCGAAAGGCTACACGCAAAGGTATGACATCGATTACGATGAAACCTTTTCACCGGTAGAAAAATTGAAGTCCATTCGAATTCTACTTGCGATAGCTGCCTACTATGATTATGAAATCTTGCAGATGGATGTAAAGAATGCCTTCCTCAATGGCAATCTTGAGGAAGAGGTCTATATGGTACAACCGGAAGGTTTTATTAGTAAAACCAGGCCAACTGCTGTATGCAAATTACAAAGATCCATCTATGGGCTAAAGCAAGCGTCTAGGAGCTGGAATATCCGCTTTGATGAAGCTGTCAAATCGTTTGACTTCATCAGAAGCAAGGAAGATCCTTGTGTCTACGCTAGGCACAGCGACAAGGGAGTTGTTTTCATGATCATCTATGTAGATGACATTTTGATCATGGGAAACAATGTCTCTATGCTAGAAGAGACTAAAGTTTGGTTATCAAGTACCTTCTCGATGAAGGACTTGGGTGAAGAGAACTACATCCTAGGGATCAAGATCTATAGAGATAGATCCAAGAGGATGTTGGGATTGACACAGTCACCTACATCGACGAAATACTGAAGCGTTATAAGATGGATGACTCAAAGAGAGGCTTTCTCCCAGCTAGGCATGGGATTGTCTTATCAGTTAAAGATGGTCCTAAAACTGATGAAGAAAGAAATGCAATGAGTCGTGTGCCCTATGCTTCGGCAGTAGGGTCTATAATGTATGCAATGAATTGCACAAGGGCCAAAGGCAATTCACAACTACAACAAAAACCGTAGTGTAGCAGTAGAATAACCTCGAGTGTCGATCTCTAAGGACTATAACTAGCTTTATCTAATTTAACTAAAGAATATAAAACTGCAGACGACTTAGCAAAGGTTTTTCTTAACAGATAATGGAGATTGGTGATAGTATGGTCATTCAAAGCATAACGGGTTAATAATCATGCATAAATTCCTCGGTCTTGCATGGAGTCTTTGATCAATGAATTGTCCAATTGTGTTCCGTAATTATTCAACACTACGAAGATATAGATTTAGATAGATCAAAGAAATAAAGCAATAACTCAGAGTATAATGCGCGATATAGCCATTAGAATAATTATCAACCCTTCGCTAATAAATCACATACTATCACCAACGAGAAGTTTAGCTACTCATAGTTGTCATGCAATCAACAGAAATCATACCACGAATGAATGAAAACATGATGAAAGATATATAAAAATAAGTAGAATAACTGTAAGATACAATGTTACCGAAGGTTGTCAATCTCCGAATAATCGCGATCTTACAAGCTCCAAACTGCTAAGAAAAAGTATCTCCTAAGCTAAGAACCCCCAGAACAGGCTCTGGGAAATTCCTACCTAAAACTACAGAGAAAGGTGAGAGAAAAGGTTTGGAAAAATATGAAAAATGGAGAAAACTGAGCTCATATATATAGGCATACGAATTGTGTGGGGCGAAGGGCCCCACACACCGGGCGATTCGCCTGGTGTGGGGCGATTCGCCCCACATCCCGGGCGACTCGCCCGGGAGTGTTTTTCGGCCCAAAACGCGTTTTTGACGCGTTTTTGGATTTCTTTCCCTTTCCGGACTCGGTTTCTGCCTTCTAGTGATCTTTTAGTCTTCAGACTCGACCCCTAGACTTCAAATCCTATCCGGAATCTTTCAGATACTCGAGTTAGGCTTCTGGAACACCAATTCCTTGTCTACTTCAATATAATTGCCCGGAAAACCTCGGTTTTCAACCAAAACCTGTAAAATACAAACTAAAGGGAAACGTGACACTATTCTAATAAAATGCCCTAAAATATAGCTAAATTAACATAGAGGATAGCTAAAATAGGTGAAAAAGACTCAAATGAAAGTGTAAAATACACATTCTTCAAACTCCCCAAACCGAACCTTTGCTTGTCCTCAAGCAACTAAGCTAGACTCTAATGCGAAAAACAATGCGACACAAAAAATGGAGTCTCATGCCAAATGAAATGAACTAATCTACGGAATCTATCAAAAAACATATGAACAAGAACCATATAAGTCATAACATGAATGTAGGTTGAAGAATGCCTCGATTGACTCATACACATTCACATAAGCACTTATGTCAAGACAAGATAGTCTCTCGTAACATCCTCTACCTGGACCTAGTCAGTGACGACGTAATGAAACATGTTAAGATACGAATGGTTGTCCCGTGCCTATGAAACTGAGGACTTACTACTGTTCACCAAGTTAAGACTTTTCCTCAAAGAGGTCGAACCAATACTGACTCTCATCAAACGAAGGAGGGTTCCCTAAAAAAGATAACACTCCCCTATTCTACCCATCTCTCAAGCAAAGCCTTAAGCTATTCACCACTTCCTGAATGGCAGAACGAGGGTGGTCTAGAACAGATGACACTCAAAAACAAAAGACAAAAAATTACAACACGATTACGAACATTACAAGAATTGGAAAATGAGACACAACACTTTGCTAAACTGCTTTTTGGCTCTTTTTTTTGGACCCTTCTTTGCTTTTTTGGGGTCTTTTCTTTTTTTTCTTTTTCTTTTTTTTTCCTTTTCCAGTTTTTTTTCTTTTTTTCTCTGGAATTTTTCATTTTCTCTTTTTTTTCGATTTTTTTTAGCCAGCAGTAGCATAACGAAAAAGAAATAAGAATGACACACAAACGACTTCCCCAAACCTATTCGAAAGAATAGGTTGGAGTACAAGACTTACGAAAAAGGAAAAATAAACTCAAAACACAAAAATGAAAAACGAAAAACAAGTCTAATGATAGCGTAACCCCCTCCTGATGAATGTGTATTTTACACTTTCATTCGAGTCTTTTTCACCTATTTTAGCTATCCTCTATGTTAATTTAGCTATATTTTAGTGCATTTTATTAGAATAGTGTCATGTTTCCCTTTAGATTTTATTTTACAGGTTTCGGTTGAAATTCGAGGATTTCCGGGCAATTATATTGAAGTTGACAAGGAATTGGTGTTCCAGAAGCCTATTTGGAGTATCTGAAGGTTTCCGGATAGGATTTGGAGTCTAGGGGTCGAATCTGGAGGTTAGAAGGCCACTAGAAGTCAGAAACCGAGTCCGGAAAGGGGAAGAAATCCAAAAATGCGTCGAAAACGCGGAATTCCGCAAGAAATTCTCTGGGGCGAACCGCCCCAGACGTGGGGCGAACCGCCCCACAGTATTTCGAGGCCTATATATAGTTGCTCAGTTTTCTCCGAAAATCATACTTTTCCAGACCTACTTTCTCACCTCTCTCTGTAGTTTTAGGTAGGGACTTTGATGAATGTGTATTTTACACTTTCATTCGAGTCTTTTTCACCTATTTTAGCTATCCTCTATGTTAATTTAGCTATATTTTAGTACATTTTGTTAGATTAGTGTCACGTTTCCCTTTAGATTTTATTTACAGGTTTTGGTTGAAATTCGGAGATTTCTGGGCAATTATATTGAAGTTGACAAGGAATTGGTGTTCCAGAAGCCTATTTGGAGTATTTGAAGGTTTCCGGATAGGATTTGGAGTCTAGGGGCCGAATCTGGAGGTTAGAAGGCTACTAGAAGTCATAAACCGAGTCCGAAAAGGTGAAGAAATCCAAAATCCGCGTCGAAAACGCGGAAATTCCGCGAATTTACTCTGGGCCGATCCGCCGCAGCAGGGGGGCGAACCGCCCCGGAGTTATTTCGGGCCTATATATAGTGCTCAGTTTTCTCTCTGAAAATCATATCTTTCCAAGCCTACTTTCTCACCTCTCTCTATAGTTTTAGGTAGGGACTTCCCGGGGCCTGTCCTGGGAGTTCCGTAGCTTAGGGGATACTTTTTCATAGCAGATTGGAGCGCGTAGGATCGCAATCATCCGGAGATCGACAACCTTCGGTAACTTTGTATCTTACAGTTTTTATCTACTTATTTTATCTTCTTTCAATATGTTTTCTTCTATGATTTCTATTGATTGCATGCCTATTATGAGTAGCTAAACTTATCATTGGTGGTAGTATGTGAATTCTTAGCGAGGAAAGATAATCATGCTAATGGCTATATCGCGCATTATACTCCGTGTCATTGCTTTATTTCGTTGATCAGTTGTAACCAAAATTCTCGTATGTTGTATTGATCATTATGCACACTTGGACACTTGTCGACCATCAGACCAATTATCTTCGTAGTGTTGAATAATTACGGAACACATTAGGACGTTAGTTGTTGACAAGTCAGACCAAATTATCTTCGTAGTGCTTAATACTTGCAACAGGACACTAGATTGATTAAAAGATCTCTATGCAAGACCGAGGAATTTATGCATGATTATCGACCCATTATGTTAAGAAGGACCATACTATCACCAATCTCCATTATCTGCTTGAAACCCCCTATTGCTATCTGTCTGCTGTTTTTATATTCTTAATTAGATTTGATAAAGCTAGTATAGTCCTGAGAGAACGACACTCGAGTCATTCTACTACTACACTATGGTTTTCGTTGTAGTTGTGGATTGTCTTTGGCTAATTACAAATTTATTTGATTGAATCTGACACGTTCATCAAATTGGCGCCGTTGCTGGGGACTATACTCCTATTTTCTATTTAATTTGTTTATATTTACAGCTTTAGATTCCTAATTCTTTTAGTTTTAGTTTTCCTTTTTAATCTCTCTCTGATACTGCTTTCCTAGTTTGTTTCTAATCACCTTTCCTAGTCTGTCACAGATAGTGTATGCCGCATACACGTTCTGCAGGAACACCGCTTGCTAATTCAATTGCTGAGATCGACAGAGTCTACCACCAAAGAAGGTGACTACTTGGAAGGCGCGCACTAGAGGAAATAGAGGAAACCGATTTCTCTGAATCTCTACTTAGTCTATTCAAGGAAACCGACGGAATGGCAGAAGCTAGACCACTGAAGGCATGGGTACAACCCACCAAAGATCGTATGAGGGGACCGGCGATTGTTCTTTCGTCTGCAACCCGAGATCTGGAGATCAAGAACCACGCGTTCCAACAACTTCCGAGGTTCTATGGCTTATCAAGGGAAGATGTGATGGGGTACTTGCACGATATCGATGATTTCGTCAACCAACTCCCACGACCCGGAGCTGACATAACCACGGATGAGTTAAGGATGAAGGTTTTTGCAATGGGACTTGGCGACAGAGCCAAGTCATGGCTGAGTTCTCTTCCAGCAGGCTCGCTGGACACTTGGGAAAAGGTTTTTTCAGCTTTTATGGAGAAATACTTCCCACACACTCTGACTACCGCGCTAAAGGCGCAGATCACTGGATTCAAGCAGGACTATGATGAGACCATCTACACCGCGTTCGAGAGGTTCCAAGATCTCACGAACAAGTGCCCTCACCATGGTTTTGAACTCTCTGACCTAGTCCAACACTTCTACAATGGACTAACCTTCGAGAACCAACAAGTGGTGGATTTCCAATGCCGAGGCAATATTTGGGAGGAAACCGCAGAAGCCGTCTGGGCAGTTTTCGAAAGGCTTGCTAAGGGTTCGCAGTTCAAGGACCCAAGAGCAATGGTTAGGAGACGTGGACCTGAAGCTCCACCGACTCAAGAAGCCCCTATGTACAGGGTGAATGGGGATCAATTCGAGTGCTTTACCAACGAATTGAAGCAAGTCCTCAAGAGCGCCACCGGAACAACTGTTTCGAATGAAGTATGCCGAATATGCAAGAACTATGGGCATGGGGCTCATATGTGTAGATCGGAGCTGGCATACGATGATGGCAACTGGGCTCGAGGAGGAGAAGAAGAAGCCTTTGCTACGGAGTTTGGTGCTCAAGAAGTTAGCTACGGACAAGACGGTAGGAATCCACGAGGTGGATTTTGGAGAAGAGGATACCGTAACAATCAAGGATATGCACCGGCTAACCAAACTTATGGACCTAACCAAGACCGTAGTAGGCTGAACTATGGTAATGACCACTGCGAAAACCCCGCTCCGAAAGAGCCACCGAAGTCGAAGACGGCTCAACTGATGAAGAAGATTCCGAGAAGACTAGGGCAAGGCTCGATAGGTTGGAAGAGAGCACTAGGCTTGCCCATCAAAAGATGCAAGAGTTGATCGACCGAAAACTGCCTAGCAGCACTGTGAAATCGAATGCCATTACATTGGCCGATGATGTACCTGACGAAATCACCATCAGGAAGGTTGTTAGGTGCAAGTGTTGCATGAAGGAAGAACTTCTACAGGCTAAGGAAGAAGAGAAGGACCTTGGTTCTGACACAAGTGATGAGGAGCAAGAGGATCCCGAACCACTCCCTAAAAGTTTCGATGTTAAGGTAGGGATTGGTGAGATTGAGGACGTCCGTGCCACACTAGACACGGGATCCTACTCGAACATAATTCCTTTGAATGTGTTTGAAAAGAGCAACATTGGAAAACTATCTGAGCAAAGGGCTATAGTACAACTGGCGGATGGATCCTTTATGAGACCAGAGGGCGTTGTGAAAAATGTGTTGGTCAAGATTGGTGAAACATCTATATACACCAATTTTGTAGTTATGCCGGCGCCTGCACCTGGAACGGGGGATGTCATACTCTTAGGGCAAACATTCTTGACCAAGCTACGCTCCGTGATGGACATTTACCAAAGAACTTGCACTATCGAAGTGGATGGCAAGCAACACGTGTTGCAAGCCATACCTGATCCACCTGAACCGCCTGATTTTACTACTCACTACTGTGGTCTTGCAGCCTATATTATTTCTTATTCACAGGTTCGTGGCATGGAAAGGAGATCAATGAAGGGGAAGCCTAGTACCCGCAAAAAGAAGAGATAGGCGCAGACAGGAGTCGAGTCAAAGACTTTAAACAATGACGCTATCCGGGAGGCAACCCGGAATTTTTATCGCTTTCTTTACTGCTTTTCTGCATGCATTCATTCTTGAACTATTTGCTTCTCGTATGCGAATTTGTTCATGTCAGTGTCGTATATGCTTATGTTTGAGTGAGATTTTTCGAGTGGTTTTTTAAAAAATTGGTTTCGGGATTTAAACCGCATTTTCTGACATCGGGACCCGTCTCCCCACATTGGGGAGCACGGGGCGAACCGCCCCACTTGGGGGGCGAACCGCCCCATGGTCCCAGATCTTAAAAAATGCGGATTTCAACCCCAAAACCTTATTTTCTTCATTCTTCTTCATCCATCCTCCCAAAAAACCCGAAAAGTGCGATTTTACTTCTAAATCTTCATAACTTCTTCATTTCTTGACCAAATTGAGTGTTCTTTAGCTTAATTCGAAACCTATTACACGATCTATCATCCTATCCGAACAGATTTCATCCTAATTTGTTAGATTTGCAGATCTGAGGTATCATCCTTAGAACCCTAAATTTCAAATTTGGGGGTTTTCTATTTTGAGCTTCAATTATGCTTATTTGATGCATGGGTATGTTGTTTGTGTGATTAGACATGTTATTTACTATCAATTGCATGCTCAATTTTGCTTGGATTGTTGATTTGGTTATTTTCCTGCTAGATGATATATCTTGTTCTGCAATATGTCTTTATCTTTGGTTTGTTGCATATGAATGTGTTTATTGCTGTAATATTGGTAGATTTGACGTTAGAATACTTAATAGTTGAGTATGAGGATTTATGATGATAGGGATATATTTATCTTATGAAGGTAGGGATATATTTATCTTATGTATATATATTTAAACACGTCAATTAGAAGACTAACCGTACTCCAAAAGCAAGCACAACTTCCAAGTCTTCGTAATAATCCGGTGAATCTTCTCCTTCGTCGAAGTCGAAGATATCTGCAATACTTTGATTATCTGCAAGACAATAAACGTCAGTTTCCAGCTCCTTGAACCTCAACCTTGGTATCCACGGATGAACAACCTATCGGAAAGAATGCTAGGATATTCTTTGTGTGACCAAGAAGATGGGGCGGCGGTTTTCCTCCGGTGAGAGGGGCTCGCGTGGCTTAGTATGGAGAGGTAGGGGAGAGCTTTTATTTTCTCTAAGAAAACTGGGTATTCAACTGTGTGAAAGTCTATGTCAAAAGCTCTCTAATAGTCTACTATATATAGTAGTCAATAGAAGCCTAAAACATAAGCAATTAGACTTCCTAAAGGAATAGGAATCTAATTCTTATCGCACTAGGAAACCAATTTCAAGTCTAGATTCATTCCCAATCAAATTAAAACTCAATCATAAAAATCTAACTTATCCCTTGGACTTCTAATAGAGGAAGGAGTTCGAACTCCTTCCCCTAATCCATCTCGCGCGCGCGCGTGTCCCGAGGGAGATAGGTGGGTCCCGATTTTGGGACCCACTTATAGTTCTAAGGCAATTCAAACTCCAAGTAGATTTTGCCCATGTGCATATGTTAATTCTAAATTAACATATCCTTTCAAATCAAAACTCTATTATATTTCTAAAATATAATCTTTAATTGTATTTACATAAAATACAATTAATCAGCCAATTCAATTAATAATTCCAAATCATTAATTGAGGCACTAAATATTACAATTAATTCCAAATCAATTATAATCCATCAATCACAATTAATTCAAATCAATTGCGATTCCATCTTCAAGGATATTCGGATAAGCTGAATCACCACATAGTGTGACCCATAGGGCCTCATTGTATTAAGCAAGTCCAAGACTAGGCAAAATGGAATTCCTAGACGGTTCCATTTGCAATATTAATACATGAGGACGTTTGAGAGGTTTCTCAAAGCAAACCCTTTCGTTGCGAAGTCTGTTGCGCTCAACGCGGCGATGGTAACGTCCCTTCATCTGACTGACTCGAATGTATCTAGGATCGATGATGTGTCTATTCCAATAATACATCCACGGGCGTCTCAGGGAGTTGCTTGGTTACGAAGATATACTTATGACTATCATAATATATCAATGCACTGGCCAGTGACTTTACCAACACAACTATGATGACTATGAGCAGTACTCTCCTGTGCTACACATGAGAGATGAATCCTTCACAGAATCACTTATCATCCCCATTTGTATGTAGCCATAATCCTAGATCGTGTCTTAGGTCAACTGCTTATTCAGAGCTGACATCGACGGGTCCACCAAGGATATGGGGCAACAAATGTGAAGATAAAGTCCTGTAAGTCCAAATGACGACTGGCATCACTTCGACAACTTACCGGTTCCCATAGACACTTCGGTGTAGAGTATACATCCATGGGAGTGTCCGGTGGGTACTTCCATTGTTCGGTAATCATCCTTCGAACAACTATGCGCAGTTATGGGAACGTTTCTTGATTGTCCAACAATCCGTTCCGTGGCCGTGGGATCGGCTCAAACTTGCTCCAACAAGTATAACCTTCACGCATACTAGTCTCAGCTGGTTCATTCAGACCCCTACATCCGAGATGAACCTTGACTAGGGAGAGTTTGGGATAGATGATAACTCACATAGCTCCCACTATCTGTGTGATCGGTCATCTATCCGAGGGGACATGTTTAATATCAATACAGACAGAAATAGAGATATTGGCGACCTCGTCTTACAGACTCGCAGTAATCGTCAGATTAGAGTAAGCCTATGGTTATGACTTACTGCATATTGTATCTAGCGACCTCGATAGGTACAGTATGTAGGGCATCGGGTTAAATTAGATTTAACAACCAAGAGTTGCGTGACGCAATTGGATAGTCTTACTAGTCCTACCGGTCATATTATGCTATGCGACCAGCCCCCGTTGGAGTATAGCATAGTATGAATTTGGATCTTGGCCACTACGGTAACTTGTTGGACATTACCCGTATGTTTGTTGTGGCGGCAAGCATATGTGAAAATAGTGGGAGCTAAACAGCTAAAGGACCTTGTTGTTTAGTTATGTTGACTGTATATTTAGAAATAATATTTCAATAGTTGATTTATTATTTTCGTTCTATATTATTTCTCCTGGAAACCGAAATGGCGAGAATCTCGCTCCGTGCTGTCTTAGAAAAGCAAATTTTGACCGGACCAAACTTCCTAGATTGGATCAGGAATATATGTTTGGTGCTGAGGTACGAAAGGATTGAGTACGTCTTGGACGAAGCTAATCCCGTGTGTCCCGAGAATCAGACTGCCGATCAAGTTGCTGATTTGGAATCAAGCCAACAAGGCAAGGTCTGATAAGCATCATGAGGATGCTAGATCCGCGCAGTGTATTATGCTGGCGGCAATGAGCAATGAGCTGCAGAGGCAACATGAAAGCATGTTGCCACATGAGATGCTGAAGCATCTTGAGTCGGTCTTTAAGACGACAGCTAGAAGTGTTGAATTTGATTTGATTAAAGAGATACACAGATGCAAGCTCAATGAAGGAGGGAACATGTCTGAACATGTTCTCAAGATGAGAATAAGATCATGGTGATCTTTGTCCTTCAATCATTGCCGAGTTCGTATTCGCAGTTCATCGTTAACCACCATGAATGCGAAGGACGTAACACTGCCCGAACTCCATAATCTTCTGAAGACATATGATCAAACTCTTCCTAAGAAAGAAAAGTCGATCATGTTTGTTGGGCAACCGTCTAACCGAAACCCAAGAAACAAAGGTGCTAAGGGTAAGGGAAAGTCGGGAGCCAAGGCTAACACTTCGAGTGATAAGCCTAAGCGTCTGAACTAGAAAAGGAAGTTCAAGAGAAGCGGAACGGTACGCACAAATGAATGTCATTTCTGTAAGCAGAAAGGACATTGGAAGAAAGATTGCCCGAAGCTGAGGGCAGATCAAGCTAAGAAGCCACCGACTTCTAGCTCAGGTATGTTTGTTATTGAACTGAACATGACTACTTTTGACTCCAATGGTTGGGTATTAGATACAGCCTGTGGCTCGCACATTTATAAAAATGTGCAAGGGGGCCATTGAACACAGGCTAGTCAAGCAAGGTGAAATCGACTTGCATGTTGGGAACAACAATCCAGTTGAAGCCAAACGCGTTGGACGCTGCAAGATAGATTTACCTTCGGGACAATGTTTAGAACTTGATAGCGTTTATTTTGTTTCATCCATTGTCAGAAATATTATTTCCATTTCATTGTTGAACAATTGGGGTTTTTCCTAATACTTGTTATTTTTCATTAAATGACCAGTATTATGGAAAGGCTCGCTTAGTGAATGGTTTATATATTTTGCAAAGTAGTCTACCTTTATTTCAAATACATAACAAACAACCGTCTTCAAGTAGGTAGAATAATCCATCTTATCTATGGCATTGTTGGCTAGGCCATATCAATGAAACACGGATTCAAAGACTAAGGAAGTTGGACTACTTAGAACCATTTGATTTTGAATCATATGGTACATGTGAATCATGTGTTAAGGGTAAGATGACGAACAAACCTTTTGTTGGACAAGGTGTTCGTGCCACTCGCTTCTTAGAGCTCATACATACCGATGTATGTGGACTTTTTAAAGACCATGCGCGTGGGGGTTATCCTTACTTCATTACCTTTACTAAGATTTCTCAAGGTAGGGATATATTTATCTTATGAACAATAAATCCGAGACCTTTGGGAAATTCAAGGAGTTTCGGAATGAGGTCGAGAATGAATTGAACCTAAGGATAGTCACTCTTCGATCAGATCGAGGAGGTGAATACCTTAGTGAAGAATTTATCGACTACTTGAAGGAAAATGGAATTCAATCGCAATGGACTCCTCCTAGAACACCACAGTTAAATGGTGTATCTGAGAGAAGGAATCGAACCCTGTTAGACATGGTGAGATCAATGATTGGATTCTCGACTCTTCCAAAACATCTATGGGGATATGCACTACAAACTGCAATCTACATTCTGAACCGTGTACCATCTAAATCAGTGGAGAAAACTCCTTATGAGTTATGGAAGGGAAAGAAGCCCTCACTGGGTTATCTTAGACCTTGGGGCTGTCCTGCGATAGTCAAACTGATGCTCACTGATAAGTTAGATGCCAAGAGCAGCCTCCCGCAAGGGAACAGGGTCACGGAGCGCGACCAGCTGCATCAGTACCCACTGATAATGTTCGTGTTACACGAAGCCAGAAAAGAAAAGCACCAGAACAAGTCGAGCTCCGTAGGTCGAAGAGGATCCTAAAAGGACCTCAGAAGCAAAGCCTTATGATAGAAGACATCAGTGAACTTGATGTCGGCTTATCAGATCTGGAAGATCCCGAGACCTACAAAGAGGCAATAATTGATATTGACTCAGACAAATGGCAAGAGTCCATGGAATTGGAAATGGACTCCATGTACCTGAACCAAGTTTGGAACTTGGTAGACTTGCCCCAAGGGGTTAGTCCTATTGGGTGCAAATGGGTCTTTAAACGAAAGACAGATGCCGATGGCAAGGTACAAACGCACAAGGCTAGACTTGTGGCGAAAGGCTACACGCAAAGGTATGACATCGATTACGATGAAACCTTTTCACCGGTAGAAAAATTGAAGTCCATTCGAATTCTACTTGCGATAGCTGCCTACTATGATTATGAAATCTTGCAGATGGATGTAAAGAATGCCTTCCTCAATGGCAATCTTGAGGAAGAGGTCTATATGGTACAACCGGAAGGTTTTATTAGTAAAACCAGGCCAACTGCTGTATGCAAATTACAAAGATCCATCTATGGGCTAAAGCAAGCGTCTAGGAGCTGGAATATCCGCTTTGATGAAGCTGTCAAATCGTTTGACTTCATCAGAAGCAAGGAAGATCCTTGTGTCTACGCTAGGCACAGCGACAAGGGAGTTGTTTTCATGATCATCTATGTAGATGACATTTTGATCATGGGAAACAATGTCTCTATGCTAGAAGAGACTAAAGTTTGGTTATCAAGTACCTTCTCGATGAAGGACTTGGGTGAAGCGAACTACATCCTAGGGATCAAGATCTATAGAGATAGATCCAAGAGGATGTTGGGATTGACACAGTCACCTACATCGACAAAATACTGAAGCGTTATAAGATGGACGACTCAAAGAGAGGCTTTCTCCCAGCTAGGCATGGGATTGTCTTATCAGTTAAAGATGGTCCTAAAACTGATGAAGAAAGAAATGCAATGAGTCGTGTGCCCTATGCTTCGGCAGTAGGGTCTATAATGTATGCAATGAATTGCACAAGGGCCAAAGGCAATTCACAACTACAACAAAAACCGTAGTGTAGCAGTAGAATAACCTCGAGTGTCAATCTCTAAGGACTATAACTAGATTTATCTAATTTAACTAAAGAATATAAAACTGCAGACGACTTAGCAAAGGTTTTTCTTAACAGATAATGGAGATTGGTGATAGTATGGTCATTCAAAGCATAACGGGTTAATAGTCATGCATAAATTCCTCGGTCTTGCATGGAGATCTTTGATCAATGAATTGTCCAATTGTGTTCCGTAATTATTCAACACTACGAAGATATAGATTTAGATAGATCAAAGAAATAAAGCAATAACTCAGAGTATAATGCGCGATATAGCCATTAGCATAATTATCAACCCTTCGCTAATAAATCACATACTATCACCAACGAGAAGTTTAGCTACTCATAGTTGTCATGCAATCAACAGAAATCATACCACGAATGAATGAAAACATGATGAAAGATATATAAAAATAAGTAGAATAACTGTAAGATACAATGTTACCGAAGGTTGTTAATCTCCGAAGAATCGCGATCTTACAAGCTCAAAACTGCTAAGAAAAAGTATCTCCTAAGCTAAGAACCCCCAGAACAGGCTCTGGGAAATTCCTACCTAAAACAACAGAGAAAGGTGAGAGAAAAGGTTTGGAAAAATATGAAAAATGGAGAAAACTGAGCTCATATATATAGGCATTCGAATTGTGTGGGGTGAAGGGCCCCACACACCGGGCGATTCGCCTAGTGTGGGGCGATTTGCCCCACATCCCGGGCGACTCGCCCGGGAGTGTTTTTCGGCCCAAAACGCGTTTTCGACGCGTTTTTGGATTTCTTCCCCTTTCCGGACTCGGTTTTTGCCTTCTAGTGATCTTTTAGTCTTCAGACTCGACCCCTAGACTTCAAATCCTATCCGGAATCTTTCAGATACTCGAGTTAGGCTTCTGGAACACCAATTCCTTGTCTACTTCAATATAATTGCCCGGAAAACCTCGTTTTTCAACCAAAACCTGTAAAATACAAACTAAAGGGAAACGTGACACTATTCTAATAAAATGCATTAAAATATAGCTAAATTAACATAGAGGATAGCTAAAATAGGTGAAAAAGACTCAAATGAAAGTGTAAAATACACATTCTTCAAACTCCCCAAACCGAACCTTTGCTTGTCCTCAAGCAACTAAGCTAGACTCTAATGCGAAAAACAATGCAACACAAAAAATGGAGTCTCATGCCAAATGAAATGAACTAATCTACGGAATCTATCAAAAAACATATGAACAAGAACCATATAAGTCATGACATGAATGTAGGTTGAAGAATGCCCCGATTGACTCATACACATTCACATAAGCACTTATGTCAAGACAACTGATGAACGTGTCAGATTCAATCAAATAAATTTGTTATTTAGCCAAAGGCAATCCACAACTACAACGAAAACCGTAGTGTAGTAGCAGAATGACTCGAGTGTCGTTCTCTCAGGACTATAACTAGCTTTATCTGTTTAACAAGAAAATATAAAACAGCAGATAGAAAGCAATAGGGGGTTTTCAAGCAGATAATGGAGGTTGGTGATAGTATGGTCCTTCTTAACATAATGGGTCGATAATCATGCATAAATTCCTCGGTCTTGCATAGAGATCTTTGAATGAATCCTGGGTCCTGTTGTAAATATTAAGCACTACGAAGATAATAAGCGTCTGACCTGTCAACAACTAACGTCCTATAGTGTTCCGTAATCATTCAACACTACGAAGATAATTAAGTCTGATTGGCCGACAAGTGTCCAAGTGTGCATAATGATCAATACAACATACGAGAATTTTGGTTTCCACTCATCAATGAAATAAAGCAATGACACGGAGTATAATGCGCGATATAGCCATTAGCATGATTATCTTCCCTCGCTAAGAATTCACATACTACCACCAACGATAAATTTAGCTACTCATAATGTGCATGCAATCAATAGCAATCATAGAAGAAAACATATTGAAAGAATATAAAATAAGTAGATAAAAGTTGTAAGATACAAAGTTACCGAAGGTTGTCAATCTCCAGATGATTGTGATCCTACGTGCTCCAATCTGCTATGAAAAAGTATCCCCTAAGCTATGGAACTCCCAGGACAGGCCCCGGGAAGTTCCTACCTAAAACTATAGAGAGAGGTGAGAAAGTAGGCTTGGAAAGATATGAATTTCGGAGAGAAAACTCGCAACTATATATAGGCCCGAAAATACTCTGGGGCGCTTCGCCCGAGCCATGGGGCGGTTCGCCCCCCAGTTTTTCGCGGAATTTCCGTGTCTTTCGACGCGGATTTGGATTTCTTCACCTTTTCGGACTCGGTTTCAGACTTCTAATGGCCTTCTAACCTCCAGATTCGACCCCTAGACTCCAATTCCTATCCGGAAACCTTCAGATACTCCAAATAGGCTTCTGGAACACCAATTCCTTGTAGACTTCAATATAATTGCCCGTAAATCTCCGATTTTCAACCAAAACCTGTAAAATAAAATCTAAAGGGAAACGTGACACTATTCTAATAAAATGTACTAAAATATAGCTAAATTAACATAGAGGATAGCTAAAATAGGTGAAAAAGACTCGAATGAAAGTGTAAAATACATATTCATCAAACTCCCCAAACCGAACCTTTGCTTGTCCTCAAGCAACTAAGCTAGACTCTAATACAAAAAACATGCAAGACTCAAAAATGGAGTTTCATGCCAAATAAAATGAACTAAATTACTGAATCTACCAAATAATATATGAACAAAAACCATATAAATCAAAGCATGAATATAGGTTGAAGAATACCTCGATTGACTTATACACATCCACATAAGCACTTATGTCAAGACAAGATAGTCTCTCGTAACATTCTCTACCTGGACCTAGTCAGTGACGACGTAATGATGCATGCTAAGATACGAATGGTTGCCCCGTGCCTATGAAACTGAGGACTTACTGCTGTTCCACCATGTTAAGACTTTCCCTCAAAAGAGGTCGAACCAGTACTGGCTCTCATCAAACGAAGGAGGGTTCCTTATAAAAGATAACACTCCCCTATTCTACCCATCTCTCAAGAAAAGTCTTACGCTATTCACCACTTCCTGAATGGCAGGACGAGGGTGGTCTAGAACAGATGACACTTAAGACAAAAAAGATAAAAAATAGAAAAACACGATTACGAACAATACGAAAAATGCAAAAGACTCAAACTTTGCTAAACTGCTAATTGGCTTTATTTTTTGAACCCTTCTTTGCTTTTTTGGGGTCTTCTCTTTTTTCTTTTTTCTTTCCAGATTCTTTTTTCTTTTTTCTCTTTTTTTCTTCTGGAATTTTTCTTTCTTTCTTTTTTTTCGATTTTTCTAGCCAGCAGTAGCATAACAAAAAGAGAAACAAAATGACTCACACGACTTCCCCAAACCTATTCGAAAGAATAGGTTGGAGTACAAAATTTACGGAAAAGAAAAATAAACTCACGATACGAAAAATGAAAAACAGAAACAAGTCTATGATGGTGTAACCCCCTCCCCAAACCTATTCGGAAGAATAGGTTATAAACAAAGGATCACACAACCTCACACTACCTCCTTCCTAGGCATTTAGCAATCTCAAAGCATGGTGAAGACTTGTTGCCTCTTAGGTACATAATTACTCGGGAAAACAACCATAAGACCCTAACATGCATCATCCTATTATAAAGGCCTTCGTGAACCGCAGTAGAGAAAACACCACTAAGTGATGTCGAGACTACCATGGTTAACTAAGTGCAATACATAAATGTGACAAGCCAAACGAGAAAAACCTCAAACAAATTCATAGAGATGAAGCATACGATTAATGACATAGCTAGTTGATCTACCCAATAAAAAAGTTCAAAAAATTCGGCAATAGACTCCATATAAAACATGCAAGACTATCCTAGGATGAATGCAACCTAAAAAATCTAAGAAAGCGGTAAACGTGCAGATGCAAATGCAGACGGATAAAGCATGCGAGGTGCTGAACTCATCCTACCAATGCCAAGCTCCAAACTAACAACATCAAATCACTTAAATCCCATCCCCCTCATGAAATTAACGCTAGTCCCTAGCAGTAAGAAAATGAGATAATAAGATGTGATACTAGATGTTACCCCATGGTTTGGCCTCGGTCGGCTGAGTATGCTGTTCTTGAGTTATTGGGCCTCCTCCGGGAGTTTGATAGGGAGTCATCAGGTCTTCGGGTACGCTCGGTAGTTTCAATTATGGGACGTATAGGAGCAACTCCTCAGTCAGTATCATCATTGCCCGTATGGCGTTCATTGTCACTACTTTCACGCACATCCTCACTAGTAGAGTTGTAGTGGCAGGCTGAAGCCTCAAGATTAGCCGCCGCTGTTATGGAATTCTCCATCCCGTAGCCCTCCAATAGGATGTGAACTGTTGAAGGGGAAAGGGCAGTGGTATCAGGACCTCCCCCTCCTACGGTTTACTCTACGAGAAGGTTTCAGTCAGCTGCTCGGATATTCAGGAGTCTTCTACCTTTTTCTCCAATTTTGTCCACATTCTCTACAGTTGATGCTCCCAATATCAATGTTATGCTCCCTTTAGAGGCAGGAAATGGGCACCCCAACAAGGTGCTGAGTACCCATGTCATTATGTTTTGGAACCAAGCTAGCGCTTCGGAACCTTCTAGCAACTGCGAACTCAAGATAAAATCCGTCGCTGCGAGAATGTCCCAGTGCCTTCCAGTTCACACGAACTTTGCAGTCATGTGATGGAGTGATGACGTAATAACGGTTTCTGTCCCTTCAGTGGTGCATGAATAGGCATAGGAGTCCTTACTCCAGGTGTACTCTAGATCCTCCTCTCGGATAATCCACGACGTTGTTGCAAAACCCCTTGGCTCGAACGCACATCTAGCGAGATCACCTTCCTTGACATGGTTCTTCAAAGCAATCATACGGGAATGCTCCCTTCCCTTTTAATGGCACCTACAAACAGCTATTAGCACCTCGTATGACAAAAATAGACTCAAATATATGCTAGTGTAAAAGCGAAAAATACGAGTGATAAAATCAACAATCAAACTCCCCAAACCGCAATGTCTAGCCTAGCTTCTTCATCATGCAACGTAACTACTACATGCAATACACAACATCATGCTCTTACTAGACAACCAATATCCTTGATAACAAGGCTCAATTCATACCATAGCAGCGCAAAAATTCTATCAACATAAATCCTCATACTCAACAATTAAGCATTCTAACGTCAAATCTACCATCATTACATCAATAAACACAATCATATGCAAGAAATCAAAGATAAAGACATATTGCAGAACAAGATATATCATCTAGCAGCAAAATACCCAAATCAACAATCCAAGCAAAATTGAGCATGCAATTGATAGTAAATAACATGTCTAATCACACAAACAACATACCCATGCATCAAATAAGCATAATTGAAGCTCAAAATAGAAACCCCCAAATTTGAAATTTAGGGTTCTAAGGATGATACCTCAGATCTGCAAATCTAACGAATTAGGATGAAATCTGTTCGGATAGGATGATAGATCGTGTTATAGGCTTCGAATTAAGCTAAAGAACACTCAATTTGGTCAAGAAATGAAGAAGTTATGAAGATTTAGAAGCAAAATCGCACTTTTCGGGTTTTTTGGGAGTATGGATGAAGAAGAATGAAGAAATATGGTTTTGGGGTTGAAATCCGCGTTTTTTAAGATCTGGGACTGTGGGGCGGTTCGCCCCACCACGGGGCGGTTCGCCCCGTGCTCCCCAATGCGGGGAGACGGGTCCCGATGTCAGAAAATGCGGTTTTAAATCCCGAAACCAATTTTTTCAAAAAACCACTCGAAAAATCTCACTCAAACAAAAGCATATATGACACAGACATGAACAAATTCGCATATGAGAAGCAAATAGTTCAAGAATGAATGCATGCAGAAAAGTAGTAAAGAAAGCGGTAAAAATTCCGGGTTGCCTCCCGGATAGCGGCATTGTTTAAAGTCTTTGACTCGACTCCTGTCTGCGCCTATCTCTTCTTTTTGCGGGTACTAGCCTTCCCCTTCATTGATCTCCTTTCCATGCCACGAACCTGTGAGTAAGAAAGAATATAGGCTGCAAGACCACAGTAGTGAGTAATAATATCAGGCGGTTCAGGTGGATCAGGTATGGCTTGCAACACGTGTTGCTTGCCATTTACTTCGATGGTGCAAGTTCTTTGGTAGATATCCATCATCGAGCGTAGCTTGGTCAAGAATGTTTGCCCTAAGAGTATGACATCCCCCGTTCCAGGTGCAGACGCCGGCATAACTACGAAATTGGTGTATATAGATGCTTCACCAATCTTGACCAACACATTTTTCACAACCCCTTCGGGTCTCATAAATGATCCATCCGCTAGTCGCACAATAGCCCTTTCCTCAGATAGTTTTCCAAGGTTACTCTTTTCAAACACATTCAAGGGAATTATGTTTGAGTAGGATCCCGTGTCTAGTGTGGCACGGACATCTTCAAGCTCACCAATTCCTACCTTAACATCGAAACTTTTAGGGAGTGGTTCGGGATCCTCTTGCTCCTCATCACTTGCGTCAGAACCAAGGTCCTCCTCTTCTTCCTCAGCCTGTAGAAGTTCTTCCTTCATGCAACACTTGCACCTAACGACCTTCTCAGTGTTGCCTTGTTCCTTACTTGCTCTTCGGTCGATCAACTCTTGCATCTTTTGATGGGCAAGCCTAGTGCTCTCTTCCAACTTATCAAGCCTTGCCCTAGTCTTCTCAGAATCTTCTTCATACCGTTTGAGAAAACTTTGTGTGTGATCGACCATCTTCTGCAAGTTCTCCATCAGTAGAGCCGTCTTCGACTTCGTTGGCTCTTTCGGAGCGGGGTTTTCGCAGTGATCATTACCATAGTTCAGCCTACTACGGTCTTGGTTAGGTCCATAAGTTTGGTTAGCTGGTGCATATCCTTGATTGTTACGGTATCCTCTTCTCCAGAATCCACCTCGAGGATTCCTACCGTCTTGTCCGTAGCTAACTTCTTGATTACCAAACTCCGTAGCGAAGGCTTCTTCTTCTCCTCCTCGAGCCCAGTTGCCATCATCGGATGCCAACTCCGATCTACACATATGAGCCCCATGCCCATAGTTCTTGCATATTCGGCATACTTCGTTCGAAACAGTTGTTCCGGTGGCGCTCTTGAGGACTTGCTTCAATTCGTTGGTAAAGCACTCGAATTGATCCCCATTCCCCCTGTACATAGGGGCTTCTTGAGTCTGTGGAGCTTCAGGTCCACGTCTCCTAACCATTGCCCTTGGGTCCTTGAACTGCGAACCCTTAGCTAGCCTTTCGAAAACTGCCCAGACGGCTTCTGCGGTTTCCTCCCAAATATTGCCTCGGCATTGGAAATCCACCACTTGTTGGTTCTCGAAGGTTAGTCCATTGTAGAAGTGCTAGACTAGGTCGGAGAGTTCAAAACCATGGTGAGGGCACTTGTTCGTGAGATCTTGGAACCTCTCGAACGCGGTGTAGATGGTCTCATCATAGTCTTGCTTGAATCCAGTGATCTGCACCTTGAGCGCGGTAGTCAGAGTGTGTGGGAAGTATTTCTCCATGAAAGCTGAAAAAACATTTTCCCAAGTGTCCAGCGAGCCTGCTGGAAGAGAGCTCAGCCATGACTTGGCTCTGTCGCCAAGTCCCATCGCAAAAACCTTCATCCTTAATTCATCTATGGTTATGTCAGCTCCGGGTCGTGGGAGTTGGTTGACGAAATCATCGATATCGTTCAAGTACCCCATCACATCTTCCCTTGATAAGCCATAGAACCTCGGAAGTTGTTGGAATGCGTGGTTCTTGATTTCCAGATCTCGGGTTGCAGGTGAAAGAACAATCGCCGGTCCCCTCATACGATCCTTGGTGGGTTGTACCCATGCCTTCAGTGGTCTAGCTTCTGCCATTCCGTCGATTTCCTTGAATAGACTAATTAGAGATTCAGAGAAATCGGTTTCCTCTATTTCCACTAGTGCGCGCTTTTCAAGTAGTCGCCTTCTCTGGTGGTAGACTCTATCGATCTCAGCAATTGAATTAGCAAGCGGTGTTCCTGCAGAACGTGTATGCAGCATACACTATCTGTGACAGACTAGGTAAAGAGATTAGAAACAAATAGGAAAGCAGAGAGAGAAATTAAAAAGGAAATCTAAAAGAATTAGGAATCTAAAGCTGTAAATAAAAACAAATTAAACAGAAAAAAGGAGTATAGTCCCCGGCAACGGCGCCAATTTGATGAACGTGTCAGATTCAATCAAATAAATTTGTTATTTAGCCAAATGCAATCCACAACTACAACGAAAACCGTAGTGTAGTAGTAGAATGACTCGAGTGTCGTTCTCTCAGGACTATAACTAGCTTTATCTGTTTAACAAGAAAATATAAAACAGCAGATAGAAAGCAATAGGGGGTTTTCAAGCAGATAATGGAGGTTGGTGATAGTATGGTCCGTCTTAACATAATGGGTCGATAATCATGCATAAATTCCTCGGTCTTGCATATAGATCTTTGAATGAATCCTGGGTCCTGTTGTAAGTATTAAGCACTACGAAGAAAATAAGGGTCTGACCTGTCAACAACTAACATCCTATTGTGTTCCGTAATCATTCAACACTACGAAGATAATTAAGTCTGATTGGCCGAAAAGTGTCCAAGTGTGCATAATGATCAATACAACATACGAGAATTTTGGTTTCCACTCATCAACGAAATAAAGCAATGACACGGAGTATAATGCGCGATATAGCCATTAGCATGATTATCTTCCCTCGCTAAGAATTCACATACTACCACCAACGATAAATTTAGCTACTCATAATGTGCATGCAATCAATAGCAATCATAGAAGAAAACATATTGAAAGAATATAAAATAAGTATATAAAAGTTGTAAGATACAAAGTTACCGAAGGTTGTCAATCTCCGGATGATTGTGATCCTACGTGCTCCAATCTGCTATGAAAAAGTATCCCCTAAGCTATGGAACTCCCAGGACAGGCCCCGTGAAGTTCCAACCTAAAACTATAGAGAGAGGTGAGAAAGTAGGCTTGGAAAGATATGAATTTCGGAGAGAAAACTCGCAACTATATATAGGCCCGAAAATACTCTGGGCGGTTCGCCCCCCAGTTTTTCGTGGAATTTCTGCGTTTTTCGACGCGGATTTTGATTTCTTCACCTTTTCGGACTCGGTTTCAGACTTCTAATGGCCTTCTAACCTCCAGATTCGACCCCTAGACTCCAATTCCTATCCGGAAACCTTCAGATACTCCAAATAGGCTTCTGGAACACCAATTCCTTGTAGACTTCAATATAATTGCCCGTAAATCTCCGATTTTCAACCAAAACCTGTAAAATAAAATCTAAAGGGAAACGTGACACTATTCTAATAAAATGTACTAAAATATAGCTAAATTAACATAGAGGATAGCTAAAATAGGTGAAAAAGACTCGAATGAAAGTGTAAAATACACATTCATCAACAAGATAGTCTCTCGTAACATCCTCTACCTGGACCTAGTCAGTGACGACGTAATGAAACATGTTAAGATACGAATGGTTGTCCCGTGCCTATGAAACTGAGGACTTACTACTGTTCACCAAGTTAAGACTTTTCCTCAAAGAGGTCGAACCAATACTGACTCTCATCAAACGAAGGAGGGTTCCCTAAAAAAGATAACACTCCCCTATTCTACCCATCTCTCAAGCAAAGCCTTAAGCTATTCACCACTTTCTGAATGGCAGAACGAGGGTGGTCTAGAACAGATGACACTCAAAAACAAAAGACAAAAAATTACAACACGATTACGAACATTACAAGAATTGGAAAATGAGACACAACACTTTGCTAAACTGCTTTTTGGCTCTTTTTTTTTGGACCCTTCTTTGCTTTTTTGGGGTCTTTTCTTTTTTTTTTCCTTTTCCAGTTTTTTTTTCTTTTTTTCTCTGGAATTTTTCATTTTCTCTTTTTTTCCTCTTTTTTTTAGCCAGCAGTAGCATAACGAAAAAGAAATAAGAATGACACACAAACGACTTCCCCAAACCTATTCGAAAGAATAGGTTGGAGTACAAGACTTACGAAAAAGGAAAAATAAACTCACAACACAAAAATGAAAAACGAAAAACAAGTCTAATGATAGCGTAACCCCCTCCTGATGAATGTGTATTTTACACTTTCATTCGAGTCTTTTTCACTTATTTTATCTATCCTCTATGTTAATTTAGCTATATTTTAGTGTATTTTATTAGAATAGTGTCACGTTTCCCTTTAGATTTTATTTTACAGGTTTCGGTTGAAATTCGAGGATTTCCGGGCAATTATATTGAAGTTGACAAGGAATTGGTATTCCAGAAGCCTATTTGGAGTATCTGAAGGTTTCCGAATAGGATTTGCAGTCTAGGGGTCGAATCTGGAGGTTAGAAGGCCACTAGAAGTCAGAAACCGAGTCCGAAAAGGGGAAGAAATCTAAAAATGCGTCGAAAACGCGGAATTCCGCAAGAAATTCTCTGGGGCGAACCGCCCCAGACGTGGGGCGAACCGCCCCACAGTATTTCGAGGCCTATATATAGTTGCTCAGTTTTCTCCGAAAATCATACTTTTCCAGACCTACTTTCTCACCTCTCTCTGTAGTTTTAGGTAGGGACTTTGATGAATGTGTATTTTACACTTTCATTCGAGTCTTTTTCACCTATTTTAGCTATCCTCTATGTTAATTTAGCTATATTTTAGTACATTTTATTAGATTAGTGTCACGTTTCCCTTTAGATTTTATTTTACAGGTTTTGGTTGAAATTCGGAGATTTCTGGGCAATTATATTGAAGTTGACAAGGAATTGGTGTTCCAGAAGCCTATTTGGAGTATCTGAAGGTTTCCGGATAGGATTTGGAGTCTAGGGGCAGAATCTGGAGGTTAGAAGGCTACTAGAAGTCATAAACCGAGTCCGAAAATGTGAAGAAATCCAAAACCGAGTCGAAAACGCGGAAATTCCGCGAATTTACTGTGGGGCGAACCGCCGCAGCAGGGGGCGAACCGCCCCGGAGTTATTTCGGGCCTATATATAGTGCTCAGTTTTCTCTCCGAAAATCATATCTTTCCAAGCCTACTTTCTCACCTCTCTCTATAGTTTTAGGTAGGGACTTCCCAGGGCCTGTCCTGGGAGTTCCGTAGCTTAGGGGATACTTTTCATAGCAGATTGGAGCGCGTAGGATCGCAATCATCCGGAGATTGACAACCTTCGGTGACTTTGTATCTTACAGTTTTTATCTACTTATTTTATCTTCTTTCAATATGTTTTCTTCTATGATTTCTATTGATTGCATGCCTATTATGAGTAGCTAAACTTATCATTGGTGGTAGTATGTGAATTCTTAGCAAGGGAAGATAATCATGCTAATGGCTATATCGCGCATTATACTCCGTGTCATTGCTTTATTTCGTTGATCAGTTGTAACCAAAATTCTCGTATGTTGTATTGATCATTATGCACACTTGGACACTTGTCGACCATCAGACCAATTATCTTCGTAGTGTTGAATAATTACGAACACATTAGGACGTTAGTTGTTGACAAGTCAGACAAAATTATCTTCGTAGTGCTTAATACTTGCAACAGGACACTAGATTGATTCAAAGATCTCTATGCAAGACCGAGGAATTTATGCATGATTATCGACCCATTATGTTAAGAAGGACCATACTATCACCAATCTCCATTATCTGCTTGAAACCCCCTATTGCTATCTGTCTGCTGTTTTTATATTCTTAATTAGATTTGATAAAGCTAGTATAGTCCTGAGAGAACGACACTCGAGTCATTCTACTACTACACTACGGTTTTCGTTGTAGTTGTGGATTGCCTTTGGCTAATTACAAATTTATTTGATTGAATCTGACACGTTCATCAAATTGGCGCCGTTGCCGGGGTACTATACTCCTTTTTTCTATTTAATTTGTTTATATTTACAGCTTTAGATTCCTAATTCTTTTAGTTTTAGTTTTCCTTTTTAATCTCTCTCTGATACTGCTTTCCTAGTTTGTTTCTAATCACCTTTCCTAGTCTGTCACAGATAGTGTATGCCGCATACATGTTCTGCAGGAACACCGCTTGCTAATTCAATTGCTGAGATCGACAGAGTCTACCACCAAAGAAGGCGACTACTTGAAAGGCGCGCACTAGAGGAAATAGAGGAAACCGATTTCTCTGAATCTCTACTTAGTCTATTCAAGGAAACCTGACGGAATGGCAGAAGCTAGACCACTGAAGGCATGGGTACAACCCACCAAAGATCGTATGAGGGGACCGGCGATTGTTCTTTCGTCTGCAACCCGAGATCTGGAGATCAAGAACCACGCATTCCAACAACTTCCGAGGTTCTATGGCTTATCAAGGGAAGATGTGATGGGGTACTTGCACGATATCGATGATTTCGTCAACCAACTTCCACGACCCGGAGCTGACATAACCACGGATGAGTTAAGGATGAAGGTTTTTGCAATGGGACTTGGCGACAGAGCCAAGTCATGGCTGAGTTCTCTTCCAGCAGGCTCGCTGGACACTTGGGAAAAGGTTTTTTCAGCTTTTATGGAGAAATACTTCCCACACACTTTGACTACCGCGCTAAAGGCGCAGATCACTGGATTCAAGCAGGACTATGATGAGACCATCTACACCGCGTTCGAGAGGTTTCAAGATCTCACGAACAAGTGCCCTCATCATGGTTTTGAACTCTCTGACCTAGTCCAACACTTCTACAATGGACTAACCTTCGAGAACCAACAAGTGGTGGATTTCCAATGCCGAGGCAATATTTGGGAGGAAACCGCAGAAGCCGTCTGGGCAGTTTTCGAAAGGCTTGCTAAGGGTTCGCAGTTCAAGGACCCAAGTAGCAATGGTTAGGAGACGTGGACCTGAAGCTCCACCGACTCAAGAAGCCCCTATGTACAGGGGGGATGGGGATCAATTCGAGTGCTTTACCAACGAATTGAAGCAAGTTCTCAAGAGCGCCACCGGAACAACTGTTTCGAATGAAGTATGCCGAATATGCAAGAACTATGGGCATGGGGCTCATATGTGTAGATCGGAGCTGGCATACGATGATGGCAACTGGGCTCGAGGAGGAGAAGAAGAAGCCTTTGCTACGGAGTTTGGTGCTCAAGAAGTTAGCTACGGACAAGATGGTAGGAATCCACGAGGTGGATTTTGGAGAAGAGGATACCGTTACAATCAAGGATATGCACCGGCTAACCAAACTTATGGACCTAACCAAGACCGTAGTAGGCTGAACTATGGTAATGACCTACTGCGAAAACCCCGCTCCGAAAGAGCCACCGAAGTCGAAGACGGCTCAACTGATGGAGAACTTGCAAAAGATGGTCGATCACACACAAAGTTTTCTCAAACGTTATGAAGAAGATTCCGAGAAGACTAGGGCAAGGCTCGATAGGTTGGAAGAGAGCACTAGGCTTGCCCATCAAAAGATGCAAGAGTTGATAGACCGAAAACTGCCTAGCAGCACTGTGAAATCGAATGCCATTACATTGGCCAATGATGTACCTAACGAAATCACCATCAGGAAGGTTGTTAGGTGCAAGTGTTGCATGAAGGAAGAACTTCTACAGGCTAAGGAAGAAGAGAAGGACCTTGGTTCTGACACAAGTGATGAGGAGCAAGAGGATCCCGAACCACTCCCTAAAAGTTTCGATGTTAAGGTAGGGATTGGTGAGCTTGAGGACGTCCGTGCCACACTAGACACGGGATCCTACTTGAACATAATTCCTTTGAATGTGTTTGAAAAGAGCAACATTGGAAAACTATCTGAGCAAAGGGCTATAGTACAACTGGCGGATGGATCCTTTATGAGACCAGAGGGCGTTGTGAAAAATGTGTTGGTCAAGATTGGTGAAGCATCTATATACAGTAATTTTGTAGTTATGCCGGCGTCTGCACCTGGAACGGGGGATGTCATACTCTTAGGGCAAACATTCTTGACCAAGCTACGCTCCGTGATGGACATTTACCAAAGAACTTGCACTACCGAAGTGGATGGCAAGCAACACGTGTTGCAAGCCATACCTGATCCACCTGAACCGCCTGATTTTACTACTCACTACTGTGGTCTTGCAGCCTATATTCTTTCTTATTCACAGGTTCGTGGCATGGAAAGGAGATCAATGAAGGGGAAGCCGTAGTACCCGCAAAATGAAGAGATAGGCGCAGACAGGAGTCGAGTCAAAGACTTTAAACAATGACGCTATCCGGGAGGCAACCCGGAATTTTTATCGCTTTCTTTACTGCTTTTCTGCATGCATTCATTCTTGAACTATTTGCTTCTCGTATGCGAATTTGTTCATGTCAGTGTCGTATATGCTTATGTTTGAGTGAGATTTTTCGAGTGGTTTTTTAAAAAATTGGTTTCGGGATTTAAACCGCATTTTCTGACATCGGGACCCGTCTCCCCGCATTGGGGAGCACGGGCGAACCGCCCCACTTGGGGGGCGAACCGCCCCGTGGTGGGGCGAACCGCCCCACGGTCCCAGATCTTAAAAAATGCGGATTTCAACCCCAAAACCTTATTTTCTTCATTCTTCTTCATCCATCCTCCCAAAAAACCCGAAAAGTGCGATTTTACTTCTAAATCTTCATAACTTCTTCATTTCTTGACCAAATTGAGTGTTCTTTAGCTTAATTCGAAACCTATTACACGATCTATCATCCTATCCGAACAGATTTCATCCTAATTCGTTAGATTTGCAGATCTGAGGTATCATCCTTAGAACCCTAAATTTCAAATTTGGGGGTTTTCTATTTTGAGCTTCAATTATGCTTATTTGATGCATGGGTATGTTGTTTGTGTGATTAGACATGTTATTTACTATCAATTGCATGCTCAATTTTGCTTGGATTGTTGATTTGGGTATTTTGCTGCTAGATGATATATCTTGTTCTGCAATATGTCTTTATCTTTGGTTTGTTGCATATGAATGTGTTTATTGTTGTAATATTGGTAGATTTGACGTTAGAATACTTAATAGTTGAGTATGAGGATTTATGATGATAGAATTTTTTGCGCTGATATGGTATGAATTGAGCCTTGTTATCAAGGATATTGGTTGTCTAGTAAAGGCATGATGTGATGTACTGCATGTAGTAGTTACATTTGCATAATGAAGAAGCTAGGCTAGACATTACAGTTTGGGGAGCTTGATTGTTGATTTTCTCACTTGATTATTTTGCTCTTGCACTAGCATATATATTTGAGTCTGTTTTGTGTCATACGAGGTGCTAATCACTGTTTGTAGGTACCATACCAAGGGTAGGGAGCATTCATGTATGATTGCTGTGAAGAATCATGTCAAGGAAGGTGATCTCGCTAGATGTGCGTTCGAGCCAAGGGGTTTTGCAACAACGTCGTGGATTATCCAAGAGGAGGAGCTAGAGTATACCTGGAGTAAGGACTCCTATGCCTATTCATGCACCACCGAAGGAACAGAAACCGTTATTACATCATCACTCCATCACAAGGACTGCAAAGTTCGTGTGAACTGGAAGGCACCGGGGCATTCTCGCCGCGACGGATTTGATCTTGAGTTCGCAGTTGCTAGAAGGTTCCGAAGCGCTAGCTTGGTTCCAAAACATAATGACATGGGTACTCAGCACCTTGTTGGGGTGCCCCTTGCCTGCCTCTAGAAGGAGCATAACATTGATATTGGGAGCATCAACTGTAGAGAATGTGGATGACATTGGAAAACATGGAAGACAACCGCTGAATACCCGAACAGCTTGCTGTAACCTCCTTGGGGTGTGAAACGCCGGAGGGGAAGGACCTGATACCACTTGCCTTTCCCCTTCAACAGTTCACAAGCTATTGGAGAGATACCGGGTTGAATATTCCATAACAGAGGCAGCCAATCTTGAAGATTCCTTTCGAAACTGCAACTCTACTAGTGAGGATGTGCGTGATAGTCGTGACAATGAAGGCCATATGGGCAATAATGATTCTGATAGAGGAATTGTTCCTATACGGCCTATGATTGGAACTACCACGATTACCAGAAGACCTGATGACTCCCAATTAAGCTCGCAAAGGAGGCCCAATAACTCATAAGCAGCACACTCAGTCGACCGAGGCCAAACCATGGGGTAACATCTAGTATCACATCTTATTTCCTCATTTTCTTACTGCTAGGGACTAGCGTTAATTTCATGAGGGGGGATGGGATTTAAGTGATCTGATGTAGTTAGTTTGGAGCTTGACATTGGTAGGCTGAGTATAGTACCTCGCATGCTTTATCCATTTGCATTTGCACGTTTACTGCTTTCTTAGATTTTTAGGTTGCATTTCACTACATTCATCCTAGGATAGTCTTTCATGTTTTATATGGAGTTTATTGCCGAATTTTTTGAACTTTTTTATTGGGTAGATCAACTAGCTATGTCATTAATCGTATGCTTCATCTCTATGAATTTGTTTGAGGTTTTTCTCGCATGGTTTGTCATATTTATGTATTGCACTTAGTTAAGCATGGTAGTCTCGACATCACTTAGTGGTGTTTTCTCTACTGCGGTTCACGAAGGCCTTTATAATAGGATGATGCATGATAGGGTCTTATGGTTGTTTCCCGAGTAATTATGTACCTAAGAGGCAACAAGTCTTCACCATGCTTTGAGATTGCTAAATGCCTAGGAAGGAGGTAGTGTGAGGTTGTGTGATCCTTTGTTTATAACCTATTCTTCCGAATAGGTTTGGGGAGGGGGTTACACTATCATAGACTTGTTTCTGTTTTTCATTTTCGTATCGTGAGTTTATTTTCCTTTTCCGTAAATTTTGTACTCCAACCTATTCTTTCGAATAGGTTTGGGGAAGTCGTGTGAGTCATTTTGTTTCTCTCTTTGTTATGCTACTGCTGGCTAGAAAAAAAATCGAAAAAAAAGAAAGGAAAATTCCAGAAAAAAAGAAGAGAAAAAGAAAAAAGAAAAAAAGAATTTGGAAAGAAAAAAAGGAAAAAGAGAAGACCCCAAAAAAGCAAAGAAGGGTCCAAAAAAGAAAGCCAAAAGCAGTTTAGCAAAGTTTTGAGTCTTTTCCATTTTTGTATTGTTCGTGATCGTGTTTTTCTATTTTTTATCTTTTTTGTCTTGAGTGTCATGTGTTCTAGACCACCCTCGTCCTGCCATTCAGGAAGTGGTGAATAGCTTAAGACTTTACTTGAGAGATGGGTAGAATAGGGGAGTGTTATCTTTTATAGGGAACCCTCCTTCGTTTGATGAGAGCCAGTACTGGTTCGACCTCTTTTGAGGAAAAGTCTTAACATGGTGGAACAGCAGTAAGCCCTCAGTTTCATAGGCACGGGGCAACCATTCGTATCTTAGCATGCATCATTACGTCGTCACTGACTAGGTCCAGGTAGAGAATGTTACGAGAGACTATCTTGTCTTGACATAAGTGCTTATGTGGATGTGTATAAGTCAATCGAGGTATTCTTCAACCTATATTCATGCTTTGATTTATATGGTTTTTGTTCATATGTTATTTGGTAGATTCAGTAGATTAGTTTATTTTATTTGGCATGAAACTCCATTTTGAGTCTTGCATGTTTTTTGTATCAGAGTCTAGCTTAGTTGCTTGAGGACAAGCAAAGGTTCGGTTTGGGGAGTTTGATGAATGTGTATTTTACACTTTCATTCGAGTCTTTTTCACCTATTTTAGCTATCGTCTATGTTAATTTAGCTATATTTTAGTACATTTTATTAGATTAGTGTCACGTTTCCCTTTAGATTTTATTTTATAGGTTTTGGTTGAAATTCGGAGATTTCTGGGCAATTATATTGAAGTTGACAAGGAATTGGTGTTCCAGAAGCCTATTTGGAGTATCTGAAGGTTTCCGGATAGGATTTGGAGTCTAGGGGCCGAATCTGGAGGTTAGAAGGCTACTAGAAGTCATAACCGAGTCCGAAAAGGTGAAGAAATCCAAAACCGCGTCGAAAACGCGGAAATTCCGCGAATTTACTGTGGGGCGAACCGCCGCAGCAGGGGGCGAACCGCCCCGGAGTTATTTCGGGCCTATATATAGTGCTCAGTTTTCTCTCCGAAAATCATATCTTTCCAAGCCTACTTTTTCACCTCTCTCTATAGTTTTAGGTAGGGACTTCCCGGGGCCTGTCCTGGGAGTTTCGTAGCTTAGGGGATACTTTTTCATAGCAGATTGGAGCGCGTAGGATCGCAATCATCCGGAGATTGACAACCTTCGGTAAATTTGTATCTTACAGTTTTTATCTACTTATTTTATCTTCTTTCAATATGTTTTCTTCTATGATTTCTATTGATTGCATGCCTCTTATGAGTAGCTAAACTTATCATTGGTGGTAGTATGTGAATTCTTAGCGAGGGAAGATAATCATGCTAATGGCTATATCGCGCATTATACTCCGTGTCATTGCTTTATTTCGTTGATCAGTTGTAACCAAAATTCTCGTATGTTGTATGTATCATTATGCACACTTGGACACTTGTCGACCATCAGACCATTATCTTCGTAGTGTTGAATAATTACGGAACACATTAGGACGTTAGTTGTTGACAAGTCAGACCAAATTATCTTCGTAGTGCTTAATACTTGCAACAGGACACTAGATTGATTCAAAGATCTCTATGCAAGACCGAGGAATTTATGCATGATTATCGACCCATTATGTTAAGAAGGACCATACTATCACCAATCTACATTATCTGCTTGAAACCCCATATTGCTATCTGTCTGCTGTTTTTATATTCTTAATTAGATTTGATAAAGCTAGTATAGTCCTGAGAGAACGACACTCGAGTCATTCTACTACTACACTACGGTTTTCGTTGTAGTTGTGGATTGCCTTTGGCTAATTACAAATTTATTTGATTGAATCTGACACGTTCATCAGACTTCCCAGAGCCTGTTCTGGGGGTTCGTAGCTTAGGGGATACTTTTTCATAGCAGATTGGAGCTTGTAGGATCGCAATTCTCCGGAGATTGACAACCTTCGGTAACTTTGTATCTTACAGTTTATTCTACTTATTTTATTATATCTTTCAACATGTTTTCTTCTATGATTTCTGTTGATTGCATGCCTATTATGAGTAGCTAAACTTATCGTTGGTGGTAGTATGTGAATTCTTAGCGAAGGGAAGATAATCATGCTAATGGCTATATCGCGCATTATACTCCGTGTTATTGCTTTATTTCGTTGATCAGGCTCAGCCTAAATTCTCGTATGTTGTATTAATTATTATGCACAATTGGACCCTCGTCGACCTGTACGCGAGTTTATCTTCGTAGTGTTGAATAATTACGGAACACATTAGGACAATAGTGATTGACTTGTCAGACCCATTATCTTCGTAGTGCTTAATAATTGCAACAGGACATTAGATTGATCAAAGATCTCCATGCAAGACCGAGGAATTTATGCATGATTATCGACCCGTTATGCTTTGAAGGATCATACTATCACCAATCTCCATTATCTGCTAGAAACCCCTTTGCTATCTGTCTGCTGTTTTTATATTCTAAATTAGATTAGATAAAGCTAGTTATAGTCCTGAGAGAACGACACTCGAGTCATTCTACTGCTACACTACGGTTTTCGTTGTAGTTGTGGATTGCCTTTGGCTAAATAACAAATATTATTTGACTGAACCGGAACCGACAAATCCGCGTCCATCAAATTGGCGCCGTTGCCAGGGACTATACTCCTTTTTTCTGTTTAATTTGTTTATATTTTCAGCTTTCAATTCCTAATTCTATTAGTTTTAGTTTTCCTTTTTAATCTCTCTCTGATACTGCTTCCCTAGTCTGTTTCTAATTCTCCTTTCCTAGCCTTAGTAGTATTCGATATCTAGAAATATTCTCGATTTTCGAAATTTCTAACGAGGCTAATTTTTAGTTTTGAGTTACTCCTGATACAGATTTCCAGGTATGACGACCTTAAAAGCCCGCTTGACACCGACGTTCTCGCAAGTCAGGAGGGGGTCAGCTATATACTTGGAAGAAGAGTTATCGGGGTACGAGGTAACAAGCACCATAGTGAGAAGGATACCAAGGTTCGAAGAAGGAGAGGATATGAATCCAATAAGCTTCATCAGGTCCTATGAAGAGGAGATAGCAAAAGTTCCAGCAAAGGGGTTCACCGAGGATCAATTATGCAGGAAATTATTTCCTTTTGCTTTGGGATATGAACCGAGGATATGGATAGCAAGGTTAGCACCAGGATCACTAAAGACCTGGAGCCAAGTAGTAGAGGAGTTCTTGGCACGTTTCATGCCTTACCATGTGACGATTGCACTACGGAATCGGATCGAATACTTCAAGCAAGGAGAATACGAGCGATTCTGTGACACCTATGAACGTTTTGAGCTGTATAAACGTGAGTGCCCCCACCACCATTTCGACGATGGGGAGTTGATTTGGTTTTTTGTTGGAGGACTACGAGATGAAGTTAGGCTTCAAATAGATGGGATATGTGGAGGTTTAGAAGAATGTACAGTTGAAGAGGCAGTGAAGGTCTTTCAAACGTACGCCAATGGATCCGCACAATCCGAGAAAATAATGTCGAATGAAGTCGCCAACATATACTCAAATCAAGACAAAACTGACGGGTTATACGAAGGGTATTCTGAGGACGAAGACATCAGTGAGGAGGAGGAACTTGCGTTTTACGCAGGGATTAAAGCCATTGAGAGTGTCTTCGAGGTAGCACACGCAGGGCAAGCTGAGAACAATCTTCGCATCGAGAAGGCTTTTGAAGCGATCGAAGTAACTGAGCAACTTATCAAAGAACTTAGCCTACTGAAGTGTGGAAGGTGCGGTAAAGAAGTCGAGGATACCCCACAGGAAGTAGTGAGCAAACCATCCGAGGTGAGGAGCGAATCACCCCCCAACTCCAGGGAACCGGTCAATCCTAGTCCTGCCGATGAGACATCTGAAGCTGATCCCGAACAACCTCCAGCTGTTGCTACTGAGGAGAATGAGTGCGAAGAGGTGAATCTACTGCTCCGAGGAGGCAAGATGACCAAAATTCCTAACTTCGTACGTCCTAAGCGGGTAGAATCTACTGAGATCGATAATAGAGGGCCGAGCACAGAACAAGAGGTTAGCGGAAGTTCCAAAGAACCTCAAGAAGTTCCGGAAAGGAATGATGAACCAAGACCATCTGTAATAGACATAGATGATGACGAAGTCGAAGATGGAACTAGTATACCAGGAGAACATCACAAATCTTCCAATCCATATGTGCCTCCGAAGCCACATGTGCCATACCCGAGTCGGATCAAACCAGCCAAGAAGGATATTCAAGATTCACCCTTATTCCAACGCCTGTCAAAAGTGGAAGTCAATGTACCTCTCTTAGAGTTAATCCAGAACATCCCAGCTTATACGAAATTCTTTCGTGAGATCAAGAAAAAAAGGATTACTACAGGAAAGGAAGTGAATGGGGTTGAAACAGTCAACTCGATTGCCGGATTGCCCATGAAGAAAAAGGATCCTGGAAGCTTCATCATCGACATCGCCTTAGGGAATGGACGAACTACAAAAGCAATGCTCGACTTAGGAGCTAGCATTAACTTAATGCCGTATTCAGTATACAAGGCCCTGGAACTCGGAGAATTAACACCAACTGATATGGTCGTCCAAATGGCAGACCAAAGTGTGAAGCGGCCAGTCGGGATAATAGAAGACATCCTTGTGAAAGTGGACAAATTGATAATCCCAGCTGATTTTGTAGTAATGAAGTCCGCGGACGAGGGAAAGAGCCATATCCGTGAGCACGTAGTACTACTTGGAAGACCATTCATGGCAACCACCAACACATGCCTTGAACTTAAGGGCAAGAAAATAACCATGGAGGTAATGGGCGAGAAGATTGAGTTGGTAGGATGTAGCATCAGAGATAAGGAAGTTGCGGAGGAGTTAAAATTTGTCGATTGCTACGAATCCGTAATTCCTGAATTTCATCATAGCCATAGTAATCGCGAATCACTTGAGGAGGCACTAACAATGCAAGCTGAGACGTGCTACATGACCGAAGAGGCAAGGGAACTAGTTGAAATAATGAATAGCACCCCAGAAATTCCCGCAGGAGAAGAGGTACTTGAACCTTTAGATGATGAAGAAGAAGAAAGAGGGTTTCCTGAAGAACCTAGCTTAGAATTAAAACCACTTCCTGCGCACCTCAAGTATGTGTACTTAGGAGAAAATCAGAAGAAGCCTGTAATTATCTCCTCACATCTCTCCGACAATGAAGAAAGTAAGCTGATTGAAATATTGAAGGAAAATTCCACAGCTATAGGATGGGGGATCAGTGATATCACAGGAATTAGCCCTACAAGATGCGTGCACAACATCACTCTAGAACAAGATGCCAAACCAGTTAGGCAACCTCAGCGAAGGATAAACCCAGCCATGCAAGAGGTAGTAAAAAAGTAAGTGATCAAGTTGCTAGATGCAGATATGATTTACCCCATTCCTGATAGTCGATGGGTTAGCCCGGTACATGTGGTTCCTAAGAAATCAGGAGTCACGGTAGAAGAGAATGAGAAGGGAGAATTCGTACCAGTTAGGAATCTTTTGCTATCTTTTAGCCTTGTTTTTTTGTTAGTTTTGTAGAATAGTGTCACGTTTTGTGTTTTCTGCATTTTCAGGCACTTAGGTACGAAACGGCGTTTTTGGAGCTAAAAACGAGCCTTTTTGATGGAAAAGATGGCCCCGTTGAAGTTCCCCAATCTCCGTGGCTTGTTCGTAAGTGTTTGAGCATCAATAAGCATCGAGAAGGATGAGTCCAAGGCACCCGAGGGCCGTGCGAGGGCAAAAAGATTGAGTTTGAAGACAAAAATCTGCCCAGGAGCCAAGCTAAGCGCATGGAATAGTGAAGCGCTCCGCTTCATTTTCCAGGAGCTTTGGCACAGAAGCCAAGCGAAGCGCTTGGAGGGCCAAAGCGCTTCGCTTGCCAAGCGCTCCGCTTGGCAGCGGTTACGTTTTCGTATTTTCCTTCTTAGATCTGATCTTCAGTCATTTTTTGAATATCTTTTGAACTGTAGCTTCGTTTTGGAGAGCTCCTAAGCCCCAAAACTCAGAGAAAACTCAGATTACATTGTATTTTAGCTTGGGATTCAAGATTTTGATTGGAATTCATCCGTTGTAATCATCTACGGAGAGGTTTTCTTTGATTTCCACCGATTAGTGACAGCTTTGGTGGTAACTTGTATCACTCTCTTGTCTTGTAGTTTTATATGATGTACTCTGATTATTATTCATATGAATTGATGTCTATGTTGATGAATATTAGTAGCTAAATCTTTTGTGTTGGTGGTAGAATGTAGAATATGTATGCTATGGGTTATGTTTATGCTTACATGAGATTGTGATTCAATCTTGCTGCAAATTCCTTCATATGATTCTTAGTTGCCTATAAAATATATTCGAATTGAGTATAGTGACAAACTCTTGGTCAATGAAAGCTATAGGATTGTATGTTAGAGATTTGCAGCATGCTAGATAAATGGTGTTAGTGACAAGCACCTCTAAAGTATTGATAGTGGTCTTTTATGATGTGTGTCTTGAAAGTTACCTAGACGAGTTGCTTAGCAGACTTAATCGAAGGTTTTACGCACTGAACTTGTGAGCATATTCGTAACCCATGCATGTGTATTTGATTTCTACCACCAACCGTTTTTCAAACTTGATTACATCAATCTGATTTCTCGTTGCTTTGTTCTAAGGGAACAATTCTACAAACAATTGAACTCGTGGACTGAAATTACTAGCAAAAACCTCAAGCAAAGCCACGTTAGGTCCCAAGAGAACGACACTCGGGGACAACTTGCCATTGCACTCTAGTTTGTGTAGTGATAAGTGTTCTTAGACTTTTAAACAAATTTAATTGGTGAAAAACGACATCATCAATTTGGCGCCGTTGTCGGGGACTTAACTCCTTTGGTTGGTGTTTTGGTTTTTTTCAGCCAACATCTCTTCTTTGTCTCATTTCTGTTTTTGTTTCTTTTTGCTTGAGATACTCACTATCTTGTATTTCAGGTGAGTGCATGCCTAGAACTCGAACGGGTGGACCTATTATTGAACCTTTTGTAGACGAGATCGATCGTTTGTTTCAAAGGAGGAATTTGAATCTCGAGTTTGAAGGAGTAGCATCTAGAGCTTCCACTTCTGATATTCGAGAAGAGTCTTCTTCTTATCTTTTGGAGCCAATTCTTGAATCTGTTTATTTGGAAGGTGAAATGGCGGAGCGTCCTATACGTACACTTACTAAGCCTACGGTTGGGGCTAGAGGACCAACAATTGTCCTCAATGATGCCACAAGGAACTTGGAGATCAAGAATCACATGTTCCAACAACTTCCCAAATTCTATGGGATGGCTAATGAGGACGTGATAGGGTACTTGAATGAGCTCGAGAATTTTGTTCTCCATCTTGGGCGACCAGGAGCTAGTGTTACGGATGATGATCTCCGTATGAATGTCTTTTCTATGGGGCTAGGTGATCGTGCAAAGGCTTGGCTTAATACTTTGGAGGCCGGGTCTTTGACAACATGGGATCTATGTTTTGATAAGTTCATGGAGCGTTACTACCCCGCTTCCAAGACGATGGCTATGAAGAGCCAAATTAGCTCCTTCGAGCAGAGGTATGATGAGCCTTTCCACGAGGCCTATGATCGATTCATGGGGTTGCATCATCGATGCCCACATCACGGGTATGATAAAGGTCAGCTTCTCCAATTCTTTTACAATGGTTTACATCCCGAGATTCAATCTCAAGTGGATAGTATTTGTGGAGGTAGTATGGGGGAGTTGCTTCCTTCTCAAGCTCAAGTGAAGCTGGACATGATGTACCGGAACTCTCAAAACCGGAATGTGAGGGCTCGTGTGCTCCAAAAGGAGCAAAGAGGTGAGGCCAAGGTAGTGGTAGAACAAAATGTCTTCGATGGGTTAGCCCATGAAGTGAAGCAAGCTTTGAGGCAAAGCGTTCCTTCTCCTACTACGGAAGTTTGTGGTGTGTGCAAGAACTATGGGCACCCGGCCTATTTATGCCGTTCTGAATTTGCTACAGAGCAATATATCACGAACGATGTCCATCAAGAAGTGTATGCTGCTGAGGCAGAGCAAGTAGTTGGAGATGTGAACTACGGGCAAGGATATGGCAATGTGAGGCCACAAAACCGTGGACCCCGAGGTGGGTACCAGAATCAAGGCAACCGTGGTTATCTTCATAACCCGGATCAAAATGCCTATGGGCCTAATCAAGATAGAAGTCGTCTCAGCTATGGGAACAATTGGTATGAAGGAGCACCGCCTTCAAATCCTACACCTCCACCTCAGGTTGCTAGCTCGGGACCACAAGGTGGAGGGGTGCTTCCTTCACCACTTGTCTCTTCTCTCAACGATCTTGTGTTGAAAACAAATAAGTTTATGGAGCATTACTATCGTAATGAAGCTACTAACAATCAGCGGTTTGAGAAGCTTGAGGCTAGTAGTAGCAACCTCCATAAGAAGTTGCAAGAGTTGATAGATCGGGGGGCTAGTAGAGAGCAAGGGAAGTTTCCCGGGAACACGGAGAAGGCTATGGCCATAAGCGTGGTGACTGATTTGCCCGTGGAGATCACGGTTGTGCGAGACAATGCACTAGTTGAGGTGCCAAGTTGCAAGATAACTGAAACTTGCAAGGTGAGTGAGGAGGTCGAGACTCCTAAGGTGGTTATGGAAGAGGAAGTTGTCACACAATCTGATGTGATAGTTGAAGAGGTGAAAGAAAACTCATCGTCTGAGGATGAGATGGTGGATATGGTGGAAGTGCCCATCCAAGAGAGCTTCGATATTGAAATCGGCTTGGGGAAGAAGGACGGAATAGTGGCAACTCTAGACACGGGAGCGGGTGTGAATGTTATACCCTTGAACGTGTATGAAGAGTCGGGTTTGTCTGACTTGAGACCTATGAAATGCATGGTGCAATTAGCGGATGGGTCCATGAAAAAGCCGTTGGGTGTGATTGAGAACTTGGCGGTGAGGGTTGCCGGTGTAGAGGTGAAGACTAATTTCATCGTTATGCCTACATCTTCTGCTAAGCTCAAGGATGTGGTTCTCTTGGGTAGAGCCTTCATCAACAAAGTGCGTATGGTCATAGACATGTATCGCCGAACATGTCACTTTGAGGTAAATGGCAAGCAACACACGTTGCGAGCCATTGTTGATTCATGTGCTTATGTTGATACTAACGAACTTGTAGGATTTTTTGGTCCACTTTATGTTCGTCAAGATGTGCAGGGAATTGATGCTTTGAGAGGCAATTGGAGGGGGAAGTCTAGTACCCAAGGTGAAATCAATTCCGCATGAGTTGTGAAGAGTCGAGCCAACGACTTTTAAACGAAGGCGCTTCTCGGGAGGCAACCCGAGGTTGTAGGTACTTGCATATAGATTAGAAGCACGTTTAAAATTTTGTTTCGTTGATTAGACAAGGTTTTTGGGGTGAAAATTTAGCAAAAGTCGAAAAAATATGGAATTGGGAGCTTCAGGTCCCAAGCGAACCGCTTGGAAAGCCCAAGCGGTCCGCTTGAATTTCCAGTAAGAATGAAAATTCTTACTGGAAATCCAAGTGGAGCGCTTGGCAGTTCCCAAGCGGACCGCTTGCCAAGCGCTTCGCTTGGGACGCCCAAGCGCTTCGCTTGGCTTTCCTTAAGAAAGCTAAGCGGGGCACTTGTGTATCAAAGCTCCCCACTTCGTTTTTCTTCCTCCATTGCCGATTTAGCACCCCAAAAATCTCAATCTCTCTCAATTCTCCACCAATTCTTACAATCTTGTGCATTTTACAAAGCCCATCACCCCCTCTATCATCTAAACTGATCAAATTTCACGTTTGAAGCATCCATAACAAGGAATCAAATGTACCTCTCATGAACCCTAACTTTCTTGAATTTGGGATTTTATCTTAATTAGCTTCAATTGTGTTATGCATTGGTGAATTAGAGTTTAATGATGATAGTTGAGCATGTTTCTTACTAGATGTGATGTCTACATTCGAATTTTGCTCCTCTTGATTTATGATGTATTCTATTGCTCGAATTCTTGCTATATAATTGTTTAATGATTGTTAGCCTTGAATTTGAGTTATGTTATGATTATGGTGATGTTGTGATTGCATGAGAATGTGTTGGATTGGTTGGGTAATTCAATTGGAGAGTTTGTTTGCTTGGTTTAGATTCGTATGGATTTATCGTAACGAAGTGTTAAAGCTTCTCGATTTGTTCATATGAACTTTAGCAAGCCCTCAAACTCACCATGAGATTACTTGAGTGAGTATTGGAGTCTAGGAGTCAAGTCTAAGTCTCATTGTCTCTTGAAGTTATCTAATAAGATTATTCTAGGTACAATGGCATCGAGAAGAACCAAGAGATCAAGGGGAGAAGGGACCTCGAGTGCCCAACAAACGGCCACACCCGGCGAGTATCGCCAATTGGGGAGGGCAAGGCAATTCGAAGCGAGTTTCCATGCCCATAAGCACACCTACATTTCTGAGAGGAGCATTCGCTTCACGGCTGGTGAGAGCGAGTTGGATGGTGCCAGAGAGCTCAACAAGCTCATTACTGAGCGAGGCTGGAAGTACTATGGCGAGGTCATGCTAAATTGGGACCAAGCGGTAGTGGAGGACTTCTACATTGCCTTCACGGACTACAATGAACGGACCGGTGAGGTTCCCGTCCGCGGTGTTGGGGTCGAGTTTACTCCTTTGAGCATCACTAGCTTCATTATGCGATTGGATAGGCCACTGGCGCGGGATCCAAACTGCCAGCCTGCATCCAACGAGAGATTTGATCCCGCGGAGCTCTATGTCTACGACCGGGAGTCTGATCATTACCCCATGGAGATACTGAATGGCATTACCATGGAAGATTTTGAATTGCCTGATGAACCACCCCGGATTTTGCGCCACAACGATCTCACATTCGAGGCAAGGATGATGTTGAAGTTCGTTCAAGCCAATCTGATTCCTAGCACACATGATTCCGAGGTTCAGTCCTATTACGGAGTCTTAGTCTATGCTCTCTTGCATGATTTGCCTCTCACTCCTGGCATCGTCATCTTCGAGGAATTCAAGCGCCGCCGTAATGCAAACCGGAAGCTTGCCTTTGGTAACTTGATCACGGGCATGTGCAAGGAGGCCGGAGTTCCCGACCTCGTACTGGACAAGAAGCCAAAGAAATCCATCAACATTGATACGTACAATGAGATGTACGGGACTTGGTGCACTCAGCAAGGAGAACCCATGCAACCAAGAGTTACGCGCCATGTGACACCTCCTCCACCTCCGCCTACGGCCGGACAAGGAAGCTTCGACTTCTCGGGGTTCAACCAGATCTTGGTCGATCAGGTTGGTAGCTTCCAAACCACCATGTTGGAGGCTCAGTCGACCCAGCTTACCCAGCAATTCCGGGGATTGGAGGAGCAGCGTTGGGATGATTACCAGAGGCGTGTAGATCAGCGTTGGGAGGCCGCTCGAGCAGAGGACACTAGGCGTTGGAGAGCCCACAAAGAGGAGATGATGAACCGCCATGATGCCCTAGCTCGCCGAATTTCGGGTTATCCTTTCTATGATCAGACCGGTGGTAGTGGGAGTGCCTTTCCTAACACCCCCTACGACCCCTTCTCCTAGAGACATCAGCCGACAGGGGCCACATTTATCGGTAGTATTTTTATATTATCGTTATTTTGGCTTGTTTACTATTGTTGGTTGAAACTCTTTTCATTTCGATTTGGTTGTATGATGTTACGACTTATGACTCTTGTACTCTTTATTTGCTTTTGTAGTTGTGGCCTGTGTGCCTTTTGTCGTGATTCGTTTAGTCTAGTTTTGTCTTGGTGCCTTAGGTGATTTAAGATAGGAAAAAAAACGTTGAAAATCTGGAAACAGAGCCAAGCGAAGCGCTTGAAAGGGCCAAGCGGTCCGCTTGAAATTCCAGAAAGTTTTGTATCTTTCTGGAAATTCAAGCGGAGTGCTTGGAACCTCCCAAGCTCCCCGCCAAGCGGTCCGCCTGGTCCCTGTACCCAGATTTTCCTCGTTTTTTCCATTCTTCTCACCTTTGCGCATGATGAACGCGAGTTTGTCAGTCCCGGTTCAGTCAAATAAATTTGTTATTTAGCCAAAGGCAATCCACAACTACAACGAAAACCGTAGTGTAGTAGTAGAATGACTCGAGTGTCGTTCTCTCAGGACTATAACTAGCTTTATCTGTTTAACAAGAAAATATAAAACAGCATATAGAAAGCAATAGGGGGTTTTCAAGCAGATAATGGAGGTTGGTGATAGTATGGTCCTTCTTAACATAATGGGTCGATAATCATGCATAAATTCCTCGGTCTTGCATAGAGATCTTTGAATGAATCTTGGGTCCTGTTGCAAGTATTAAGCACTACGAAGATAATATGGGTCTGACTCATCAACAACTAACGTCCTATTGTGTTCCGTAATCATTCAACACTACGAAGATAATTAGTCTGATTGGTCGACAATTTAGGTATGCCAACTTCGATCTACACATATGAGCTCCATGTCCATAGTTCTTGCATATTCGGCATACTTCGTTCGAAACAGTTGTTCCGGTGGCGCTCTTGAGGACTTGCTTCAATTCGTTGGTAAAGCACTCGAATTGATCCCCATTCCCCCTGTACATAGGGGCTTCTTGAGTCGGTGGAGCTTCAGGTCCACGTCTCCTAACCATTGCTCTTGGGTCCTTGAACTGCGAACCCTTAGCAAGCCTTTCGAAAACAGCCCAGACGGCTTCTGCGATTTCCTCCCAAATATTGCCTCGGCATTGGAAATCCACCACTTGTTGGTTCTCGAAGGTTAGTCCATTGTAGAAGTGTTGGACTAGGTCGGAAAGTTCAAAACCATGGTGAGGGCACTTGTTCGTGAGATCTTGGAACCTCTCGAACGCGGTGTAGATGGTCTCATCATAGTCTTGCTTGAATCCAGTGATTTGCGCCTTAAGCGCGGTAGTCAGAGTGTGCGGGAAGTATTTCTCCATGAAAGCTGAAAAAACCTTTTCCCAAGTGTCCAGCGAGCCTGCTGGAAGAGAGCTCAGCCATGACTTGGCTCTGTCGCCAAGTCCCATAGCAAAAACCTTCATCCTCAACTCATCCGTTGTTATGTCAGCTCCGGGTCGTGGGAGTTGGTTGACGAAATCATCGATATCGTGCAAGTACCCCATCACATCTTCCCTTGATAAGCCATAGAACCTCGGAAGTTGTTGGAATGCGTGGTTCTTGATCTCCAGATCTCGGGTTGCAGACAAAAGAAATATCGCCGGCCCCGTCATACGATCCTTGGTGGGTTGTACCCATGCCTTCGGTGGTCTAGCTTCTGCCATTCCGTCGATTTCCTTGAATAGACTAATTAGAGATTCAGAGAAATCGGTTTCCTCTATTTCCTCTAGTGCGCGCCTTTCAAGTAGTCGCCTTCTCTGGTGGTAGACTCTATCGATCTTAGCAATTGAATTAGCAAGCGGTGTTCCTGCAGAACGTGTATGCGGCATACACTATCTGTGACAGACTAGGTAAAGTGATTAGAAACAAACTAGGAAAGCAGAGAGAGACTAAAAAGGAAGACAAAAACTAAAAGAATTAGGAATCTAATGCTGTATATATAAACAAATTAAACAGAAAGAAGGAGTATAGTCCCCAGCAACGGCGCCAATTTGATGAACGCGAGTTTGTCAGTCTCGGTTCAGTCAAATAAATTTGTTATTTAGCCAAAGGCAATCCACAACTACAACGAAAACCGTAGTGTAGTAGTAGAATGACTCGAGTGTCGTTCTCTCAGGACTATAACTAGCTTTATCTGTTTAACAAGAAAATATAAAACAGCAGATAGAAAGCAATAGGGGGTTTTCAAGCAGATAATGGAGGTTGGTGATAGTATGGTCCTTCTTAACATAATGGGTCGATAATCATGCATAAATTCCTCGGTCTTGCATAGAGATCTTTGAATGAATCTTGGGTCCTGTTGCAAGTATTAAGCACTACGAAGATAATATGGGTCTGACTCATCAACAACTAACGTCCTATTGTGTTCCGTAATCATTCAACACTACGAAGAAAATTAGTCTGATTGGTCGAAATAGGCTTGGAAAAGTATGATTTTCGGAGAGAAAACTTGCAACTATATATAGGCCCGATTTTTGCCCGCGGCGGTTCGCCTCTTGGCTGGGGCGGTTCGCCCCACAGTGTAAACGCGGAATTTCCACGTTTTCGACGCGGTTTTGGATTTCTTTGCCTCTTCGGACTCGGTTTCAGACTTCTAATGGCCTTCTAACCTCCAGATTCGACCCCTAGACTCCAAATCCTATCCGAAAACCTTCAGATACTCCAAATAGGCTTCTGGAACACCAATTCCTTGTAGACTTCAATATAATTGCCCGTAAATCTCCGAATTTCAACCAAAACCTGTAAAATAAAATCTAAAGGGAAACGTGACACTATTCTAATAAAATGTACTAAAATATAGCTAAATTAACATAGAGGATAACTAAAATAGGTGAAAAAGACTCGAATGAAAGTTTAAAATACACATTCATCAGCGCACCCGTTTTCACATGTTTCTTAAGTCCTTTCAGGTACTACTCATATATAGGAGATTGGACACGAACCTTTATCTCAGGGAAGTGTACTTTCAATCCAATTTTTCCTTTTCATTCAACTTTTCTTTGCTCGAGGACGAGCAAAAGTTTAGGTTTGGGGAGGGGGTATTGGATTTTCAGTACTATATGCTTGTGTTGTTCGTACATGCCTGATTTTACTCAAGTTCATGTGATTTGTCGTGTTTTTTCAAATTTTTGCATGCATATCATCCATAGATTAGTTGTTGCACGTTGTCGTGTGTGGAGTTTATTGCCAAGTCTTTTGAACTTTTTTATTGAGTAGACTAAGTGTTTATGACCTTTGATCATATGTTGCATCACTTTGCAAGTAGTTTGAGGCTTGTCTCGCTTGGTTCGTCACATTCGCATGTGCACTAGTTAAGCTTAGTAGTCTCGACATCACCTTGAGTGGTGTTTCTTCTGCTGCGGTTCACGATGGCCTTATAAAATGATGCATGTTAGAGTCTATGGTTGTAACCCGTGTAATTATGTACGTAAGAGGCGACAAGTTCTTCACCTCGATTAGAGATTGCCAAATGCCTAGGAAGGAGGTAGTGTGAGGTGTGCGTTTCCTTGTATTAAACCTATTCTATCGAATAGGTTTGGGGAGGGGGTTGCCTTATTTGATCTTGTCTTTCGTCTTTGAGTCGTTGTAAAGTTTTCTTTTTCTTTTTGTGTCCCAACCTATTCTTTCGAATAGGTTTGGGGAGGTGTCTTTGTAAAGAGTATTTCCTTTTTTCTTTTTCGTCTTTGTGCTCAAACCTATTCTTTCGAATAGGTTTGGGGAGGTGTTTTTGACACTTAGTACTGCTGTTTGCCCCTATAAAAAAAAAAAAGAGAAAGAGAAAAAGAAAAGAAGAAAAAAAAAAAGTGAAAAGAAAAAGAGAAAATAAAAAATAAAAAAGAAGAAGAAAGAAAATAAAGAATAAGACCCTAAAGCAAAAGAAGGATCGTTGCAAGCCAAAAGCAGTCTAGTAAAGTGTCAAGTGTCATGTAAATATTTGTTATTGAAGTTATCGAGTTGTAAATTCTATCTTTCGTTTCATGTCGCCTTTGTCCAAGGCCTGTTCTTGACCACCCTCGTCTTGCTATTCAAGAAGTGGTTGAAAGAGGCTCATTCTTGAGAATCTGGGTAGAATAGGGGAGAGTTATCTTTCTAAGGGAACCCTCCTTCGTTTGATGAGAGCCAGTATTGGTTCGCCCTCTCTTGAGGAAAAGTCTCGCTTGGTGAATGATGAACGCGAGTTTGTCAGTCCCGGTTCAGTCAAATAAATTTGTTATTTAGCCAAAGGCAATCCACAACTACAACGAAAACCGTAGTGTAGTAGTAGAATGACTCGAGTGTCGTTCTCTCAGGACTATAACTAGCTTTATCTGTTTAACAAGAAAATATAAAACAGCAGATAGAAAGCAATAGGGGGTTTTCAAGCAGATAATGGAGGTTGGTGATAGTATGGTCCTTCTTAACATAATGGGTCGATAATCATGCATAAATTCCTCGGTCTTGCATAGAGATCTTTGAATGAATCTTGGGTCCTGTTGCAAGTATTAAGCACTACGAAGATAATATGGGTCTGACTCATCAACAACTAACGTCCTATTGTGTTCCGTAATCATTCAACACTACGAAGAAAATTAGTCTGATTGGTCGACAAGTGTCCAAGTGTGCATAATGATCAATACAACATACGAGAATTTTGGTTTCAACTCATCAACGAAATAAAGCAATGAGACGGAGTATAATGCGCGATATAGCCATTAGCATGATTATCTTCCCTCGCTAAGAATTCACATACTACCACCAACGATAAATTTAGCTACTCATAGGCATGCAATCAATAGCAATCATAGAAGAAAACATATTGAAAGAATATAAAATAAGTAGATAAAAGTTGTAAGATACAAAGTTACCGAAGGTTGTCAATCTCCGGATGACTGTGGTTCTACGAGCTCCAATCTGCTATGAAAAAGTATCCCCTAAGCTATGGAACTCCCAGGACAGGCCCCGGGAAGTTCCTCCCTAAAACTATAGAGAGAGGTGAGAAAGTAGGCTTGGAAAAGTATGATTTTCGGAGAGAAAAATCGCAACTATATATAGGCCCGAAATTCTTCTGGGGCGGTTCGCCCGAGGCACGGGGTGGTTCGCCCCCCAGTATTTCGCGGAATTTCCGTGTTTTTCGACGCGGATTTGGATTTCTTCACCTTTTCGGACTCGGTTTCAGACTTCTAATGGCCTTCTAACCTCCAGATTCGACCCCTAGACTCCAAATCCTATCCGGAAACCTTCAGATACTCCAAATAGGCTTCTGGAACACCAATTCCTTGTAGACTTCAATATAATTGCCCATAAATCTCCGAATTTCAACCAAAACCTGTAAAATAAAATCTAAAGGGAAACGTGACACTATTCTAATAAAATGTACTAACATATAGCTAAATTAACATAGAGGATAGCAAAATTAGGTGAAAAAGATTCGAATGAAAGTGTAAAATACACATTCATCAGTGAACAGTAGTAAGCCCTCGGTTTCATAGGCATGGGGCAATTGTAGTATGATAACATGCATCATTGAGTCGTCACTGACCAGGTCCAGGTAGAAGATGTTACGAGAGACTCCTTTGTTTAACCAAGTGCACATGAGAATGTGTATATTCGCAATCGAGACATTCTTCAACCTGCTTGCATGTCATGCTCATTTGGATTTGTTCATAAGCATTTGGTAGATTCAATAGATTAGTTCACTTTACTTGGCATGAGACTCCTTTTGTGTTGCATTTATGATAGTTTGTTGCTTGAGGACAAGCAAAGGTTTGGTTTGGGGAGTTTGATGAACGTATTTTTGACGCGTTCATCTTGTCTTTTTTACCTTCTTTTGCTATCTTTTAGCCTTGTTTTTTTGTTAGTTTTGTAGAATAGTGTCACGTTTTTTGTTTTCTGCATTTTCAGGCACTTAGGTACGAAACGGCGTTTTTGGAGCTAAAACGAGCCTTTTTGATGGAAAAGATGGCCCAGTTGAAGTTCCCCAATCTCCGTGGCTTGTTCGTAAGTGTTTGAGCATCAATAAGCATCGAGAAGGATGAGTCCAAGGCACCCGAGGGACGTGCGAGGGCAAAAAGATTGAGTTTGAAGACAAATATCTGCCCAGGAGCCAAGCTAAGCGCATGGAATAGTGAAGCGCTCCGCTTCATTTTCCAGGAGCTTTGGCACAGAAGCCAAGCGAAGCGCTTGGAGGGCCAAAGCGCTTCGCTTGCCAAGCGCTCCGCTTGGCCTCTCCAAGCGGTCCGCTTGGCAGCGGTTACGTTTTCGGATTTTCCTTCTTAGATCTGATCTTCAGTCATTTTTTGAATATCTTTTGAACTGTAGCTTCGTTTTGGAGAGCTCCTAAGCCCCAAAACTCAGAGAAAACTCAGATTACATTGTATTTTAGCTTGGGATTCAAGATTTTGATTGGAATTCATCCTTTGTAATCATCTACGGAGAGGTTTTCTTTGATTTCCACCGATTAGTGACAGCTTTGGTGGTAACTTGTATCACTCTCTTGTCTTGTAGTTTTATATGATGTACTCTGATTATTATTCATATGAATTGATGTCTATGTTGATGAATATTAGTAGCTAAATCTTTTGTGTTGGTGGTAGAATGTAGAATATGCATGCTATGGGTTATGTTTATGCTTACATGAGATTGTGATTCAATCTTGCTACAAATTCCTTCATATGATTCTTAGTTGCCTATAAAATATATTCGAATTGAGTATAGTGACAAACTCTTGGTCAATGAAAGCTATAGGATTGTATGTTAGAGATTTGCAGCATGCTAGATAAATGGTGTTAGTGACAAGCACCTCTAAAGTATTGATAGTGGTCTTTTATGATGTGTGTCTTGAAAGTTACCTAGACGAGTTGCTTAGCAGACTTGATCGAAGGTTTTACGCACTGAACTTGTGAGCATATTCGTAACCCATGCATGTGTATTTGATTTCTACCACCAACCGTTTTCCAAACTTGATTACATCAATCTGATTTCTCGTTGCTTTGTTCTAAGGGAACAATTCTACAAACAATTGAACTCGTGGACTGAAATTACTAGCAAAAACCTCAAGCAAAGCCACGTTAGGTCCCGAGAGAACGACACTCGGGGACAACTTGCCATTGCACTCTAGTTTGTGTAGTGATAAGTGTTCTTAGGCTTTTAAACAAATTTAATTGGTGAAAAACGACATCATCACTTCCCTTTACCATTTATAGATGACATGCTAAACCGCCTTGCGGGGCGGAAGTTTTATTGTTTTCTTGATGGTTTATCAGGTTTCTACCAGATTCCGATTGCACCGGAGGATCAGGAGAAGACGACATTCACTTGCCCATTCGGAACATTTGCTTATAGGAGGATGCCATTTGGATTATGCAATGCTCCCGCCACTTTTCAAAGGTGCATGCTTTCTGTTTTCTCTGGCATGGTAACTGAATTTGTTGAAGTTTTCATGGATGATTTTTCCCTTTTTGGTGATTCCTTTGATGAATGCTTGCAAAGATTAGATCTAGTTTTGAAAAGGTGCATCGAATGCAACTTGACCTTAAGCTGGGAAAAGAGTCATTATATGGTTAGAGAAGGCATTGTTCTAGGACATGTAGTTTCTGAAAGGGGAATGGAGGTAGACAAGGCTAAGATTGAAATCATTGAAAAACTTCCCCCACCTACTTGTTTGAAAGAATTGCAGTCTTTTCTTGGCCATGTAGGTTTTCATAGGAGGTTTATTAAAGATTTTTCAAAAATTGCCAAACCTTTAAGGAAAAGCTTGTTTCTGCTCCCATTGTTGTGCCACCTGACCGGAATCTTCCTTTCGAAATTATGTGTGATGCTTCAAATTTTGCTATGGGTGCTGTTTTATGCAAAAAAGTTGATAAGCAGTATCGTGTGATTTATTATGTCAGTAAGACTCTGGACTCTGCAGGTTAATTATACAACTACTGAAAAGGAATTTTGAGTTGTTGTCTTTGCTTTACAAAAGTTTAGGTCTTATTTAATTGGACATCCTGTAAATGTCCATACTGATCATGCTGCTTGGAGACATTTGATAGCTAAGCAAGATTCTAAGCCTAGATTAATCCGTTGGGTCCTTTTGCTGCAAGACTTTGATTTGACCATAGTGGATAGAGCTGGTAGGGAGAATTTAGTAGCAGACCATTTATCTAGAATACCTAATATCCCTGTTGATCCGATACCCATCAATGAAGACCTCCCCGATGAGCACCTAATGAAGGCTAATGAAGAGCCATGGTATGCGGATATTGTAAACTATTTAGCTATGAATATTTGCCCCACTAACTTTTCAGCCTCGGACAAGAGAGCTCTTGCCAAGCAATGCAGGACTTACAGATGGGATGATCCGCATCTATTCAAGGAAGGAGCTGATGGGATTCTAAGGAGGTGCGTGCCACAAGAAGAGCACAAAGTGTACTGAGCCATTGCCATGAGCTTAACTGTGGGGGGCACTACAGTGGATTAAAGACAGCACGCAAGGTACTGCAAGCAGGATTTTTATGGCGAACAATATACAAAGATGCTCGAAGTTTTGTGAAGAATTGTGACCCATGTCAACGAGGTGGTGGTATCGGCAAGAAAGATGAAATGCCCCTTCAAGGGAATCTAGTGGTAGAACCTTTCGATGTATGGGGCATTGATTTTATGGGACCATTTCCAAATAGTGGAGGCTATGAATACATTCTTGTTGCAGTGGACTATGTGACTAAATGGGTGGAGGCAATTCCTACAAAACAAATGACGGCGCAGTGGTTATGAAGTTCTTGAAGGAAGTAATATTCTCGAGATTTGGGTGCCCTAGGACAATCATCAGCGATGGAGGGTCACACTTCGTCAATAGAACGTTTGCCTCCCTTCTTAAGAGATACAGTGTCCACCATAGCATCGCTACACCTTATCACCCACAGACGTCGGGACAAGTCGAAGTCAGCAACCGTCAAATCAAGAAGATCCTGGAGCGAGTAGTGAAGCCTAGTAGGAAGGATTGGGCAGGAAAATTGAATGATGCACTTTGGGCGTACAGGACTAGCTACAAGACGGTGATCGGGACCACTCCGTACAGACTTGTGTATGGGAAAGCATGCCATCTTCCCGTAGAACTGGAACACAAGGCATATTGGGCCATTAAAGCACTCAGTCTTGATATAGGAAAGGCTGGCGAGGAACGATTGTTGCAACTAGACGAGCTCGATGAATTACGACTAGGTGCCTATGAAAATGCCAAAATCTACAAGGAACGTACTAAGAAGTATCATGATCATGGTATAGTACGTAAGGAATTGATTCCTGGACAAAAAGCTTTGGTATTTAATTCTCGCCTTCGACTATTTCCTGGAAAGCTCCGTACTCGTTGGGATGGACCGTACGAAATTATCGAAGTTGCTCCCCATGGAGCTGTAAAACTCTTCGATCCAAAGACGGGCAATACCTTCAAGGTGAATGGCCAGCGAGTGAAGCCGTACTTCGAGATATCTAGTGATCAAAGGGAGGTTGATCACCTTGAGCTTACCCTTACCACCTCCACTGAAGGTTAGTGTGTTTTGTTGTTTTGTTTTCTCACGAGTTTGATTGAGTATTATAGGTCACTTATACAAGCATTAGCTCTCACCTTGGATCCACTTTCGACGTTCGGGACGAGCGACGACGTTCAGGTTTGGGGAGGAGGTTATCGCTGGTTATCTCTATACTTATCTTGCTTATGATAACTCGTGAATTTTTGCTTTGCACGTTTACTGCTTCCTAGGACAGTCTTGCATGTTTTTATGGAGTTTATTGAATTTTTTATTGGGTAGATCAACTAACTATGCCATTAATCGTATGCTTCATCTCTATGAATTTGTTTGAGGTTTTCTCGCTTGGCTTGTCACATTTATGTATTGCACTTAGTTAAGCTTGGTAGTCTCGACATCACTTAGTGGTGTTTTCTCTACTGCGGTTCACGAAGGCCTTTATAATAGGATGATGCATGTAGGGTCTTATGGTTGTTTCCCGAGTAATTATGTACCTAAGAGGCAACAAGTCTTCACCATGCTTTGAGATTGCTAAATGCCTAGGAAGGAGGTAGTGTGAGGTTGTGTTATCCTTTGTTTATAACCTATTCTTCAAATAGGTTTGGGGAGGGGGTACCATCATTAGACTTGTTTCTGTTTTTCATTTCGTATCGTGAGTTTATTTTCCATTTTCTGTAAATTTTGTACTCCAACCTATTCTTTCGAATAGGTTTGGGGAAGTCGTGTGAGTCATTTTGTTTCTCTTTTTGTTATGCTACTGCTGGCTAGAAAAAAAATCGAAAAAAAGAAAGAAAAAATTCCAGAAAAAAAAGAGAAAAAGAAAAAGAAAAAAGAATCTGGAAAGAAAAAGAAAAAAAGAAAAGACCCCAAAAAGGCAAAGAAGGGTCCAAAAAAGAAAGCCAAATAGCAGTTTAGCAAAGTGTTGAGTCTTTTCCATTTTTGTATTGTTCGTAATCGTGTTTTTTCTATTTTTATCTTTTTTTTGTCTTGAGTGTCATCTGTTCTAGACCACCCTCGCCTGCCATTCAGGAAGTGGTGAATAGCTTAAGACTTTACTTGAGAGATGGGTAGAATAGGGGAGTGTTATCTTTTTTATAGGGAACCCTCCTTCGTTTGATGAGAGCCAGTACTGGTTCGACCTCTTTTGAGGAAAAGTCTAACATGGTGGAACAGCAGTAAGTCCTCAGTTTCATAGGCACGGGACAACCATTCGTATCTTAGCATGCTTCATTACGTCGTCACTGACTAGGTCCAGGTAGAGAATGTTACGAGAGACTATCTTGTCTTGACATAAGTGCTTATGTGGATGTGTATAAGTCAATCGAGTATTCTTCAACCTATATTCATGCTTTGATTTAGATGGTTTTTGTGTTCATATTTTTTTGGTAGATTCAGTAGATTAGTTCCTTTATTTGGCATGAGACTCCATTTGTGTCTTGCATGTTTTTTGTATAGAGTCTAGCTTAGTTGCTTGAGGACAAGCAAGGTTCGTTTGGGGAGTTTTGATGATTGTTATTTACACTTTCATTCGAGTCTTTTTCACCCTATTTTAGCTATCCTCTATGTTAATTTAGCTATATTTAGTGCATTTTATTAGAATAGTGGTCACGTTCCCTTAGATTTTATTTTACAGGTTTTGGTTGAATTCGGAGATTTACGGGCAATTATATTGAAGTTGAAGGAATTAGGATCTGAAAGGTTTTTTCGGATAGGATTTGGAGTCGAGGGGCCGAATCTGGAGGTTAGAAAGGCCACTAGAAGTCAAAAACCGAGTCCGAAAAGGGGAAGAAATCAAAAAACGCGTCGAAAACGCGGAATTCCGCGAAAATCCGGGGGCGACCGCCCCAGAGTGTGGGCGAACCGCCCCAGTAATCGGGGCCTATATATAGTGCTCAGTTTTTCCTC
>CM051458.1:41745189-41767892 GCA_028274465.1 Plantago ovata
GGGTCGATAATCATGCATAAATTCCTCGGTCTGCATAGAGATCTTTGAATGAATCTTGGGTCCTGTTGCAAGTATTAAGCCCTACGAAGATAATATGGGTCTGACTCGTCAACAACTAACGTCCTATTGTGTTCCGTAATCATTCAACACTACGAAGAAAATAGTCTGATTGGTCGACAAGTGTCCAAGTGTGCATAATGATCAATACAACATACGAGAATTTTGGTTTCAACTCATCAACGAAATAAAGCAATGACACGAAGTATAATGCGCGATATGCCATTAGCATGGTTATCTTCCCTCGCTAAGAATTCACATACTACCACCAACGATAAATTTAGCTACTCATAGGCATGCAATCAATAGCAATCATAGAAGAAAACATATTGAAAGAATATAAAATAAGTCGATAAAAGTTGTAAGATACAAAGTTACCGAAGGTTGTCAATCTCCGGATGATTGTGGTCCTACGAGCTCCAATCTACTATGAAAAAGTATCCCCTAAGCTATGGAACTCCCAGGACATGCCCCGGGAAGTTCCTCCCTAAAACCTATGTTTTAAAAAACGGAGCCGGAGGTTGAGCCGGACACCCCTCAAAAAAGGTCCAACCGGGGTCGGACCCGTTGAGCCGTTATGTGAGCCAGATTGAGCCGGTATACCATTATAATAATATTAATTAATACTATACCATAGAAACTCCATATATACAAATACAATTTATTTCTAAACGACTAAACGTAATTCTTCAAAGGGTTTATTCCTGAGTTCGGATCGTAAATTATTTATTACTATAACAATTATATATATTTATTACTATTAGAGAGTCTACCTTTTTTCATATACTAACAAATAACAATCATAATATCACTACTAGGAATAAATAATGAAGATAACGAAACAACATAAAAAAGAAAATAAATATAGTAGTAGTACTATACTGGAGTAGTAGTAGTTTAAATATAGTAGTAGTACACTAGTACTATACTGGAGTAGTAGTAGTTTAAAGAGAGAGGTTTTACTATATAAAAGAAAACAAAGAGGGGGTTTCTTTTCTTTCAACAAGTCAAAAGTCTCTGCATCATCTAATATTCTAATTTTTCTTCCCTTTATCATCAGATCGGATTGATTGATGATTGTATCTCTATCTCCTCATCATCATCATGTCAAAAAGATGGAAAACCTTTATCAGATCTGAAAAATCCTCTCCAAAACTAGATCTAATGGTGTAGAATGTGCACTAAATACCTTCTCCATCTCCATGAGCAGAAAACTGCATACCACATGAGTATGGCTAATAACGGTGAGTAGGGTTTTGAGTTTTCTTCTTTCTCTTTTGTAAAAAAGGGCTTTTATTCTTCTTTTTTTTGCAATTCTACCCCAAAAAACGGTTTAAGCGCCGGCCCACCAGCTTTCCAGTTCACCGGTTTTGCCGTTTTTGGGCCGTTTTTTCCGTTTTTTGGGGCAGCGGCTTTTTGGCGTTTAAATGATGACTTTAGACCGGCGACATCCGGTTTCCATGGTCTGACCGGTCCGACCGGGCGGTTCAATCCGTTTTTTAAAACATAGCCTAAAACTATAGAGAGAGGTGAGAAAGTAGGCTTGGAAAGTATGATTTTCGGAGAGAAAACTCGCAACTATATATAGGCCCGAAATTCTTCTGGGGCGGTTCGCCCGAGGCACGGGGTGGTTCGCCCCCCCAGTATTTCGCGGAATTTCCGCGTTTTTCGACGCGGATTTGGATTTCTTCACCTTTTCGGACTCGGTTTCAGACTTCTAATGGCCTTCTAACCTCCAGATTCGACCCATAGACTCCAAATCCTATCCGGAAACCTTCAGATACTCCAAATAAGCTTCTGGAACACCAATTCCTTGTAGACTTCAATATAATTGCCCGTAATCTCCGAATTTCAACCAAAACCTGTAAAATAAAATCTAAAGGGAAACGTGACACTATTCTAATAAAATGTACTAAAATATAGCTAAATTAACATAGAGGATAGCTAAATTAGGTGAAAAAGACTCGAATGAAAGTGTAAAATACACATTCATCAAACTCCCCAAACCGAACCTTTGCTTGTCCTCAAGCAACTAAGCTAGAGTCTAATACAAAAACATGCAAGACTCAAAATGGAGTTTCATGCCAAATAAGATAAACTAATCTACTGAATCTACCAAATAACATATGAACAAAAACCATATAAATCAAAACATGGATATAGGTTGAAGAATACCTCGATTGACTTATACACATCCACATAAGCACTTATGTCAAGACAAGATAGTCTCTCGTAACATTCTCTACCTGGACCTAGTCAGTGACGACGTAATGATGCATGCTAAGATACAAATGGTTGCCCCGTGCCTATGAAATTGAGGTCTTACTGCTGTTCCACCATATTAAGACTTTTCCTCAAAGAGGTTGAACCAGTACTGGCTCTCATCAAACGAATGAGGGTTCCCTATAAAGATAACTCTCCCCTATTCTACCCATCTCTCAAGTAAAGTCTTAAGCTATTCACCACTTCCTGAATGGCAGGACGAGGGTGGTCTAGAACAGATGACACTTAAGACAAAAAGATAAAAAATAGAAAAACACAATTACGAACAATACGAAAAATGGAAAAGACTCAAACTTTGCTAAACTGCTATTTGGCTTTATTTTTTTGGACCCTTCTTTGCTTTTTTGGGGTCTTCTTTTTTTCTTTTCTCTTTTTTTTCTTTCCAGATTCTTTTTTTTCTTTTTCTCTCTTTTTTTCCTGGAATTTTTTCTTTGTTTTTCGATTTTTTCTAGCCAGCAGTAGCATAACAAAAAGAGAAACAAAATGACTCACACGACTTCCCCAAACCTATTCGAAAGAATAGGTTGGAGTACAAAATTTACGGAAAAGGAAAAATAAACTCACGATACGAAAATGAAAAACAGAAACAAGTCTATGATGGTGTAACCCCCTCCACAAACCTATTCGGAAGAATAGGTTATAAACAAAGGATCACACAACCTCACACTACCTCCTTCCTAGGCATTTAGCAATCTCAAAGCATGGTGAAGACTTGTTGCCTCTTAGGTACATAATTACTCGGGAAAACACCATAAGACCCTAACATGCATCATCCTATTATAAAGGCCTTCGTCAACCGCAGTAGAGAAAACACCACTAAGTGATGTCGAGACTACCATGCTTAACTAAGTGCAATACATAAATGTGACAAGCCAAGCGAGAAAAACCTCAAACAAATTCATAGAAATGAAGCATACGATTAATGGCATAGCTAGTTGATCTATCCAATAAAAAGTTCAAAAAATTCGGCAATAGACTCCATATAAAACATGCAAGACTATCCTAGGAAAGCAGTAACGTGCAAATGCAAAAAATTTCACGAGTTTATCATAAGCAAGATAAGTATAGAGATAATCAACTTTAACCTCCTCCCCAAACCTGAACGTCGTCGCTCGTCCCGAACGCCGAAAGTGGATCCAAGGTGAGAGCTAATGCTTGTATAAGTGACCTATAATACTCAATCAAACTCGTGAGATAAATCTAAAGTGGTAAAGAAAGCGATAAAATCTCCGGGTTGCCTCCCGGATAGCGTCATTGTTTAAAGTCTTTGACTCGACTCCTGTCTGCGCCTATCTCTTCTTTTTGCGGGTACTAGGCTTCCCCTTCATTGATCTCCTCTCCATGCCACGAACCTGTGAATAAGAAAGAATATAGGCTGCAAGACCACAGTAGTGAGTAGTGAAAGAAATATCAGGCGTTCAGGTGGATCAGGTGGATCAGTTATGGCTTGCAACAGGTGTTGCTTGCCATCCACTTCGATAGTGCAAGTCCTTCGGTAGATGTCCATCACTGAGCGTATTTTGGTCAAGAATGTTCGTCCTAAGAGTATGACATCCCCCGTTCCAGGTGCAGATGCTGGCATAATTACAAAATCGGTGTGGACAGAGGCTTCACCAATTTTGACTAATACATTCTTCACAACGCCTTCGGGTTTTACAAGGGATCCATCCGCCAGTTGCACAATAGCTTTATGCACAATTAGTTTTCCAAGGTTACTCTTCTCGAAAACGTTCAAAGGGAGCACATTAGAGTAGGATCCAGTGTCTAGTGTGGCTCGGACATCTTCTAGCTCCCCAATCCCGACCTTAATAACGAAACTTTGAGGGAGTGGCTCGGTATCCTCTTGCTCCTCTTCACTCTTGTTGGTACCAAGGTACTTTCCTTCTTCTTCGGCTTGTGGAAGTAGGTCCCTCTTGCAACTCTCGCACTTAGTAACCTTCTTGATGGTGATTTCAACAGGTAGATCACCCACTAAGTTAATGGACAATGATTTCTCAGTGTTGCTAGGCAGTTTGCCTTGTTCCCTACATGCTCCTCGGTCGATCAACTCTTGCATCTTTTGGTGGGCAAGCCTAGTGCTCTCTTCTAACCTATCGAGCCTTGCCCTAGTCTTCTCAGAATCCTCTTCATACCGTTTGAGAAAACTTTGTGTTTGATCAACCATCTTCTGTAAGTTCTCCATCAGTATAGCCGACTTCGACTTTGGTGGCTCTTTCGGAGCGGGGTTTTCACAGTGATCATTACCATAGTTCAGCCTACTACGGTCTTGGTTAGGTACATAAGTTTGGTTAGCCGGTGCATATCCTTGATTGTTACGGTATCCTTTTCTCCAGAATCCACCTCGAGGATTCCTACCATCTTGTCCGTAGCTAACTTCTTGAGTACCAAACTCCGTAGCAAAGGCTTCTTCTTCGCCTCCTCGAGCCCAGTTGCCATCATCGTATGCCAACTTCGATCTACACATATGAGCTCCATGTCCATAGTTCTTGCATATTCGGCATACTTCGTTCGAAACAGTTGTTCCGGTGGCGCTCTTGAGGACTTGCTTCAATTCGTTGGTAAAGCACTCGAATTGATCCCCATTCCCCCTGTACATAGGGGCTTCTTGAGTCGGTGGAGCTTCAGGTCCACGTCTCCTAACCATTGCTCTTGGGTCCTTGAACTGCGAACCCTTAGCAAGCCTTTCGAAAACAGCCCAGACGGCTTCTGCGGTTTCCTCCCAAATATTGCCTCGGCATTGGAAATCCACCACTTGTTGGTTCTCGAAGGTTAGTCCATTGTAGAAGTGTTGGACTAGGTCGGAAAGTTCAAAACCATGGTGAGGGCACTTGTTCGTGAGATCTTGGAACCTCTCGAACGCGGTGTAGATGGTCTCATCATAGTCTTGCTTGAATCCAGTGATTTGCGCCTTAAGCGCGGTAGTCAGAGTGTGCGGGAAGTATTTCTCCATGAAAGCTGAAAAAACCTTTTCCCAAGTGTCCAGCGAGCCTGCTGGAAGAGAGTTCAGCCATGACTTGGCTCTGTCGCCAAGTCCCATAGCAAAAACCTTCATCCTCAACTCATCCGTTGTTATGTCAGCTCCGGGTCGTGGGAGTTGGTTGACGAAATCATCGATATCGTGCAAGTACCCCATCACATCTTCCCTTGATAAGCCATAGAACCTCGGAAGTTGTTGGAATGCGTGGTTCTTGATCTCCAGATCTCGGGTTGCAGACAAAAGAAATATCGCCGGCCCCGTCATACGATCCTTGGTGGGTTGTACCCATGCCTTCGGTGGTCTAGCTTCTGCCATTCCGTCGATTTCCTTGAATAGACTAATTAGAGATTCAGAGAAATCGGTTTCCTCTATTTCCTCTAGTGCGCGCCTTTCAAGTAGTCGCCTTCTCTGGTGGTAGACTCTATCGATCTCAGCAATTGAATTAGCAAGCGGTGTTCCTGCAGAACGTGTATGCGGCATACACTATCTGTGACAGACTAGGTAAAGTGATTAGAAACAAACTAGGAAAGCAGAGAGAGACTAAAAAGGAAGAGAAAAACTAAAAGAATTAGGAATCTAATGCTGTATATATAAACAAATTAAACAGAAAAAAGGAGTATAGTCCCCAGCAACGGCGCCAATTTGATGAACGCGAGTTTGTCAGTCTCGGTTCAGTCAAATAAATTTGTTATTTAGCCAAAGGCAATCCACAACTACAACGAAAACCGTAGTGTAGTAGTAGAATGACTCGAGTGTCGTTCTCTCAGGACTATAACTAGATTTATCTGTTTAACAAGAAATATAAAACAGCAGATAGAAAGCAATAGGGGGTTTTCAAGCAGATAATGGAGGTTGGTGATAGTATGGTCCTTCTTAACATAATGGGTCGATAATCATGCATAAATTCATCGGTCTTGCATAGAGATCTTTGAATGAATCTTGGGTCCTGTTGCAAGTATTAAGCACTACGAAGATAATATGGGTCTGACTCATCAACAACTAACGTCCTATTGTGTTCCGTAATCATTCAACACTACGAAGAAAATTAGTCTGATTGGTCGAAATAGGCTTGGAAAAGTATGATTTTCGGAGAGAAAACTTGCAACTATATATAGGCCCGATTTTTGCCCGCGGCGGTTCGCCTCTTGGCTGGGGCGGTTCGCCCCACAGTGTAAACGCGGAATTTCCACGTTTTCGACGCGGTTTTGGATTTCTTTGCCTCTTCGGACTCGGTTTCAGACTTCTAATGGCCTTCTAACCTCCAGATTCGACCCCTAGACTCCAAATCCTATCCGGAAACCTTCAGATACTCCAAATAGGCTTCTGGAACACCAATTCCTTGTAGACTTCAATATAATTGCAACAGGACATTAGATTGATCAAAGATCTCCATGCAAGACCGAAGAATTTATGCATGATTATCGACCCTTTATGCTTTGAAGGATCATACTATCACCAATCTCCATTATCTGCTAGAAACCCCTTTGCTATCTGTCTGCTGTTTTTATATTCTAAATTAGATTAGATAAAGCTAGCTATAGTCCTGAGAGAACGACACTCGAGTCATTCTACTGCTACACTACGGTTTTCGTTGTAGTTGTGGATTGCCTTTGGCAAAATAACAAATATTATTTGACTGAACCGGAACCGACAAATCCTGCGTCCATCACCTCCCCAAACCTATTCGGAAGAATAGGTTGCAAACAAAGGATCACACAATCTCACACTACCTCCTTCCTAGGCATTTAGCAATCTCAAAGCAAGGTGAAGACTTGTTGCCTCTTAGGTACATAATTACTCGGGAAAACAACCATAAGACCCTAACATGCATCATCCTATTATAAAGGCCTTCGTGAACCGCAGTAGATAAAACACCACTAAGTGATGTTGAGACTACCAAGCTTAACTAAGTGCAATACATAAATGTGACAAGCCAAGCGAGAAAAACCTCAACCAAATTCATAGAGATGAAGCATATGATTATTGGCATAATTAGTTGATCTACCCAATAAAAAAGTTCAAAAAATTGGCAATAAACTCCACACAAAACATGCAAGACTATCCTAGGATGAATGTAGTGAATGCAACCTAAAAACTAAGAAAGCAGTAAACGTGCAAATGCAAATAAAAAACAAGATACCATACTCAACATCACAAAGCCAAACAATACTTAACATCATGGTTCACATCCCATCCTCCTCATGAAACTTAAGCTAGCCCCTAGCAAAAGAGAATGAGTAAATAAAAAAGTGATACTAGATGTTACCGAACGGTTGGGCCTTGGTCGACTGAGTATTCAAGAGTACCTCCCCACGGTGGCCGCCATTCTCTTGGTCCGATGTAGCAAAGAGACCTAGGAAGCTTCAAAGATCTCACCATGGTGAATGGACTGGTTTGCTTTGCAGGCATATCCAATAAGGACTTCATCAATAGGAAGACATTCACTTTGACTTTATCGAGGTTCTTGTTTAGTGGTGACTCCTGTGTATCTTGCTTGTCAAGCTTTCCATCTCGGAGGGGTAGATTCACCTCTTTGTACTCAAGAACCTTAGTAGTAACGGAAGGAAGTGGCTTTGGATTGATGCGAATGTCTATGAGTAAAGAAATAGGGGAGCTGGGGTCGTCCAGCTCCCCAGAACCGCCCCCCAGCTTACTGGTCATGGGAGGCGGTTCGCCCCCCATGCTTGGCGAACCGCCCCCCACCTCCAGGGGGGCGTCGCCTTCCAATCCTTCCTCCTCTTCAAGTTTCCGAACCTCTTCTACTTCCGCACATTTTAACAAGCTGAATTTTTCCGTAAGATGCTCAGTTACTTCAACTTCTTCAACAACTTTTGCTATACGAAGGTCATCTTCAACTTGCTCGACATGTGCAATTTCATCTTCCTCACTGATTTCTTCGACTTCAAAATACTCCTCGGATGAGCTTCCTGCTTCACCTCGATCTACTTCCTTTCTGGCGATGTGAATTGGTATGACCTCATCGGATTGTGTTGAACCTCTGGCGTACTTACGGAGGACTTCTTCTGCCTCGTCGACCGTACATTCTTCCAGACCGCCGCTCAACCTATCCACTCTAAGTCGTTCCTCTTCACGAAGTCCACCGACGAAGCACCAAATCAACTCCCCATCTTCGAAACGGTGATGGGGGCACTCACGTTTATACATCTCAAAACGTTCGTAGGCGTCACAAAACTGCTCATACTCTCCTTGCTCGAAATATTGGATCCTATCACGTAAGGCAATCGTCTCATGATAAGGCATGAACCGATCCAAGAACTCTCTACTACTTGGCCCAAGTTTTCAGCGATCCTGGTTCTAACCTTGCAATCCAACGCCTCGGCTCATACCCAAGAGTAAAAGAAAATAATTTCCTGCACAATTGGTCCTTAGTAAACCCTTCTGCTGGAATTCTTTCTATTTTCTTCTCATAGGATCGAATGAAACTCCATGGGTCCATCCCTACTCCATCTTCGTACCTTGGTAAGTACCTCACCATGGACTCCGTCACCTCATACCTCCTTAACTCATCTTCCAGGTATACGGAAGATCCTCTCCTCACCTGCGAGAATTGGGGTGTCATGCGAGCGTGCATGGACATCATACCTGTATTTCTGTAGTAAGAGTAACTCAAAACTAAAAATTAGTTCTATTAGCGTAATCAAACACAATATCACCAAAAATTTCGAGAGCACAAACACGCAAGGTAACCAAGATCATATTAGATGAATTTACTAAAGAAGATAGGAGGAAAGAAATAGGGTAAGAAAGTGAAATTTCTGAGAGACAATCCAAGAGCTGTTCTGGGAATTGAATGCTGAAAATATAAATAAGCTAAACAGAAAAAAGGAGTATAGTCCCCGGCAATGGCGCCAATTTGATGAACGGTTGGATTGTCGGGTTCCAACTAATCAAATAAATTTGTATTTAGCCAAAGGCAATTCACAACTACAACGAAAACCGTAGTGTAGCAGTAGAATAACCTCGAGTGTCGATCTCTAAGGACTATAACTAGCTTTATCTAATTTAACTAAAGAATATAAAACAGCAGACGACTTAGCAAAGGTTTTTCTTAACAGATAATGGAGATTGGTGATAGTATGGTCATTCAAAGCATAACGGGTTAATAATCATGCATAAATTCCTCAGTCTTGCATGGAGATCTTTGATCAATGAATTGTCCAATTGTGTTCCGTAATTATTCAACACTACGAAGATATAGATTTAGATAGATCAAAGAAATAAAGCAATAACTCAGAGTATAATGCGCGATATAGCCATTAGCATAATTATCAACCCTTCGCTAAGAAATCACATACTATCACCAACGAGAAGTTTAGCTACTCATAGTTGTCATGCAATCAACAGAAATCATACCACGAATGAATGAAAACATGATGAAAGATATATAAAAATAAGTAGAATAACTGTAAGATACAATGTTACCGAAGGTTGTCAATCTCCGAAGAATCGCGATCTTACAAGCTTCAAACTGCTAAGAAAAAGTATCTCCTAAGCTAAGAACCCCCAGAACAGGCTCTGGGAAATTCCTACCTAAAACTACAGAGAAAGGTGAGAGAAAAGGTTTGGAAAAGTATGAAAAACGGAGAAAACTGAGCTCATATATATAGGCATTCGAATTGTGTGGGGCGAAGGGCCTGATGAATGTGTATTTTACACTTTCATTCGAGTCTTTTTCACCTAATTTAGCTATCCTCTATGTTAATTTAGCTATATTTTAGTACATTTTATTAGAATAGTGTCACGTTTCCCTTTAGATTTTATTTTACAGGGTTTGGTTGAAATTCGGGGATTTACGGGCAATTATATTGAAGTCTACAAGGAATTGGTGTTCCAGAAGCTTATTTGGAGTATCTGAAGGTTTCCGGATAGGATTTGGAGTCTAGGGGTCGAATCTGGAGGTTAGAAGGCCATTAGAAGTCTGAAACCGAGTCCGAAAAGGTGAAGAAATCCAAAACCGCGTCGAAAACGTGAGAATTTCGCGTTTACACTGTGGGGCGAACCGCCCCGTGCCTCGGGCGAACCGCCGCGGGCAATTTCCGGGCCTACATATAGTTGCGAGTTTTCTCTCCGAAAATCATATCTTTCCAAGCCTACTTTCTCACCTCTCTCTATAGTTTTAGGTAGGAATTTCCCGGGGCCTGTCCTGGGAGTTCCATAGCTTAGGGGATACTTTTTCATAGCAGATTGGAGCACGTAGGATCACAATCATCCGGAGATTGACAACCTTCGGTAACTTTGTATCTACAACTTTTATCTACTTATTTTATATTCTTTCAATATGTTTTCTTCTATGATTGCTATTGATTGCATGCACATTATGAGTAGCTAAATTTATCGTTGGTGGTAGTATGTGAATTCTTAGCGAGGGAAGATAATCATGCTAATGGCTATATCGCGCATTATACTCCGTGTCATTGCTTTATTTCGTTGATGAGTGGAAACCAAAATTCTCGTATGTTGTATTGATCATTATGCACACTTGGACACTTGTCGGCCAATCAGACTTAATTATCTTCGTAGTGTTGAATGATTACGGAACACAATAGGACGTTAGTTGTTGACAGGTCAGACCCTTATTATCTTCGTAGTGCTTAATACTTACAACAGGACCCAGGATTCATTCAAAGATCTCTATGCAAGACCGAGGAATTTATGCATGATTATCGACCCATTATGTTAAGAAGGACCATACTATCACCAACCTCCATTATCTGCTTGAAAACCCCCTATTGCTTTCTATCTGCTGTTTTATATCTTCTTGTTAAACAGATAAAGCTAGTTATAGTCCTGAGAGAACGACACTCGAGTCATTCTACTACTACACTACGGTTTTCGTTGTAGTTGTGGATTGCCTTTGACTAAATAACAAATTTATTTGATTGAATCTGATACATTCATCAAATTGGCGCCGTTGCCGGGGACTATACTCCTTTTTTCTGTTTAATTTGTTTTTATTTACAGCTTTAGATTCGTAATTCTTTTAGTTTTAGTTTTCCTTTTTAATCTCTCTCTGCTTTCCTATTTGTTTCTAATCTCTTTACCTAGTCTGTCACAGATAGTGTATGCCGCATACACGTTCTGCAGGAACACCGCTTGCTAATTCAATTGCTGAGATCGATAGAGTCTACCACCAGAGAAGGCGACTACTTGAAAGGCGCGCACTAGAGGAAATAGAGGAAACCGATTTCTCTGAATCTCTAATTAGTCTATTCAAGGAAATCGACGGAATGGCAGAAGCTAGACCACTGAAGGCATGGGTACAACCCACCAAGGATCGTATGAGGGGACCGGCGATAGTTCTTCCGTCTGCAACCCGAGATCTGGAGATCAAGAACCACGCATTCCAACAACTTCCGAGGTTCTATGGCTTATCAAGGGAAGATGTGATGGGGTACTTGCACGATATCGATGATTTCGTCAACCAACTCCCACGACCCGGAGCTGACATAACGACGGATGAATTAAGGATGAAGGTTTTTGCAATGGGACTTGGCGACAGAGCCAAGTCATGGCTGAGCTCTCTTCCAGCAGGCTCGCTGGACACTTGGGAAAAGGTTTTTTCAGCTTTCATGGAGAAATACTTCCCACACACTCTGACTACCGCGCTCAAGGCGCAGATCACCGGATTCAAGCAAGACTATGATGAGACCATCTACACCGTGTTCGAGAGGTTCCAAGATCTCACGAACAAGTGCCCTCACCATGGTTTTGAACTCTCCGACCTAGTCCAGCACTTCTACAATGGACTAACCTTCGAGAACCAACAAGTGGTGGATTTCCAATGCCGAGGCAATATTTGGGAGGAAACCGCAGAAGCCGTCTGGGCTGTTTTCGAAAGGCTAGCTAAGGGTTCGCAGTTCAAGGACCCAAGGGCAATGGTTAGGAGACGTGGACCTGAAGCTCCACAGACTCAAGAAGCCCCTATGTACAGGGGGAATGGGGATCAATTCGAGTGGTTTACCAACGAATTGAAGCAAGTCCTCAAGAGCGCCACCAGAACAACTGTTTCGAACGAAGTATGCCGAATATGCAAGAACTATGGGCATGGGGCTCATATGTGTAGATCGGAGTTGGCATACGATGATGGCAACTGGGCTCGAGGAGGAGAAGAAGAAGTTTTTGCTACGGAGTTTGGTACTCAAGAAATTAGCTACGGACAAGACGGTAGGAATCCTCGAGGTGGATTATGGAGAAGAGGATACCGTAACAATCAAGGATATACACCGGCTAACCAAACTTATAGACCTAACCAAGACCGTAGTAGGCTGAATTATGGTAATGATCACTGCGAAAACCCCGCTCCGAAAGAGCCACCGAAGTCGAAGACGGCTCTACTAATGGAAAACTTGCAGAAGATGGTCGATCACACACAAAGTTTTCTCAAACGGTATGAAGAAGATTCTGAGAAGACTAGGGCAAGGCTTGATAAGTTGGAAGAAAGCACTAGGCTTGCCCATCAAAAGATGCAAGAGTTGATCGACCGAGGAGCAAGTAGGGAACAACGCAAACTGCCTAGCAATACTGAGAAGTCATTGTCCATCAACTTAGTGGGTGATCTACCTGTTGAAATCACCATCAAGAAGGTTACTAAGTGCGAGAGTTGCAAGAGGGACCTACCTCCACAAGCCGAAGAAGAAGGAAAGTACCTTGGTACCAACAAGAGTGAAGAGGAGCAAGAGGATCCCGAGCCACTCCCTCAAAGTTTCGATATTAAGGTCGGGATTGGGGAGCTTGAAGATGTCCGAGCCACACTAGACACTGGATCCTACTCTAATGTGCTCCCTTTGAACGTTTTCGAGAAGAGTAACCTTGGAGAACTAACTATGCATAAGGCTATTGTGCAACTAGCGAATGGATCCCTTGTGAAACCCGAAGGCGTAGTGAAGGATGTATTAGTCAAAATTGGTGAAGCCTCTGTCGGCACCGATTTTGTAATTATGCCAGCATCAGCACCAGGAACGGGGGATGTCATACTCTTAGGGCAAACATTCTCTACCAAGCTACGCTCGGTGATGGATATCTACCAAAGAACTTGCACCATCGAAGTAAATGGCAAGCAACACATGTTGCAAGCCATACCTGATCCACCTGAACCGCCTGATATTATTACTCACTACTGTGGTCTTGCAGCTTATATTCTTTCTTACTCACAGGTTCGTGGCATGGAAAGGAGATCAATGAAGGGGAAGGCTAGTACCCGCAAAAAGAAGAGATAGGCGCAGACAGGAGTCGAGTCAAAGACTTTAAACAATGACGCTATCCGGGAGGCAACCCGGGGTTTTTATCACTTTCTTTACCGTTTTTTGCATGCATTCATACTTGAACTATTTGCTTCTCATGTGTGAATTTGTTCAGTTCTGTGTCGTATGTGCTTATGTTTTGTTCGAGTGCGATTTTTCGAGTGATTTTCGAGGAAATTGATTTTTCGGGAATAAAAACTTTTTCGGGGACCAAAAACCGCATTTTTATTTCAAAAAACGTTCGTCTCCCACCTAAAAAGTGGGGGGCGAATCGCCCCACGACCAGAGCGCGCGCGCGCGTTCTGGTCGCGCGGGGCGGTTCGCCCCGCACGGGGCGGTCCGCCCCAGGTGTGGGGCGAACCGCCCCACACCTCTAGAGAACAAAAATCGGGGGTTTCTTCCCCAAACCCCCATTTTTCTCCATTTTCATCCTTCAAACTCCAAAAATTCCTCCATATTCATAATATCTTCAAATCTTCATAACTCCTTCATCTCTCCATCATTTTGTGTGTTCTTTAGCTTCATTCGAAGCCCGTAACGTGCTCTATCATTCTATCCGAACAATTTTCTTCCTAGCTCATTCAATTTCCGGATTTGAGGTATTATCACATGAACCCTAATTTTTACAATTTGGGTATTTTTTTGATTTATGCTCAATTAGGCTTGTTTGATGTATGGGTTGATGATTTATGTGATTAGATTCGTTATTCATTGTCAATTACATGTTCAATTAGGCTTGGGTTGATGATTTGAGATTTTGCTAATTTGATGATATATGTCTTGTTAGGAAATTGTCTCTCTTGCTTTCATTCCTTGTTTAAACATGTGTTTATTGATATGAGATTGTTGAATGAATGGGTAGAATGCATGATGGTTGAGATTGAGGATTTATGCTAGAAATTGATTTTTATGATATGGATTGAACCTTGTGATTCAAGGCATATGTTGTTAGCAAAAGCATAATGTGATATGTTATTGCAGTAGGTACATTGATATGTTACGTAATGGATTAGCTAGACTAAGCTTTGGGATTTTGAGAAGTTCGATTTTTGAAAATTTTACTCGTTTGTTCGCTCGTTTATTTACATAAGCATATGTCTGTTTTGCGTCGTACAAGATACTAATTGCTGTTTGTAGGAATCATGGCACCAAGGACAAGGAGAGCCGGCTCTAGAAAGAAGGGGAAGGGAGTGGCATCAAGCTCCCAACCATCTCACGATTTTTACGAGTTGTCTGCCGCTGCGATAGGGGTGCGACAACGGTTAGAGGAGGAGATGGCCGACGGAGGAAGGTCTATCATTCCCGACAGGAGGATTGACATTCCTGAGTCTGCAGCGAATAGAGCGGGGTATAGGACACTTTCAAGTTTGGGGTCACAGAGGAACTGGGTATGGTACAGTTCGGACATGTTCAAAGGCTACGACGAGAGCCTCCTCAGAGATTTCTACACCGGGTATACAGATTTGGACGAGAAGAATGGGGTGTTAGTCCGGGGCCTAATTATACCATGGAGCCCAGAGCACATTTCTTCCTTCATCCACTTCGGGAACTTTGAATTCACAGAGAGCGCACACGCCTACTTGTATTCGAGGACCGCTAGGGGGATAGGAAGAGACATCACCGAAGTGATCTGCAACAGGGGGTACAGATATCCGGAAGTTGGGGGAGCACCTGGACGGATCGGTTATGGCGACCTTAGCATCGAAGCTAAGGTAATGATGAAATTTTGCATCTCCGACTTGATCCCAAGGAAGAATGACACTTGGATTCAGCCATACTACGCCGAGCTCCTCTACTGCCTCATTGACGGACATCAGGTCGACATAGGGCACATTATATATGATGAGTATGAGCGCCACTGGGAAAAGAAGAGGAAGCCTTTCGTCTTCCCGAGCTTCATCACAGCTTACTGCAAATATCATGGGGTCGACGATATTGAGGATGGTGATTGCGAGGTCGCTGCCCTTTCACCCTCGACCATTGAGGTACAGCTCAACAGGTATCAGTTGAGGAACCCCACTGCAGCTGCTGCTGATGTAGGAGGGCCAGTCCAGCAAAATGATTCCGATCATGAGGATGCTATGGAGGCCGATGTTGGTGAAGCCCCGATTCCAGATATTCCATTTGTCCATCATGCACCGCATGCACCAGCTGGAGCACCACAGGGGTCTGGAGGATTTGACTTCTCCGAATTCCATACCTACCTCGACAGCCGTTTCGACAGGATTGATGCCAACAACGCGGCCATGCGACAGGACATTGACAGGCACATTGTCCAGCACAACCGCGATTGGGAGATATTCGAGGAGCACCGCCGAGAGGATAGGCAGCACATGTGGGAGCAGCAACAGCTGATCCAGCAACAGCAGGAAGCTCTACGACAGTCCAATGAGCTCATGAATGACATGTGGAGTGACTTTTATGGGGACTACCATCCCGATGATTAGTCCTTCCACTTGTCCACTCTCAGCCGACCGAGGCCAAACCCTTCGGTAACATCTAGTATCACTTCTTATTACTCATTCTCTTTTGCTAGGGTGCTAGCTTAAGAATCGTAAGGGGGATGGGATGTGAACCATGATGTTAAGTTTTGTTTGGTTTTGTGTCAATTAGTATCTTGTTCTTTGTTTGCATTTGCACGTTTACTACTTTCTTAGATTTTTTAGGTTGCATTCATCCTAGGATAGATTTGCATGTTTTATATGGAGTTTATTGCCAAATTTTTTGAACTTTTTTATTGGGTAGATCAACTAGCTATGCCATTAATCGTATGCTTCATCTCTATGAATTTGTTTGAGGTTTTTCTCGCTTGGCTTGTCACATTTATGTATTGCACTTAGTTAAGCATGGTAGTCTCGACATCACTTAGTGGTGTTTTCTCTACTGCGGTTCACGAAGGCCTTTATAATAGGATGATGCATGTTAGGGACTTATGGTTGTTTTCCCGAGTAATTATGTACCTAAGAGGCAACAAGTCTTCACCATGCTTTGAGATTGCTAAATGCCTAGGAAGGAGGTAGTGTGAGGTTGTGTGCTCCTTTGTTTATAACCTATTCTTCCGAATAGGTTTGGGGAGGGGGTTACACCATCATAGACTTGTTTCTGTTTTTCATTTTTTCGTATCGTGAGTTTATTTTCCTTTTTCGTGAATTTTGTACTCCAACCTATTCTTTCGAATAGGTTTGGGGAAGTCGTGTGAGTCATTTTTGTTTCTCTTTTGTTATGCTACTGCTGGCTAGAAAAAAATTCGAAAAAAAAAAGAAAGAAAAATTCCAGAAGAAAAAAAGAGAAAAAGAAACAAAAAAGAATCTGGAAAGAAAAAAAGAAAAAAAGAGAAGACCCCAAAAAAGCAAAGAAGGGTCCAAAAAATAAAGCCAAATAGCAGTTTAGCAAAGTTTGAGTCTTTTCCATATTTCGTATTGTTCGTAATTGTGTTTTTCTATTTTTTATCTTTTTTGTCTTAAGTGTCATCTATTCTAGACCACCCTCGTCCTGCCATTCAGGAAGTGGTGAATAGCTTAAGACTTTACTTGAGAGATGGGTAGAATAGGGGAGTGTTATCTTTTATAGGGAACCCTCCTTCGTTTGATGAGAGCCAGTACTGGTTCGACCTCTTTTGAGGGAAAGTCTTAACATGGTGGAACAGCAGTAAGTCCTCAGTTTCATAGGCACGGGGCAACCATTCATATCTTAGCATGCATCATTACGTCGTCACTGACTAGGTCCAGGTAGAGAATGTTACGAGAGACTATCTTGTCTTGACATAAGTGCTTATGTGGATGTGTATAAGTCAATCGAGGTATTCTTCAACCTATATTCATGCTTTGATTTATATGGTTTTTGTTCATATGTTATTTGGTAGATTCAGTAATTTAGTTCATTTTATTTGGCATGAAACTCCATTTTTGAGTCTTGCATGTTTTTTGTATTAGAGTCTAGCTTAGTTGCTTGAGGACAAGCAAAGGTTCGGTTTGGGGAGTTTGATGAATGTGTATTTTACACTTTCATTCGAGTCTTTTTCACCTAATTTAGATGTCCTCTATGTTAATTTAGCTATATTTTAGTATATTTTATTAGAATAGTGTCACGTTTCCCTTTAGATTTTATTTTACAGGTTTTGGTTGAAATTCGGGGATTTACGGGCAATTATATTGAAGTCTACAAGGAATTGGTGTTCCAGAAGCTTATTTGGAGTATCTGAAAGTTTCCGGATAGGATTTGGAGTCTAGGGGTCGAATCTGGAGGTTAGAAGGCCATTAGAAGTCTGAAACCGAGTCCGAAAAGGTGAAGAAATCCAAAACCGCGTCGAAAACGCGAGAATTTCGCGTTTACACTGTGGGGCGAACCGCCCGTGCCTCGGGCGAACCGCCGCGGGCAATTTCCGGGCCTATTTGCGAGTTTTCTCTCCGAAAATCATATCTTTCCAAGCCTACTTTCTCACCTCTCTCTATAGTTTTAGGTAGGAACTTCCCGGGGACTGTCCTGGGAGTTCCATAGCTTAGGGGATACTTTTTCATAGCAGATTGGAGCACGTAGGATCACAATCATCCGGACATTGACAACCTTCGGTAACTTTGTATCTTACAACTTTTATGTACTTATTTTATATTCTTTCAATATGTTTTCTTCTATGATTGCTATTGATTGCATGCACATTATGAGTAGCTAAATTTATCGTTGGTGGTAGTATGTGAATTCTTAGCGAGGGAAGATAATCATGTTAATGGCTATATCGCGCATTATACTCCGTGTCATTGCTTTATATCGTTGATGAGTGGAAACCAAAATTCTAGTATGTTGTATTGATCATTATGCACACTTGGACACTTGTCGGCCAATCAGACTTAATTATCTTCGTAGTGTGAATGATTACGAAACACAATAGCACGTTAGTTGTTGACAGGTCAGACCCTTATTATCTTCGTAGTGCTTAATACTTACAACAGGACCCAGGATTCATTCAAAGATCTCTATGCAAGACCGAGGAATTTATGCATGATTATCGACCCATTATGTTAAGAAGGACCATACTATCACCAACCTCCATTATCTGCTTGAAAACCTCCTATTGCTTTCTATCTGCTGTTTTATATCTTCTTGTTAACAGATAAAGCTAGTTATAGTCCTGAGAGAACGACACTCGAGTCATTCTACTACTACACTACGGTTTTCGTTGTAGTTGTGGATTGCCTTTGGCTAAATAACAAATTTATTTGATTGAATCTGACACGTTCATCAGGGCCCCACACACCGGGCGATTCGCCTGGTGTGGGGCGATTCGCCCCACATCCCGGGCGACTCGCCCGGGAGTGTTTTTCGGCCCAAAACGCGTTTTCGACGCGTGTTTGGATTTCTTCCCCTTTTCGGACTCGGTTTCTGCCTTCTAGTGACCTTTTAGTCTTCAGACTCGACCCCTAGACTTCAAATCCTATCCGGAATCTTTCAGATACTCCAATTAGGCTTTTGGAACACCAATTCCTTGTCTACTTCAATATAATTGCCCGGAAAACCTCATTTTTCAACCAAAACCTATAAAATTGCTGCATCAGGCGAGTCGCCCGGTGTGTGGGGCCCTGATGAACGTGTCAGATTCAATCAAATAATATTTGTTATTTAGCTAAAGGCAATCCACAACTACAACGAAAACCGTAGTGTAGTAGTAGAATGAATCGAGTGTCGTTCTCTCAAGACTATAACTAGCTTTATCTGTTTAACAAGAATATAAAACAACAAATAGAAAGCAATAGGGGTTTTCAAGCAGATAATGGAGGTTGGTGAGAGTATGGTCCTTCTTAACATAATGGGTCGATAATCATGCATAAATTCCTCGGTCTTGCATAGAGATCTTTGAATGAATCTTGGGTCCTGTTGTAAGTATTAAGCACTACGAAGATAATAAGGGTCTGACTCGTCAACAACTAACGTCCTATTGTGTTCCGTAATCATTCAACACTACGAAGATAATTTGGTCTGATTGGCCGACAAGTGTCCTAGTGTGCATAATGATCAATACAACATACGAGAATTTTGGTTTCAACTCATCAACGAAATAAAGCAATGACACGGAGTATAATGCGCGATATAGCCATTAGCATGATTATCTTCCCTCGCTAAGAATTCACATACTACCACCAACGATAAATTTAGCTACTCATAATGTGCATGCTATCAATAGCAATCATAGAAGAAAACATATTGAAAGAATATAAAATAAGTAGATAAAAGTTGTAAGATACAAAGTTACCGAAGGTTGTCAATCTCCGGATGATTGCGATCCTACGCGCTCCAATCTGCTATGAAAAGTATCCCCTAAGCTACGAAACTCCCAGGACAGGCCCCGGGAAGTTCCTACCTAAAACTATAGAGAGAGGTGAGAAAGTAGGCTTGGAAAGATATGATTTTCGGAGAGAAAACTCGCAACTATATATAGGCCTGATTTTCGCCCGCGGCGGTTCGCCTCTTGGCTGGGGCGGTTCGCCCCACAGTGTAAACGCGGAATTTCCGCGTTTTCGACTGCGGTTTTGGATTTCTTTGCCTTTTCGGACTCGGTTTCAGACTTCTAATGGCCTTCTAACCTCCAAATTCGACCCCTAGACTCCAAATCCTATCCGGAAACCTTCAGATACTCCAAATAGGCTTCTGGAACACCAATTCCTTGTAGACTTCAATATAATTGCCCGTAAATCTCCGAATTTCAACCAAAACCTGTAAAATAAAATCTAAAGGGAAACGTGACACTATTCTAATAAATGTACTAAAATATAGCTAAATTAACATAGAGGATAGCTAAATTAGGTGAAAAAGACTCGAATGAAAGTGTAAAATACACATTCATCACAAGGGATAAGTTAGATTTTCCTGATTGAGTTTTAATTTAATTGGGAATGAATCTAGACTTGAAATTGGTTTCCTAGTGCGATAAGAATTAGATTCTTATTCCTTTATGAAGTCTAATTGCTTATGCTTTAGGCTTCTATTGAACAATCAAATTCTTAGAGAATTATTCTACCCAGTTTTCTTAGAGAAAATAAAAAGCTCTCCCCTATCTCTATAGCCTACGCGCGCGCCACCCTCACCGGAGGAAAACCGCCGCCCCGTCTTCTTGGTCACACAAAGAATATCCTAGCATTCTTCCGATAGGTTGTTCATCCGTGGATACCAAGGTTGAGGTTCTAGGAGCTGGAAACTAACTCTTATTGTCTTGCAGATAATCAGAGTATTGCAGATATCTTCGACTTCGACGAAGGAGAAGATACACCGGATTATTACGAAGACTTGGAAGATGCTTTGGAAGTAAGGTTAGTCTTCTAATTGACGTGTTTACATATATATGCCATATACATAATCAATTAACCTGTATGTTAAGAAATTTTTTGAAATTCCGCTGCGTACCCTAGGGGTAACTCTGACCGTATTTTCTTACACATAGATGATCATGAAAATGACTCCCTTGTCGCTGTGCCTAGTGTAGATACAGGGATCTTCCTTGCTTCTGATGAAGTCAAACGATTTGACAGCTTCATCAAAGCGGATATTCCAGCTCCTATATGCTTTCTTTAGCCCATAGATGGATCTTTGTAATTTGCATACAGCAGTTGGCCTGGTTTTACTAATAAAACCTTCCGGCTGTAACATATAGACCTCTTCCTCAAGGTTTCCATTGAGGAAGGCAGTCTTTACATCCATCTGCCAGATCTCATAATCATAGTAGGCAGCTATCGCAAGTAGAATTCGAATGGACTTCAATTTTGCTACCGGTGAAAAGGTTTCATCGTAATCGATGCAATACCTTTGCGTGTAGCCTTTCGCCACAAGTCTAGCCTTGTGCGTTTGTACCTGGCCATCAGCATCTGTCTTTCGTTTAAAGACCCATTTGCACCCAATAGGTCTAACCCCTTGGGGCAAGTCTACCAAGTTCCAAACTTGGTTCAGGTACATGGAGTCCATTTCCAATTCCATGGCCTCTTGCCATTTGTCTGAGTCAATATCAATTATTGCCTCTTTGTAGGTCTTGGGATCTTCCTGATCTGATAAGCCGACATCAAGTTCACTGATGTCTTCTATCATAAGGCTTTGCTTCTGAGGTCCTTTTAGGATCCTCTTCGACCTACGGAGCTCGACTGGTTCTGGTGCTTTTCTTTTCTGGCTTCGTGTAACACGAACATTATCAGTGGGTACTGATGCAGCTGGTCACACCCCGCGACCCTGTTCCCTTGCGGGAGGCTGCTCTTGTGCAACTTGTTGCACAGTTTGATTGACAACGGGTTCTATTGGTGTGGTTTCAACTGTTGATCTAATCACAAGACTCCCACTGACTATGACATGCCTAACAAGTGTCATATCATTACCCTTGTATGCTTCGAAAGCTCCCACTGAACTTGAGTCCAAATCAGAAGATTTAGAGAACTCATGTTCGCGCGTGTCAAAGTCTTGAATTTCTTCAAGTTCTATCATGTCATCTAACCTCTCTTCTCCGAGGTATTCTGCTTCAAAAAACTTGACGTTTCTAGATACTATCACCTTGTCATCTTCAGCATGATAGAATTCATAGCCTCTCGTCTGACGATGATATCCTATGAAATATACTTTGACACCCTTGGCATCTAACTTATCAGTGAGCATCAGTTTGACTATCGCTGGACAACCCCAAGGTCTAAGATAGCCCAGTGAGGGCTTCTTTCCTTTCCATAACTCATAAGGAGTTTTCTCCACTGATTTAGATGGTACACGGTTCAGAATGTAGATTGCAGTTTGTAGTGCATATCCCCACAGATATTTTGGAAGAGTCGAGAATCCAATCATTGATCTCACCATGTCTAACAGGGTTCGATTCCTTCTCTCAGACACACCATTTAACTGTGGTGTTCCAAGAGGAGTCCATTGCGATTGAATTCCATTTCCTTCAAGTAGTCGATAAATTCTTCACTAAGGTATTCACCTCCTCGATCTGATCGAAGAGTGACTATCCTTAGGTTCAATTCATCTCGACCTCATTCCTAAACTCGTGAATTTCCCAAAGGTCTCAGATTTATTCTTCATAAGATAAATATATCCATACCTGAGAAATCGTCAGTAAGGTAACTAAGTAAGGATAACCCCCACCGCATGGACTTTAAAAGGTATGG
>CM051458.1:41767992-41788073 GCA_028274465.1 Plantago ovata
AAGTTTCGATGTTAAGGTAGGGATTTGGTGGAGCTTGAAGATGTTCGTGCCACACTTAGACACAGGATCCTACTCGAACATAATTCCTCTGAGTGTGTTTGAAAAGAGCAACATCGGAAAATTATCTGAGCAAAGGGCTATTGTGCAACTGGCGGATGGATCCTTTATGAGACCCGAGGGCGTTGTGAAAAATGTGTTGGTCAAGATTGGTGAAGCATCTATATACACCAATTTTGTAGTTATGCCGGCGTCTGCACCTGGAACGGGGGATGTCATACTCTTAGGGCAAACATTCTTGACTAAGCTACGCTCCGTGATGGACATCTACCAAAGGACTTGCACTATCGAAGTGGATGGCAAGCAACACGTATTGCAAGCCATACCTGATCCACCTGAACCGCCTGATATTACTACTCACTACTGTGGTCTTGCAGCCTATATTCTTTCTTATTCACAGGTTTGTGGCATGGAAAGGAGATCAATGAAGGGGAAGCCTAGTACCCGCAAAAAGAAGAGATAGGCGCAGACAGGAGTCGAGTCAAAGACTTTAAACAATGACGCTATCCGGGAGGCAACCCGGAAGTTTTACCGCTTTCTTTACTGCTTTTCTGCATGCATTCATTCTTGAACTATTTGCTTCTCGTATGCGAATTTGTTCATGTCTGTGTCGTATATGCTTGTGTTTGAGTGAGATTTTTCGAGGGGTTTTTGAAAAATTGGTTTCGGGGATTAAAAACCGCAATTTCGAACGACGGGACCCGTCTTCCCGCATTGGGGAGCACGGGGCGAACCGCCCCGCACGTGGGGCGAACTGCCCCACGGTCCCAGATCTTCAAAAACGTGGATTTCAACCCGAAAACCTTATTTACTTCATTCTTCTTCATCCATCCTCCCAAAAAACCCGAAAAGTGCGATTTTACTTCTAAATCTTCATAACTTCTTCATTTCTTGACCAATTGAGTGTTCTTTAGCTTATTTCGAAGCCTATTACATGATCTATCATTCTATCCGAACAGATTTCATCCTAATTCGTTAGATTTGCATATCTGAGGTATCATCCTTAGAACCCTAATTTTCAAATTTTGGGGGTTTTCTATTTTGAGCTTCAATTATGCTTATTTGATGCATGGGTATGTTGTTTGTGTGATTAGACATGTTATTTACTATCAATTGCATGCTCAATTTTGCTTGGATTGTTGATTTGGGTATTTTGCTACTAGATGATATATCTTGTTCTGCAATATGTCTTTATCTTTGGTTTCTTGCATATGAATGTGTTTATTGATGTAATGTTGGTAGATTTGACGATAGAATATTTATTAGTTGAGAATGAGGATTTATGATGATAGAATTTTTTGCGCTGCTATGGTATGAATTGAGCCTTGTTATCAAGGATATTGGTTGTCTAGTAAGAGCATGAAGTGATGTATTGCATGTAGTAGTTACATTGGTATGTTGCGTAATGAAGAATCTAGGCTAGACATTACGGTTTGGGGAGCTTGATTATTGATTCTCTCACTTGATTATTTCGCTCTTGCACTAGCATATATTTGAGTCTGTTTTGTGTCATACAAGGTGCTAATCGCTGTTTGTAGGTACCATACCAAGGGAAGGGAGCATTCCCGTATGATTGATGTAAAGAATCATGTCAAGGAAGGTGATCTCGCTAGATGTGCGTTCGAGCCAAGGAGTTTTGCAACAACGTCGTGGATTATCCAAGAGGAGGAGCTAGAGTACACCTGGAGTAAGGACTCCTATGCCTATTCATGCACCACCGAAGGGACAGAAACCATTATTACGTCAGCACTCCATCACAAGGACTGCAAAGTTCGTGTGAACTGGAAGGCACCGGGACATTCTCGCAGCGACGGATTTGATCTTGAGTTCGCAGTTGCTAGAATGGTCCAAAGCGCTAGCTTGGTTCCAAAACATAATGACATGGGTGCTCAGCACCTTGTTGGGGCGCCCCTTGCCTGCCTCTAAAGTGAGCATCATATTGACATCGGTCGGAGCAACAGTGGAGATTGTGGTCGAAATTGGAGAAAAAGGTAGAAGACTTCTGAGTATCCGAGCAGCTTACTGAAACCTTCTCGTGGTGTAAAACGTTGGAGGGGGAGGTCCTGATACCACTGCCCTTTCCCCTTCAACAGTTCACATCCTATTGGAGGGCTACAGGATGGAGAATTCCATAACAGCGGCGGCTAATCTTGAGAATTCTACCTGCCACTACAACTCTACTGGTGAGGATGTGCGTGATAGTAGTGACAATGAAGGCCATACGGGCAATGATGATACTGATAGAGGAGTTGTTCCTATCCGGCCCGTAATTGAAACCACCACGCCTACCAGAAGACCTGATGAGACCATATACAGCTCACAGAGGAGGCCCAATAAATCACAAGCAGCATACTCAGCCGACCGAGGCCAAACCATGGGGTAACATCTAGTATCACATCTTATTTCCTCATTTTCTTACTACTAGGGACTAGCGTTAATTTCATGAGGGGGGGTGGGATTTAAGTGATCTGATGTTGTTAGTTTGGAGCTTGGTATTGGTAGGATGAGTATAGTACCTCGCATGCTTTATCCGTCTGCATTTGCATTTGCACGTTTACTGTTTTCTTAGATTTTATAGGTTGCATTTCACTACATTCATCCTAGGATAGTCTTGCATGTTTTATATGGAGTTTATTGCCGAATTTTTTGAACTTTTTTATTGGGTAGATCAACTAGCTATGCCATTAATCGTATGCTTCATTTCTATGAATTTGTTTGAGGTTTTTCTCGCTTGACTTGTCACATTTATGTATTGCACTTAGTTAAGCTTGGTAGTCTCGACATCACTTAGTGGTGTTTTCTCTACTGCGTTTCACGAAGGCCTTTATAATAGGATGATGCATGTTAGGGTCTTATGGTTGTTTCTCGAGTAATTATGTACCTAAGAGGCAACAAGTCTTCACCATGCTTTGAGATTGCTAAATGCCTAGGAAGGAGGTAGTGTGAGGTTGTGTGATCCTTTGTTTATAACCTATTCTTCCGAATAGGTTTGGGGAGGGGGTTACACCATCATAGACTTGTTTCTGTTTTTCATTTTCGTATCGTGAGTTTATTTTTCTTTTTTTGTGAATTTTGTACTCCAACCTATTCTTTCGAATACGTTTGGGGAAGTCGTGTGAGTCATTTTGTTTCTCTCTTTGTTATGCTACTGCTGGCTAAAAAAATAGAAAAAAAAAAGAAAGAAAAATTCCAGAAAAAAAGAGAAAAAGAAAAAGAAAAAAAAGAAATCTGGAAAGAAAAAAAGAAAAAAAAAAAGAAGACCCCAAAAAAGCAAAAAAGGGTCCAAAAAATAAAGCCAAATAGCTGTTTAGCAAAGTTTGAGTCTTTTCCATTTTTCGTATAGTTCGTAATCGTGTTTTTCTATTTTTTATCTTTTTTGTCTTGAGTGTCATCTGTTCTAGACCACCCTCGTCCTGCCATCCAGGAAGTAGTGAATAGCTTAAGACTTTACTTGAGAGATGGGTAGAATAGGGGAGTGTTATCTTTTATAGGGAACCCTCCTTCGTTTGATGAGAGCCAGTACTGGTTCGACCTCTTTTGAGGGAAAGTCTTAACATGGTGGAACAGCAGTAAGTCCTCAGTTTCATAGGCACGGGGCAACCATTCGTATCTTAGCATGCATCATTACGTCGTCACTGACTAGGTCCAGGTAGAGAATGTTACGAGAGACTATCTTGTCTTGACAGAAGTGCTTATGTGGATGTATATAAGTCAATCGAGGTATTCTTCAACCTATATTCATGCTTTGATTTATATGGTTTTGTTCATATGTTATTTGGTAGATTCAGTAGATTAGTTCATTTTATTTGGCATGAAACTCCATTTTGTGTCTTGCATGTTTTTTGTATTAGAGTCTAGCTTAGTTGCTTGAGGACAAGCAAAGGTTCGGTTTGGGGAGTTTGATGAATGTGTATTTTACACTTTCATTCGAGTCTTTTTCACCTATTTTAGCTATCCTCTATGTTAATTTAGCTATATTTTAGTACATTTTATTAGAATAGTGTCACGTTTCCCTTTAGATTTTATTTTACAGGTTTTGGTTGAAATTCGAAGATTTCTGGGCAATTATATTGAAGTTGACAAGGAATTGGTGTTCCAGAAGCCTATTTGGAGTATCTGAAGGTTTCCGGATAGGATTTGGAGTCTAGGGGTCGAATCTGGAGGTTAGAAGGCCACTAGAAGTCTAAAACCGAGTCCGAAAAAGGTGAAGAAATCCAAATCCGCGTCGAAAAACGCGGAATTCCGCGAAAAAGCCGGGGGGTGAACCGCCCCAGCTTGCGGCGAACCGCCCCAGAGTTAATTCGGGCCTATATATAATGCTCAGTTTTCTCTCCGAAAATCATATCTTTCCAAGCCTAATTTCTCACCTCTCTCTATAGTTTTAGGTAGGAACTTTCCGGGGCCTGTCCTGGGAGTTCCATAGCTTAGGGGATACTTTTTCATAGCAGATTGGAGCTCGTAGGACCACAATCATCCGGAGATTGACAACCTTCGGTAACTTTGTATCTTACAGTTTTATTCTACTTATTTTATTATATTCTTTCAACATGTTTTCTTCTATGATTTCTGTTGATTGCATGCCTATTATGAGTAGCTAAACTTATCATTGGTGGTAGTATGTGAATTCTTAGCGAGGAAAGATAATCATGCTTAATGGCTATATCGCACATTATACTCCGTGTCATTGCTTTATTTCGTTGATCAGTTGTAACCAAAATTCTCGTATGTTGTATTGATTATTATGCACAATTGGACACTAGTCGACCATCAGACCAATTATCTTCGTAGTGTTGAATAATTACGGAACACATTAGGACAATCGTGATTGACTAGTCAGACCAAATTATCTTCGTAGTGTTTAATACTTGCAACAGGACACTAGATTGATTCAAAGATCTCTATGCAAGACCGATGAATTTATGCATGATTATCGACCCATTATGTTAAGAAGGACCATACTATCACCAATCTCCATTATCTGCTTGAAACCCCCTTTTGCTTTCTATCTGCTGTTTTATATTTTCTTGTTAAATAGATAAAGCTAGTTATAGTCCTGAGAGAACGACACTCGAGTCATTCTACTGCTACACTACGGTTTTCGTTGTAGTTGTGGATTGCCTTTGGCTTAATTACAAATTTATTTGACTGAACCGGGATGGACAAACTCGCGTTCATCACTCTGATACCACTGTAATAAAATACGATCAGAGTTACCCCTAGGGTACGCAGCGGAATTTCAAAAAATTTCTTAACATACAGGTTAATTGATTATGTATATGCCGTATATATTTAAACACGTCAATTAGAAGACTAACCGTACTCCAAAAGCAAGCACAGCTTCCAAGTCTTCGTAATATCCGGTGAATCTTCTCCTTCGTCGAAGTCGAAGATACTTCATCGATCCTAGATGCATTCGAGTCAGTCAGATGAAGGGACGTTATCATCGCCGCGTTGAGCGCAACAGACTTCGCAACGAAAGGGTTTACTTTGAGAAACCTCTCAAACGTCCTCATGTATTAATATTGCAAATGGAACCGTCTAGGAACTCCATTTTGCCTAGTCTAGGACTTGCTTAATACAATGAGGCCCTATGGGTCACACCATGTGGTGATTCAGCTTATCCGAATATCCTTGAAGATGGAATCGCAATTGATTTGGAATTAATTGTGATTGATGGATTATAATTGATTCGGAATTAATTATAATATTTTGTGGCTCAATTAATGATTTGGAATTATTAATTGAATTGGCTAATTAATTGTATTTTATGTAAATACAATTAAAGATTATATTTTAGAAATATAATAGAGGTTTGATTTGAAAGGATATGTTAATTTGGAATTAATATATGCACATGGGCAAAATCTACTTGGAGTTTGAATTGCCTTAGAACTATAAGTGTGTCCCAAAATCGGGACCCACCTAACCTCCCTGGGGGCGCGCACGCGCGCAGCTGAGATAGGGGAAGGAGTTCGACTCCTTCCTCTATTAGAAGTCCAAGGGATAAGTTAGATTTTCCTGATTGAGTTCTAACTTGATTGGGAATGAATCTAGACTTGAAATTAGTTTCCTAGTGCGATAAGAATTAGAGTCCTATTCCTTTATGAAGTCTAATTGATTATTCATTAGGCTTCTATTGACTACTATATAGTAGACTATTAGAGAGCTTTTGACACACAGTTGAATACACAGACATACAGTTTGTCTACTGATGATGCAGGAATTGTCGGTTCTGATCAATCAAATAAATTTGTTATTTAGGCAAAGGCAATTCACAACTACAACGAAAACCGTAGTGTAGCAGTAGAATAACCTCGAGTGTCGATCTCTAAGGACTATAACTAGTTTTATCAAATCTAATTTGAGAATATAAAACATCAGACGGTTTAGCAAAGGTTTTTCTTAACAGATAATGGAGATTGGTGATAGTATGGTCCTTCAAAGCATAACGGGTTAATAATCATGCATAAATTCCTCGGTTGTGCATGGAGATCTTTGATCAATGAATTGTCCTGTTGTAATTATCAAACACTACGAAGATATAGATTTAGATAGGTCGAAGACCAATGAATTGTCCAATTGTGTGCAATAATTAATCAACAATACGAAGATAGAGATTTAGATAGATCAAAGAAATAAAGCAATAACACGGAGTATAATGCGCGATATAGCCATTAGCATAATTATCAACCCTTCGCTAAGAATTCACATACTATCACCAACGAGAAGTTTAGCTACTCATAGTTGTCATGCAATCAACAGAAATCATAGAAGAAAACATGTTGAAAGATATATAAAAATAAGTAGAAAAACTGTAAGATACAATGTTACCGAAGGTTGTCAGTCTCCAAAGAATCGCGATCTTACAAGCTCCAAACTGCTATGAAAAAGTATCTCCTAAGCTATGAACCCCCATAACAGGCTCTGGGAAGTTCCTACCTAAAACTACAGAGAAAGGTGAGAGAATAGGTCTGGAAAAGTATGAAAATCGGAGAAAAACTGAGCTACTATATATAGGTTTCGAAATAGTGTGGGGCGAAGGGCCCCACACACCGGGTGAGTCGCCTGGTGTGGGGCGATTCGCCCCAAATCCCGGGGGATTCGCCCGGGAGTAATTTTCGGGAATTTACGCGTTTTCGACGCGTTTTTTGATTTCTTCTCCTTTTCGGACTCGGTTTCTGACTTCTAGTGGATTTCTAACCTCCAGATTCGACCCTTAGACTTCAAATCCTATCCGGAAACCTTCAGATACTCCAATTAGGCTTCTGGAACACCAATTCCTTGTAAATTTCAATATAATTGCCCTGAAATCCTTGTTTTTCAACCAAAACCTGTAAAATAAAAACTAAAGGGAAACGTGACACTATTCTAATAAAATGCACTAAAATATAGCTAAATTAACATAGAGGATAGCTAAAATAGGTGAAATAGACTCGAATGAAAGTGTAAAATACACATTCATCAAACTCCCCAAACCGAACCTTTGCTTGCCCTCAAGCAACTAAGCTAGACTCTAATGCAAAAAACAATGCAACACACAAAATGGAGTCTCATGCCAAATAAAATGAACTAATCTACTGAATCTATCAAAAAACATATGAACAAAAACCATATAAATCAAAACATGAATATAGGTTGAAGAATGCCTCGATTGACTCATACACATCCACATAAGCACTTATGTCAAGATAAGATAGTCTCTCGTAACATTCTCTACCTGGACCTAGTCAGTGACGACGTAATGAAACATGTTAAGATATGAATGGTTGTCCCGTGCCTATGAAACTAAGGACTTACTGTTGTTCACCAAGTTAAGACTTTTCCTCAAACAGGTCGAACCAGTACTGGCTCTCATCAAACGAAGGAGGGTTCCCTATAAAAGATAACACTCCCCTATTCTACCCATCTCTCAAGCAAAGTCTTAAGATTTTCACCACTTCCTGAATGGCAGGACGAGGGTGGTCTAGAACAGATGACACTCAAAAACAAAAGACAAAAAATTGAAAATTACAACACGATTACGAACATTACAAGAATTGGAAAATGAGGCACAACACATTGCTAAACTGCTATTTGGCTTTCTTTTTTGGACCCTTCTTTGCTTTTTTGGGGTCTTTTTCTTTTTTTTCTTTCTTTTTTTCTTTTCAAGTTTTTTTTCTTATTTCTGGAATTTTTCTTTTTCTCTTTCTGTTTTTCGATTTTTTTTAGCCAGCAGTAGCACAACGAAAAAAAACAATAACACAAAAACGACCTCCCCAAACCTATTCGAAAGAATAGGTCGGAGTACAAAATTTACGAGAAAGGAAAAATAAACTCACAACACAGAATGAAAAACGAAAAACAAGTCTAATGATGGTGTAACCCCCTCCCCAAACCTATTCGGAAGAATAGGTTACAAACAAAGGATCACACAACCTCACATTACCTCCTTCCTAGGCATTTAGCAATCTCATAGCATGGTGAAGACTTGTTGCCTCTTAGGTACATAATTACTCGGGAAAACAACCATAAGACCCTAACATGCATCATCCTATTATAAAGGCCTTCGTGAACCGCAGTAGAGAAAACACCACTAAGTGATGTCGAGACTGCCAAGCTTAACTAAGTGCAATACATAAATGTGACAAGCCAAGCGAGAAAAACCTCAAACAAATTCATAGAGATGAAGCATATGATTAATGGCATAATTAGTTAATCTACCCAATAAAAAAGTTCAAAAAATTTGGCAATAAACTCCATATAAAACATGCAAGACTATCCTAGGATGAATGTAGTGAATGCAACCTAAAAACTAAGAAAGCAGTAAACGTGCAAATGCAAATGCAAGACTATCCTAGGATGAATGTAGTGAATGCAACCTAAAACCTAAGAAAGCAGTAAACGTGCAAATGCAAATGCAATAAAAGGTTTCACGAGTAATCATAAGAAAAACAAGTATACGAATACCCAACGATAACCCCCGCCCCCAAACCTGAACGTCGTCGCTCGTCCCGAACGTCGAAAGCGGATTTAAGGTGAGAGCTAAACTTGTACCTGTAACCTATAGTACTCAAAGAAACTCGTGAGAAACCAAAAACATACGAAAATATAAAATAAAACACAATGATATGCATGCAATAAAGCGGTAAAAAAGCGATAAAAACTCCGGGTTGCCTCCCGGATAGTGCCATTGTTTAAAGTCTTTGACTCGACTCCTGTCTGCGCCTAGCTCTTCTTCTTGAGGGTACTAGACTTCCCCTTCATGGATCATCTCCTCATGCCACGAACCTGTGAATAAGAATGAACATAGACAGCAACACCACAGTAGTGTCGCTTGCCATCCACCTGTGAATAAGATATGGCTCGCGACACATGTCGCTTGCCATCCACCTCAATGGTGCAAGTCCTTCGGTAGATATCTATCACGGGCGTAGTTTTGTCAAGAACGTTCGCCCCAAGAGAACGACATCCCCCATCCCATGTGTAGACGCCGCCATAACTACAAAATTGGTGTACACAGAAGTTTCACCAATCTTGACCAATACATTCTTCACAACGCCCTCGGGTCTCACAAAGGATCCATCCGCCAATTGCACAATAGCCTTATGCTCAGATAGTTTTCCAAGGCTACTCTTCTCAAACACATTCATTGGGAGCACATTAGAGTAGGATCCGTGTCTAGTGTGGCACGGACATCTTCAAGCTCACCAATCCCGACCTTAACATCGAAACTTTGAGGGAGTGGCTCGGGATCCTCTTGCTCCTCTTCACTCTCGTCAGAACCAAGGTCCTTCTCTTCTTCCTTAGCCTGTGGGGGCACTTCCCCCTTGCAACACTCGCACTTAGCAACCTTCTTGATGGTGATTTCAACAGGTAGATCACCCACCAAGGTAATGGACATCGACTTCTCAATGTTGCTAGGCAGCTTGCCTTGCTCTCTACTTGCTCCTCGGTCGATCAACTCTTGCATCTTTTGTTGGGCAAGCCTAGTGCTCTCTTCCAATCGATCAAGTCTCGCCCTAGTCTTTTCAGAATCTTCTTCATAACGTTTGACAAAACTTTGGGTGTGATCAACCATCTTTTGCAAGTTCTCCATCAGTTGAGCCGACTTCGACTTCGGTTGCTCTTTCGGAGCGAGGTTTTCGCAGTGGTCATTACCATAGTTAAGCCTACTACGGTCTTGGTTAGGGCCATAAGTTTGGCTAGCCGGTGCATATCCTTGATTGTTTCGGAACCCTCTTCTCCAAAATCCACCTCGAGGATTCCTACCATCTTGTCCGTAGCTAGCTTCTTGAGTACCAAACTCCGTAGCAAAGGCTTCCTCTTCGTCTCCTTGAACCCAGTTGCCATCATCATATGCGAGCTCCGATCTACACATATGAGCTCCATGCCCATAGTTCTTGCATATTCGGCAAACTTCGTACGAAACAGCTGTTCCGGCGGCGCTCTTGAGGACTTGCTTCAATTCGTTGGTAAAGCACTCGAATTGATCCCCATTCCCCCTATACATAGGGGCTTCTTGAGTAGGTGGTGATTCAGGTCCACGTCTCCTAACCATTGCCCTTGGGTCCTTGAACTGCGAACCCTTAACAAGCCTTTCGAAAACTGCCCAGACGGCTTCTGCGGTTTCCTCCCAAATATTGCCTCGGCATTGGAAATCAACCACTTGTTGGTTCTCGAAGGTTAGTCCATTGTAGAAGTGTTGGACTAGGTCAGAAAGCTCAAAACCATAGTGAGGGCACTTGTTCGTGAGATCTTGGAACCTCTCAAACGCGGTGTAGATGGTCTCATCATAGTCCTGTTTGAATCCAGTGATTTGCGCCTTTAGCGCGGTAGTCAAGGTGTGAGGGAAGTATTTTTCCATAAAAGCTGAAAAAACCTTCTCCGAAGTGTCCAGCGAGCCTGCTGGTAGAGAACTCAACCATGACTTGGCTCTGTCGCCAAGCCCCATAGCAAAAACCTTCATCCTCAACTCATCCGTTGTTATTTCAGCTCCGGGTCGTGGGAGTTGGTTGACGAAATCATCGATATCGTGCAGGTACCCCATCACATCTTCCCTTGCTAAGTCATAGAACCTCAGAAGTTGTTGGAATGCGTGGTTCTTGATTTCCAGATCTCGAGTGGTAGACGAAAGAACAATCGCCGATCCCCTCATACGATCCTTGGAGGGTTGAACCCATGCTTTTAGTGGTCTAGCTTCTGCCATTCCGTCGATTTCCTTGAAAAGACTGTGTAGAGATTCAGAGAAATCGGTATCCTCTATTTCCTCTAGTTCACGCCTTTGAAGTAGTCGCCTTCTTTGGTGGTAGACTCTGTCGATCTCAGCAATTGAATCAGCAAGCGGTGTTCCTCTAGATCGTGTATGTGGCATACACTATCTGTAACAAACTAGGAAAGCGGTGTCAGAGAGAAAATAGGAAAACTAAAACTACTAGAACTAGGAATTGAATGTGAAAAATATACACAAATTAAACAGAAAAAAAGAGTATAGTCCCCGGCAGCGGCGCCAATTTGATGAATGCGCGGATTGTCGGTTCCGGATTATCAAATAAATTTGTTATTTAGCCAAAGGCAATTCACAACTACAACGAAAACCGTAGTGTAGCAGTAGAATAACCTCGAGTGTCGATCTCTAAGGACTATAACTAGCTTTATCAAATCTAATTTGAGAATATAAAACAGCAGACGGTTAAGGTTTATCTTAACAGATAATGAAGATTGGTGATAGTATGGTCCTTCAAAGCATAACGGGTTAATAATCATGCATAAATTCCTCGGTTTTGCATGGAGATCTTTGATCAATGAATTGTCCTGTTGTAATTATCAAACACAACGATGATATAGATTTAGATAGGTCGAAGACCAATGAATTGTCCAATTGTGTGCAATAATTAATCAACAATACGAAGATAGAGATTTAGATAGATCAAAGAAATAAAGCAATAACACGGAGTATAATGCGCGATATAGCCATTAGCATAATTATCAACCCTTCGCTAAGAATTCACATACTATCACCAACGAGAAGTTTAGCTACTCATAGTTGTCATGCAATCAACAGAAATCATAGAAGAAAACATGTTGAAAGATATATAAAAATAAGTAGAAAAACTGTAAGATACAATGTTACCGAAGGTTGTCAGTCTCCGAAGAATCGCAATCTTACAAGCTCCAAACTACTATGAAAAAGTATCTCCTAAGCTATGAACCCCCAGAACAGGCTCTGGGAAGTTCCTACCTAAAACAACAGAGAAAGGTGAGAGAATAGGTCTGGAAAAGTATGAAAATCGGAGAAAAACTGAGCAACTATATATAGGTTTCGAAATAGTGTGGGGCGAAGGGCCCCACACACCGGGCGAGTCGCCTGGTGTGGGGCGATTCGCCCTGGAGTAGTTTTCGGGAATTTACGCGTTTTCGACGCGTTTTTGGATTTCTTCCCCTTTTCGGACTCGGTTTCTGACTTCTAGTGGCCTTCTAACCTCCAGATTCGACCCTTAGACTTCAAATCCTATCCGGAAACCTTCAGATACTCCAATTAGGATTCTGGAACACCAATTCCTTGTCAATTTCAATATAATTGCCAGGAAATCCTCGTTTTTCAACCAAAACCTGTAAAATAAAAACTAAAGGGAAACGTGACACTATTCTAATAAAATGCACTAAAATATAGCTAAATTAACATAGACGATAGCTAAAATAGGTGAAAAAGACTCGAATGAAAGTGTAAAATACACATTCATCATCTACCAGTTTTCTTAGAGAAAATAAAAGCTTTCCCCTTCCTCTATAAGCCACGCGCGCCGCCACCTACCGGAGGAAAACCGCCGTCCCATCTTCTTGGCCACGCAAAGAATATCCTAGCTTTCTTTCGATAAGCTGTTCATCCGTGGATACCAAGGTTGAGGTTCAAGGAGCTGGAAACTGACTTTTATTGTCTTGCAGATAATCAACGTATTGCAGATATCTTCAACTTCGACGAAGGTGAAGATTCACCGGATTATTACGAAGACTTGGAAGTTGTGCTTGCTTTGGAGTATTGTAAGTCTTCTAATTGACGTGTTTAATATATATGCTATATACATGATCAATTACCCTGCATGTTAAGAAAATTTTGAAATTCCGCTGCGTACCTTAGGGGTAACTCTGACCGTATTTTCTTACAAAAATAGGTTTTAAGATGATAATTTTGCGTTATGGGAGGAAAAAGGCGTCTTCAGGAGTCTGGAGTTGCCAGGCGAACCGCCCCCCACGTGGGGCGATTCGCCTGGCAAGTCCAGACTACCTGGGACGTTCTGGACGCCCCAGGCGAATCGCCCCCCACCTGGGGCGGTTCGCCCGGGTGTCCAGAAACCCGGAGGTCCGGATTTTTATTCGAAAACCCAATTTTCTCCTATTATGCTAAATTATTGATCTTTTTACCTCTTTTATCGTCCGTTTTGGTTTCTCACGAGTTTCCTTGAGTCATATAGGTTACATGTACAAGTTAGCTCTCACCTTAAATCCACTTTCGACGTTCGGGACGAGCGACGACATTCAGGTTTGGGGGGGTTATCGCTGGCTATCTCTATACTTGTTTTGCTTATGATAAACTCGTGAAATCTTTTGTTTGCATTTGCATTTGCACGTTTACCGCTTTCTTTGTATTTAGTTGCATACACTACATTCATCCTAGTATAGTTTTGCATGTTTTTGTGTGGAGTTTATTGCTAAATTTTTTTGAACTTTTTTATTGGGTAGATTAACTAGTATAGATCTCTATGAATTTGTTTGAGGTTTTTCTCGCTTGGCTTGTCACATTTATATATGCACTTAGTTAAGCTTGGTAGTCTCGACATCACTTAGTGGTGTTTTCTCTACTGCGGTTCACGAAGGCCTTTATAATAAGATGATGCATGTTAGAGTCTTGTGGTTGTTCTCCCGTGTAATTATGTATCTAAGAGGCAACAAGTCTTCACCTTGCTTTGAGATTGCTAAATGCCTAGGAATGAGGTAGTGTGAGATTGTGTGATCCTTTGTTTAAAACCTATTCTAACGAATAGGTTTGGGCAGGGGGTTATGCTATCATTATGACTTGTTTTCGATTTTGAGTGTTGTGAGTTTGTTTTCCTTTTTCGTAAAGTTTGTGCTCCAACCTATTCTTTCGAATAGGTTTGGGGAGGTCGTTTGTGAGTCATTGTAATTTCTTTTTCGTTGTGCTACTGCTGGCTATATACAAAAAAAAAAAAAAAAGAGGAAAAAAGAAAGAAAAAATCGAAAAAAAAGGAAAAAGAAAAAAATTCCAGAAAAAAGAAAAAATCTGGAAAAGAAAAAAAGAAAAAAAAAAGACCCCAAAAAAGAAAAGAAGGGTCCAAAGAAAGCCAAAAAGAAGTTTAGCAAAGTGTTTGTCTCGTTTTTCAATTCTTGTAATGTTCGTAATCGAGTTGTAAAGTGTGTCTTTTGTTTGTTTGAGTGTCATCTGATCTAGACCACCCTCGTCCTGCCATTCAGGAAGTGGTGATTAGTTTATGACTTTGCTTGAGAGATGGGTAGAATAGGGGAGTGTGAACTTTTAGGGAACCCTCCTTCGTTTGATGAGAGCCAGTATTGGTTCAACCTCTTTGAGGGAAAGTCTTAACTTGGTGAACAGTAGTAAGTCCTCAGTTTCATAGGCACGGGACAACCATTCGTATTTTAACATGTTTCATTACGTCGTCACTGACTAGGTCCAGGTAGAGAATGTTACGAGAGACTATCTTGTTTAACATAGTGCATATGTGAATGCGTATGAGTCAATCGAGGCATTCTTCAACCAATATCCATGTTATGATTTGTATGGTCATTGTTCATAAGTTTTTGATAGACTCAATAGATTAGTTCATTTCATTTGGCATGAGACTCCATTTTGTGTGTTGCATTGGTTTTTTGCATTAGAGTCTAGCTTAGTTGCTTGAGGACAAGCAAAGATTCGGTTTGGGGAGTTTGATGAACGTGTATTTTACACTTTCATTCGAGTCTTTTTCACCAATTTAGCTATCCTCTAGGTTAATTTAGCTTATATTTTAGTGCATTTTATTAGAATAGTGTCACGTTTCCCTTTCCTTTGCATTTTTTAGGTTTTAGGTAAAAAAGTATTTTTATGGGCAATATTGATGAAGAGGATGAAGTTTTGGTGTTTCGAGGACATTCGTGGTGTATCTAGACGGTTCCGGATGAGATTTGAGGCCTAGGGGACGAGTTTCAAGGTTTAAAGGTCACTAGAAGGCAAAATCCGAGTCCGAAAAGGAAAAGAAGACCAAAATCTCGCTCCCACCGACCTGGATATCCCAGGCGAACCGCCTGGGACGTGGGGCGAATCGCCCCACACCAGGCGAACCGCCTGGCACCGGGGGCGATTCGCCCGGGAGTTTCCGCACTCTATATATATGTTTGCCTATTTTCTATGTTTTTCATACCTTTTCACCTTATTTTGAGAGACAAATTCTCCAGAGCCTGTTCTGGGAATTATTAGCATAGAAGACTATTTTTCTTATTGATTTGGAATCTTAAGCATAGAAATTGGACATCTTTGATTCTCGATTCTTGCTTGTGAGTTAGCAATTCATCGGAGATTGACAACCTTCGTTGGTAACTTGTATCTCACGATTTTTCTGCTTTTATTTATTTCATTCAACATGTTTTCATTCAATCTTGCTTTGATTCTTGTTGATTGCAATTTATCTATGAGTAGCTAAATCTATCGTTGGTGATTGTATGTGATTTCTTAGCTAGGGTTCTTAATTATGCATGAGTGGCTTCGCGCGTTTAAGACCTGATTTATTGTTTTATTTCTTTGATCTATCTAAGCCATCTATCTTCGTAGTGTTGAATTGAAAGGAACACATAGGACAATTCATGATCATAGATTTCTATACAAACTTCAAGTCATGCATGATTATTACCCGTTGCTTTGATTGATCATACTATCACTAACTTCCATCATATTGATAAGAAAAATCTGTGTTTTACTTGATTCCTGATTTATAGTTTAATTTAAATTAGATAAAGCTAGTTATAGTCCTTAGAGATCGACACTCGAGGTTATTTTACTTCTACACTACGTGCCTTGGTTTTCGTTGTAGTTGTGAATTGCCTTTGGCTAAAAACAAATTTATTTGATTAATTGAGTCTGACAATCTCGTTCATCAAGCCTCCATTGGCCAAGGAGGAAGATAAAGGCCTGGGATTTGATGTGAGTGATGAGGAGAATGAAGATCCCGAACCAATTCCTGATAGCTTTGATGTTAAGGTTGGGATAGGTGGTTTCGATGATGTTCGTGCTACACTAGATACGGGAGCATTCTCTAATGTGCTCCCAATGAATCTGTTTGAGAAGAGTGGTCTAGCAGAGATAGAGAAGCACAAGGCCATTATGCAACTGGCGGATGGATCCTTTGTGAGGCCGGAAGGTGTTGTTCGGAATGTGTTAATGAGGATTGGTGGCACTTCTGTCTACACCAATTTCGTGGTGATGCCGACATCGTGGTGTGGGATGAGTGATGTGGTTCTTTTAGGAAGAGCTTTCTTGACCAAGGTGCGCTATGTGATCGACACCTACAGGGGATCTTGCACTATTGAGGTAGATGGCAAGCAACATACGTTGCAAGCCATTTCTGATCACCAAGTACATTCGATTGATTCTCACCCCATAGGCTTTTTTGGCCCTGCTGCGTTTGTTCATTCTCATTCTCAGGTACTAGGTATGAGAAACAGATCCATGAAGGGGAAGGCTAGTACCCATCTGGAAAGGAACTGAAGAACAAGAAGAAGTCGAGTCAGAGACTAGTAAACAATGGCGCTTTCTGGGAGGCAACCCGGAGTTTTATTGCTTTCTTGCATTGCATACATACATTGAACAATTTGTTTTTGATAAGTTTTTGGTAGTTTGTGTAATGTTTTGTGCTTTGGTATATGTTTGAGTGAAGTTTTTCGAGTGTTTCAGTGAGGAAAATGTTTTGGAATGAAAATGTAGTGAGAAGGACAAAAAAATATCGGCCCCCAGCCTCTGTAAGTGGGAGGCGCACCGCCGCCCATGGGGGGCGGTCCGCCCCCCACTCACAGAAAGTTGGGGGGCCAAAACTTTTCGGCCCCCAGCTTCTGGAAATGGGAGGCGCACCGCCTCCCATGGGGGGCGGTCCGCCCCCCACTCACAGAAAGCCGGAGCTCTCGGTTGATGAGGGGCGAACCGCCTCCCACCCGGGGCGGTCCGTCCCTTGTCCCGAGAAACTAAAAAAACGGGACTTAGTCCCCTTTCTCGCCATTCTTCATTCTTCTTCCTCCTCTTTACTCCCAAATCGAAAATTCATCAAAATCTTTCTCTCTTCCATAATTCTTCCAATTCTTCACCAAATCTTGTGTTCTTTAGCTTGAATCGAAGCTCATTACGTGCTCTTCATTTTCATCCGAAAAAATCTCTTCATACTTCATCAAATTTCCAGATTTGAGGTAACCTCTCAAAAACCCTAATTTTCTAAATTTGGGGGTTTCTTGATTTTTACTTCAATTGAGCTTATATGTTGTATGGGTTGCTTGTTTGTGTGATTATTAACTTATTTCTCTATCAATTGCATGCTTAATTTTGTTGGGATTGTTGAATTGGGGGTTTTGCTCAATTAGGATTTCTAAGTCTTGATTACATTGTTTTGATTCTTTCATTCCTTATTAAATTCGAGCAAATTGATATGATGATTATAGACTACTTGGTAGAACACTTGATTGGATGGATTGTGTGTTTTTGGTTATGTCGACCCTATGATATGTATGTTGCCTTATGAATTTGAGGTTATTTGTTGTCTAGCATGAGCTTGATTGTGATGAATTGCACGATTGTTCATTAGCATATCATTTTTGTTGAGCACAAGACATTAATTGCTGCGTTTCAGGTACCATGGGTCGTGACAAGAAGAAAACGGGCACATCCAAGAGCAAGAAGAGAAAGGGAGCAGCCTCGAGCTCACAAGCCAATGAGGCTTATGAACCATCACACCAAGCAGTCTCTATTCGACTGGATCTTGTTGAGGAAGCTGCCATTAAGCCCCGCTCGATCGTCTGTGACCATAAAATTCAAATCCAGCAAGTTATGCTCATACACCGGCCTGCCGAATGCTATAGAGCTTGGAGGGCAAAAGGAACTGGAAGTGGTACACTTCCAATCGGTTCAACGGGTACGATGTATCGCTACTCCATGAGTTCTATGTAGGATACACAGACCGTGCAAACATGGAGGGCGTTCCAGTGTGGAACAGAATAGTGCCATGGACTCCTCAGTCGACTTCCAACTTTATCCACTTCGGGGAGCAGGAGTTTACCGGGAGCGCGCACGAATTAGTACTCGAGAGGGGGGCGGGTGATTGACGAGAAAGTCATAGAGGTGATTTGCCACAAGGAGTATGTGTACCCATTTGGTGCTAGACCGGAGAGACTGGAGAGGAAGGACGTCAATCTTGAGACTAGGACGGCTATGAAGTTCATTATGGCCAACCTCATTCCGCGGACTAATGATACTTCCATTCAGCTTTGGTATGCAGAGCTCATCTACTGTCTATTGGGTAGGCACCGTATCGATATTGGCAGCATTATCTATGAGGAGTACCATAGGCATTGGAACAAAAAGAAGAAACTGATGAATGTGTATTTTACACTTTCATTTGAGTCTTTTTCACCTATTTTAGCTATCATCTATGTTAATTTAGCTATATTTTAGTGCATTTTATTAGAATAGTGTCACGTTCCCTTTAGTTTTTATTTTACAGGTTTTGGTTGAAAAACGAGGTTTTCCGGGCAATTATATTGAAGTTGACAAGGAATTGGTGTTTCAGAAGTCTAATTGGAGTATCTGAAGGTTTCCGGATAGGATTTGAAGTCTAGGGGTCGAATCTGGAGGTTAGAAGGCCACTAGAAGTCAGAAACCGAGTCCGAAAAGGGGAAGAAATCCAAAAACGCGTCGAAAACGCGTAAATTCCCGAGTTTCACTCCCGGGCGAATCGCCCGGGATGTGGGGCGAATCGCCCCACACCAGGCGACTCGCCCGGTGTGGGGCCCTTCGTCCCACACTAATTCGAAGCCTATATATAGTTGCTCAGTTTTTCTCCGATTTTCATACTTTTCCAGACCTATTCTCTCACCTTTTCTCTGTAGTTTTAGGTAGGAACTTCCCAGAGCCTGTTCTGGGGGTTCATAGCTTAGGAGATACTTTTCATAGCAGTTTGGAGCTTGTAAGATCGCGATTCTTCGGAGACTGACAACCTTCGGTAACATTGTATCTTACAGTTTTTCTACTTATTTTTATATATCTTTAACATGTTTTCTTCTCTGATTTTGTTGATTGCATGACAACTATGGAGTAGCTAAACTTCTCGTTGGTGATAGTATGTGAATTCTTAGCGAAGGTTGATAATTATGCTAATGGCTATATCGCGCATATACTCCGTGTTATTTTTATTCTTTGATCATCTAAATCTCTATCTTCGTATGTTGATTAATTATTGAACACAATGGACACATTCATTGGTCTTTGACCTATCTAAAATTATATCTTCGTAGGTTTGATAATTACAAAAGTGGACATTCATTGATCAAAGATCTCCATGCAAAACCGAGGAATTTACGCATGATATGTAACCCTTTATGCTTTGAATGACCATCTATCCAATCTCCATTATCTGTTAGAAAACCTTTCTAAATCGTTTGCGTTATATTCTATTTAAGTTGATAAAGCTAGTTATCGTCCTTAGAGATCGACACTCGAGGTTATTCTACTGCTACACTCTTTGTTCGTTGTAGTTGTGAATTGCCTTGGCTAAATAACAATTTATTTGATTCGCGTGGAACACGACATCCCGCGCCACATCAAATTGGCGCCGTTGCTGGGGACTATACTCCTTTTTTCGTTTAATTGTTTTATTTTTCAGCATTCAATTCCTAGTTCTAGTAGTTTTAGTTTTCCTTTTAATCTCTCTTGATACTCCTTTCTAGTTTGTTACAGATAGATGTATGCCACTACACGATCTAGAGGCAACACCGCTTGCTGA